>CM067171.1:125661822-125706822 GCA_034093135.1 Erigeron breviscapus | reverse complement strand
ACTTATACCTGATTTAAAGGGTTGCTGAACGACATGACCACTGTTGGTATCACCCATGACGACTTTGAGGTATGCCATAAATTTCTTGATAGTTTACCTATCAAGTGGCAAGGTCTAAGACAAATCCTCAGGACCACAGAGCGTCTTAATGGGCTTGATCTTGAGTCTCTCTTCGGTATTCTTCAATTTGAAGAGAGAGCTCTTGCTCAAACTCTAAGAGCCGCTGCTGACGCACAACATTGTGCTGGTCCCTCTTCCTCTACTTCAACCTCTTCTGCTTATACTACTACTGACCCCCTTGCCCTTGTCTCTGCTGAGCCCATTAATTTTAATAGTGGTGCCAGCTCTTCTCATCTCCCACCTCCTATTCAGTCTCTTGTTAATGATCTCGACGCTGATGAGAAACAAGAGATGTTCAGCGACTTTATGGACTTTGCCTTAGTCGCTAGTAAGAGGTACTCTCGTAAATGGAACAACCGTAAGTCGGTTGCTCCATACAAGCCTCCTGTTGACAAAACTCAAGAGGAGTGCTGGAGATGTGGTAGAAAGGGACACTACCAAAAGGAGTGCATAGTTGCTTTACCAACTCCTGCTGCTCCAAAACTAACCCTTCCAAACCTGCTGATGAGTACAGGAACAAATACTATCAGCTAAAAGCCAAGGTTGCTGAAATGGAAGATGCAAAAACACCAGCAAAAGGGCTGGTAGCTGAAGAGCACGACTGGGCTGAATCAGATGATTCAGACAGTGAAGAATACGTCGATGCCATGTGTCTTATGGCACTCGCTGATGGTGATGCTCTGACTAAAGACCAAGTCTCTTCCAGTCAGTGGGTAAACGTCACCATTAAAAAGGTATGTGCTCACTCTTCTGCCTCTGACGAAGATAAACCTAAAATCTTCGAATCTCTTCTCTGTGATATCCAGTTCGTTGAATCTATACGAGCTGATATCCAATCCAAATTAGAGTTGAGTGAGAAATCTGAAAAACTCAATGAGTTGAGAAATGTTCACGTTGAACTTCAATCTCATGAGTTGTTGGCACAAAAGGTTCAACTTGAGAATGAAAGACTCAAGCTTAAAGTTGCCAACCTTAAGAAGATTGTGACCTCCTGGTCAAAAGCTTCCAGGTTTCACCACCAGTGCTTAAACGAACAAGTCCCTGCCCAAGTTCAGGCAGTAATAGGCGGTGACTTTAATGCCGCTGCCTCTCTTTTGACTTGTTCAATGATGAGGTGAAGCCTGAAATTTCTATTCCTCCGTCTGTTGTCATCTCTCCTGAAGAGATGAAGAAATGGTATTTTGTTAGGGGTGTTGACGATTACCATAATGAAATGGAAGCTGGTACTACCTCTTCTACTACCAGCGACCCATCTAATCCTGCTGAAGAAAATGGTGCTAGCTTTTCAGAAAGCTCCAGAAACCCCTATCCTCATCTTCCCATTATAGGCATGATGCCAAACGAAGGAAGAGTTCAATACTCTTCTGGGGAATCTTTTGAAGGGGATATTGGTAGTGATGGTTTTAAACCCATCGCTCCTCAGCAGCTCACCATCAGACCTACTGAACCCTTCAGAAGAAGTAAGGTTGCTGTCCCCTATGACTATAGCAAGCCTCAGCGAGCTAATCCTGTCAGTCAGCAACCTCAACCAGTTGCTCAACCCTCTTCTTCTTCATCTTCTCAGCAAGATCCTACCCATGATGACAACAAAACTGTGCAGGATGATCGTGTCATGAAAAGACGCGTCAGGTTAGGTGACGCTAGATATCAGCAAGTAGGACCTTCACAGGTCAGACCTGCTGATAGACAAGTCCACCAGCAGGCACCCCAATCAATGCCTACTCCTATTTTGAGGCATAAAACTCCTCAAAAAGAGAGAATGTCTAATACACAAAATAGGTCTGTTACTCCTCAAAGAGGATACTTGCCCCATCAGCAAGTAAGGCCTATCACTCCTCAAAGAGGACACTTGCCTCATCAGCAAGTTAGAGCCTCTACTCCTAATAGGCAGTACCTACCTCATAGGCAAATGAAGTCAGCTACTCCTAATCAGCAACCTAGATCGATCACTCCCAAAAGAGTGCATCCATCTCAGCAGGGTCCTTCTTCTTCTTCTCACCCTGCTGTGAATCAAGCGTGGAGTGTAATCAAGGGATCAAAAATTCCCTCTACCTCTCAATCTGAGGATCCAAAAGGAAAGTCCATTTTGGGTCCTGCTCCTAAGATGCCTTAGCTTACACTTAAGCATAAGCAAAAGTTTAAGCAAAAGAAAAGGGCATCTTCCTCCTTTGACCCTAAAATTAACGAGCTAGCTCAGCAAGTTAATGATCTTTCCTCTCAACTGAAGGAATTCTTCCTTCAAAATCAAAAAGGCAGCACCTCTGTTAAAAAATGCTACATATGTGGCAGCAGAGGTTATGTTGCTTCTGATTGTGACAACTCCAGGGATGCTCCTGAGGTTGTCATTCAACCTAATCCTTCTTCCTCAGCGGCTGCTTCCTCCTCCACTATGGTCAGCGAAAGTTCTGCTTCTGCTGATCATATAAATAGTGTAGGAGAGTCAACCGATCTCACTGAGGAGAACATTGCTGACTTCATTGCTGCTCAGCGAATCTCCTTTCCCCACTCTCAAGAGATCATTACTAATGGTCATGGTAGCATTCTGGTTGAGTATGGGAACAACAATCAAGTCAGCAACTTGACTGTTCTAGATACTGGAACCACTGTCACCTCTGCTGATCAATATTACACCTATGTGATTGATCGGGACATGCTTCCTGCTCATCAACTTGTTGATAACTCTCCAAGTGATGAGAATACTGACCCTAGTGCTTCTCTTCCTCTCTCTACTGATGACACTGTCAGTAGAGAAGAATCCTCTGAGTCTCCCATCTTTAATCCTGCTGACATGTCCGTCAGTGAGTTCAACAGTGAACCCATCTAAATCCTTCTGTTGAATCCATGCAGGGCTCGCTGGGAAAAGGTGTGTGGTACTTGGACAGTGGCTGTTCAAAACACATGACTGGCTCAAAGACCCTGCTGGATAACTACGTAGAGGCTGCTGGCCCTACTGTAGTGTTTGGTGATAACTCCACTGGACAAACTGAAGGTTATGGTCTTCTCTCCAATGGACTCATTAAGTTCTCCAAGGTCGCTTATGTCAATGGATTAAAATATAATCTCATCAGCATAAGTCAACTTTGTGATGCTGACTACAAAGTGATTCTTGATAAACATCAAGGCACTGTGGTAAATGTAAACAAGGAAGTAGTCTTGGTTGCTCCAAGAAAACGAGATGTATATCTAGTTGACTTCACTTCTATCAAGACTGATAGTGAGACTTGTTTCTTTGCTAAGTCGGCTGCTGAACTAAATTGGTTATGGCACAAGCGTATGTCGCATGTGAATTTCAAACCATTAACTCTCTAGCCAAAAAGAACCTTGTTCGTGGCCTCCCTCATCTTTCTTTTGAAAAGGATAGACTCTGTGGTGCTTGTGAAAAAGGTAAAAGCCACAGAGCAACCTTCAAAACCAATCAGGCCAATTCTATCTCTGGTTGCTTTCATCTTCTTCACATGGACCTTTTTGGTCCAGTGAATGTCCAAAGTCTAAAGGGTAGCAGATACACTTTAGTAATCGTGGATGAATACTCACGATACACTTGGACTATCTTTCTTCATTCTAAGAGTGATGCTGCTGAAGATTATCAATTTCATCAAGAAAATGGAGAATCTCAACAGCATAAGGGTGAAAGAACTCAGGAGCGATCATGGTACTGAGTTCAGAAACCACACTCTTGAAGCCTTTTGTGCTGATCAAGGGATCTCACAAAATTTCTCTTCCACCAGAACTCCTGAGCAAAATGGTGTCGCTGAAAGGAGAAATAGAACTCTCATTGAAGCAGCATGCACCATGCTCAGTGAGTCTTCTCTGCCTAGTAAATTCTGGGCTGAAGCTGTCAACACTGCTTGTCATACTCAAAATAGATGTCTAATAGTTAAAAGACATGACAAGACAGCGTATGAGGTGTTGAAAGGTAAGAAACCTCAAATCAAATACTTCCATGTCTTTGGATGTCATGTCTTCATCTTAAACAACAAGGATCATCTAGGAAAATTTGATCCTAAAGCTGATGATGGATACTTTCTTGGCTATTCGTCCATCAGCAAGGCATTCAGAGTATTCAATACTCGCCTTCAGAAGGTTGATGAATCCATTCATGTTACTTTTGATGAAAGTTCATCAGCACTAAAGGACATTCAATCTTCTTCGTCTGAGGTCATTTTTAATGAGCTAGCTGACCCTCTTACTGAGGAAGCTGACTCATTTATTGATGCTTCTTGCTCGCTGCCTGATACTATTCAGCATATCACAAAGGATAGTTCAGCTGATGTTGAACTAGAGCAAGTTGCTGCTCATATCTACTCGATTGAGCCAGTTGAGCCTATCTTAAGATCAATCCATGCAGCATCAGCCAAACCTAGATCACTGGCTGATGACGTGCATGCTGATGACTCTACTGAGGAGGAGTTTCATGATGCTTCAGCAAATGCTGAAGAAATGGAGTCTGCTGAAGACTCCACCATCAATGATAACTCAAATCAGTCGAATGGCTCTGCTGATCATTCTCCTGAACCCATTCTTACCATTGACCTCTCTACTTATAATGCTCCTGCTGATCCTATCGCTCCAATTTCCGCTGCCACTCAACTTGGTGTCTCAAGTGCTCCTGCGCTTAAGTGGACATCTAGTCATCCAGCTCACCAAGTCATCGGTGATCCTCAGCAGGGGATTATCACTCGATCAGCGACAAGAAATACATGTCTGTATGTAAACTTCTTGTCTATGATCACTCCCAAAAATATAGGAGAAGCAATGGTTGATCCCTCAAGGGTTGCTGCCATGCAAGAGGAACTCACCCAATTCAAAAGACAGAATGTCTGGTTTTTGGTTCCTCTACCTCCTGGAAAAGAACCCATTGGAACTAAATGGGTTTATAGGAATAAATGGACGAAGATGGTGTTGTTACTCGTAACAAGGCTAGGCTGGTTGCACAAGGATACCTTCAAGAAGAAGGTGTTGATTACGATGAAACCTTTGCACCAGTGGCCCGATTAGAAGCAATTCGCTTATTCTTGGCACATGCTGCTTACAGAAACTTCACAGTATATCAAATGGATGTAAAGAGTGCTTTCCTAAATGGAAAACTCGATGAGGAAGTTTATGTTGAGCAGCCACCTGGTTTTGAAGATCCAGCCAAGCCACACCATGTCTATCGCCTCTATAAGGCACTCTATGGTCTTAAACAAGCTCCCAGAGCTTGGTATAACACTCTCTCTGAATTTCTTCTTTCTAATAAGTTTCAGCGAGGATCCATTGACAGCACCCTCTTCATCTATAGAAAGGGTGCTGATGTCCTATATGTTCAAATATATGTAGAAGACATCATTTTTGGGTCCTCCAGCAAGAAACTTTGTACCAAGTTCAGCTCACTGATGTCCTCTCATTTTGAGATGAGCATGATGGGTAAGCTGACCTTCTTTCTTGGTCTTCAAATTCGTCAACTCCCAAATGGGATTTTCATTAATCAGGAAAAGTACATTCGAGACATGCTGGCCAAATTTGACATGTCTAATGTCACTACTAAGGCCACTCCTATGTCTCCTCCCAATAATCTTCATGCTGATCCTGATGGCAAGCATGTGAACCCTACTCACTATCTGGGAATGATTGTCTCGCTGATGTATCTCACAGCGAGTCGTCCTGATATCATGTTTGTTACTTGCTTATATGCAAGATATCAAGCCTCTCCTAGGGAATCTCATCTTCTCGCTGTTAAGCTAATTTTCAAGTATCTAAAAGGTACTTCAACATTGGGTCTCTGGTATCCCAAAGACTCCAATTTTGACCTAGTTGCATATTCTGACTCTGACTATGCTGGTTGCATGTTAGATAGGAAAAGTACCAGTGGTGATGTCAACTGTTGGGGGGGAAGCTGACTAGTTGGTCTAGTAAGAAACAGCATACAATATCCATCTCCACTGCTGAAGCAGAATATGTATCAGCAGCGAGTTGTTGTGCACAAGTCCTATGGATGAAAAACCAACTCGCTGACTATGACTTAGAATTCTCTAAGATTCCCATTATGTGTGACAATACAAGTGCAATTGCAATCACACATAATCCTGTTCAGCATTCTAAGACCAGACACATTAACATTAGGTACCACTTCATTCGTGACCATGTCATGAAAGGGGATGTTGAAATCTACTTCATTCCCACTGATGACCAATTTGCTGATATTTTCACTACACCTTTAGATGAAACCAGATTTAAATATCTGGTCAGCAAGTTGGGAATGCTGAATGGTGAATCAGCGACATGACTTGTCATGTCTGCTAATGCCTCAACTTACATCTCTATTATAAGTTGAAAAGTGACCATATTTCTATCAGTAAGTTCAAGTGTCTTACTTGCTGACCAAAACAAAAGCAATAGAGAGCTAAAAGTCTCTATCTAGTCCAGCAGCAAACGGCTGCTGGTAAAGACTTCTCAAAACCGTTGATCCCTGTTGCTTTGGGAAAAAGCAAATAAAAGTAATAGAGAGTTAAAAGTCTCTATCTAGTCCAGCAGCAAACGGCTGCTGGTAAAGACATATCAAATCCGTTGATAGCTGACAATTTGCTAAAAATTGTATTCCTTACTCATCAGCGACCAACGTTAGTTGAAAAGTAGCTGGTTGAAATTTGCTTACTAAAAGAGGTAACCATATTTTCTAACCTTGTCAGCGGATATACTTAGATCTCAACTGATCCATCATTTGAGCATATCCACTAAACATCCTTATTAATATTTTAATAAGAATTACAATCGGTTACCTCGATTTTCTCCCTAATGGGCAACTTGTACACTGTACACGCCGTAATCACTCAAGTACGTTTGAAATTACGGTACAAGTTGTCACATCAAACTACTTTTATACGTTACTCACATACGTATTTCTTCAATTAAAAATGAGTATTTTGTACACTTTATATATATACAAAACCACCGTTTTTAATTATTTAATATGTATATGCATATATTACGTATGAAGGAGAGTCATTGTGACAGTTCACTTCTGCAGTAATGGGGCCCATATCCATGCCATATATATGCATATCATTTTCTTCTCTGTCCATTATACTCTCATATTTCTCTCAAACTTTCTTAAAACTCTCAATTTCATTTCTCATTTCTTCAATCTTTTCATCTTCTCTTCTTCATATCTCTAAATTCAAATCTCAAATGGCATCTTCATCTCAACAGCAACACCCACCAAAACAACAACAACAATCAGAAAATCCAAAGATCTTATCTGAGAATCCAAACCTCCAAGAAACCCTAAAAAACGTTCCCCTATATCTTCATTCTGAAGTTTTTGAACCAGAAGGGATTGTTGCCTCAGACAAAGTATCCTTTCAAGCTCACAAGTTAGTCATCAAACCCAATAACTATCTTGGATCTTTGGAAGTGCCCTCCAAAGTAAAAGGGTACCAACAAATGCTTGATTTCATCAAAGCATGTCCTGTACGAAGGGCCATCTACATGGACCCAGAAGATATGTGTGTTCATCTTCTGAGGGAATTTTGGTGGACTTGTGATTATCATATTTCTAGCAGTTCCATCTCAGGCACTGTTATGAAGAAAAAGTACACCATTTCTATTACTGTAGAAAAGATTCGAGAAGTTCTTCGTCTTCCTTCTCAGACTACAGAAAGACCATATGCAGACTTAGCATCTGCTGAGGTTTGGAAAGCATGGTTACCCTCTATAGGCTACGGAACAAATGTAGTCCCAGCACAACCTGTTCCCAGCAATCCCACCAAAAAGAACCTGCCTGGAGTATGGAGGTTGCTTTTTGCCCATGTAATTCAATGTCTTGGTGGGAACAACGGCTCATTCGATCAAGCCACTGCGGTCCAGATGCAAATGATTTATGCTCTGGCAAAAGGACGTTTCATTGACTTTGCCAGTGTCATCTTTGAAGATTTGAAGGCTAAAGTACTTGCTAGCAACAGATCTTGCACTGTACCTTTCACTCGATTCCTTTCACTAATATTCAAGCATTAACTAAAGGACGAGTACAACCGTGTTTTCTGCTCCAAGAATTGGTCCATCAGTGTACAAGGCACCTGCCTGTGACACTCAATTCTTTGACATCAAGTATGCTGAGCTCACTACTGCAATGAAAAAGGTACTCCACTCCGCTTATCCCAAAATTTATAAACAAGTTAGTGGATCAGCACCTATACAACCCTCTGGGGTGGTCACTGTTGAGCCAGCTGAACACGCACCATCCCAAGCTGCCAAACAAACCACAAAGGCAAGGACTAAGTCTAAAAAGTCCTCTGCTCCTTCATCTCCTATTCCTGCTGCTCCAAAACGAAAAAAGAAAACAGCAAAGGAATTGGAACCTTTTCAACTCTCTCTCATTTATAAGGAAGAAGCCCCTGCTGCTACTGAAAACGTAGAGCAACAACAACCAGAAATTGAAACTCTTCTATCCCCCACCCCTATCAGCTTCTCTATTGCTGAAAGGGACGCAATTACTGCTGTTGCTCCTGAAGTGCAAGTTGTTGGGGGTGAAAATCTAACTGAAGGGGCTGGGCATGGTGTTGGTGATTTTGAAATTGTTGAAGAAAGAAATGTAGAAAGTGATGCTGGTAATATTGGTGTTGGTGATACAGCTGTAGAAGAAATTGAAAGGAGTAATGCAGGAGGGTCTTCTGTTGAAAATGTTGAAAGTGAACAAATTGGGCTTGCTGAAGAAGAAGTTGTTGATGACGAAAGCGATTTAGACTTGGACGATTTTGTCGCTGATGACTTTCAACTGGATTCTTACAGCCATGCTGATGAAATAGAAGCAAGTGACATGGAGGTTGATGAAAATGATGATGCTACTGCTGCTGGTGAAAATGCAGCAGCCACTGATGAAAATATTGCTGTTGATGCTGCTGCTGGTGAAAATGCTGCAGCGATTGATGAAAATGTTGAAGAAACTTTTGAGGCAGTTACTCTTACTGCAAGACCTAAAACTCCTCCAATGCAACCAGTGAACACCATGCTGTCTCTTGGCATGCCTTCTTCCTTCTTAAGTGTTCATGGCTGCTCATCCTCAGTTCCCCCTGAAATTGAACCTCATACAGTTAAGGATTTGGGTATTTCTTACTCCACCTACTCTGCTGATAGGTTGGAAAAGGTAGAGCATCAGTTAAATGATCTCACCAAGGCTGCCACTCTTGCAATTAAATTGAAAGATAAAGAGTCTGACAGGATGGTGTCCACATTGACCAGTTGGTACAACAAGCAGAATGAGAACAGCAAAGCTATTGACACGCTGAAGGATAACACAAGCTCCATTGCTGCTGCTCAAAGCAAAATTAGTGCCAAAACTTCTATTATCAAACGTGATCAGTAGATCATTAAATCTGGTGCCATATCGCTGATCAAATGTGCAAACTCTACCAGCTACTCAGCAAAGAAGGCAGCCTCTACCAGCAAGTCTGCTGCTGCTAATGTAAAGAAGTTGAGTAATCTCATCTCCTCACTAACTACTCAAGTAGAAAATAACACTAATGCAATTCATGCCTTAGAAAAAGAAGTGGATGATCTTCCTATTCCTCAAGCTTCTTTCACTGAGGAGGATCCCCAGCGGAAAGTTAAGCTGGAGAAGGAGGTTGATGAAATCAAGAATTTGTTGGCCCAGCTTGTAAAACAACAATCTAAACAACCAGCGACTGTGGAAGTTGTCATTAACACTACAACTTCCAAGGGGGAGAAAGTCGATGCTGCTGTTTTAGATATGGTAAATGAAGCAGTGAACAAGGCAGTTGCCCAAATCTATGAAGACTCTGCTGAAGAGGTATTAGAAATGGATGACACAACCAAAGCTGATGATATGGCACTTGTAGTTGTAGAAAATGAAGATGTCAATCTTGAAGTTCCCCCTGCTGGTGTTGAGGGGGAGATTGAAAAAGATGGAAATGATGAAGCTCCCCAGCTGGTATTGAGGGGGAGCAACAAATTGTTAGGTTCAATGCACCCCTGCTGCTGTTGAAGGGTCACATTGAAGCTTTTGGTGATTTGGAAGAACAGTTTGACCCTGAAACTGTCAAAGCTTCATGGGAAGCTGGGTTTGCTGAGGAAATGGCCAGGGATAGGTCAAGTGAAATGCTGCCAGTCTTTCATAGAAGATATCTGGCAAATGCTGAAATTACTCCTCTCTCCGATGCTCGTCGAAGGCAGCTCACTGAGTTTGGATTCTTCAAGAAACCTCCCACTGCCCTTCCAGTGATCGCTTCTTCATCTACTCTTCCTGCTGCTCAACTCTCCATTCAATCCTCAGCAGGTCATAAGCATGAACTGATTGATATCTTGACACAAACTGCTGACGGAAAAACTCAAGAAGAAGCAATCAAGGAGCTGGATAGGCTAAAAGAGAACCAAGAAAACGAAAGAAAGAACTTGGAATTCATCAAACAGCTGCCTCTTCTAGAAAAAGGTGAATTAGATGCTGAACAGCAGATGCTGTTCAAAACTGGTGGTGCTGAAGCATTGTATAGACAGAAACATGCTGAAGTTGAGCAACAGCTCAGTGAGAAAAGAAAGAAGTTTGATGAAGAAAAAGCCAAGTGGTTAAAGCTTATGGAGGACAGGAAAAGGCCTCAAAGAATAATTGCTGCTGAAGCCTTCAAAGCTGACATGGGCCTTAAGACAAACTTAAAAATTCTAAGACAAGGTGCTGACAAGCCAATCAAACTGGAAGGGGTCAAACCAACCACCTTGGGTGCTTCCGAGTGGGTTGAAGTTTACATGCTGGTAAAAGATAAGAAGGCTGCCAGCTATGAACAACTCCAAAACATGCTCAAGGATTATTTTGAAAAAGCCAGGGAGTATGAAACCAAGTTCAAAGCAGACTTGCCCATGCTGAGGCAAGTGTTTGGTACTCCAGCAGCTGTCTCCTCAGCAGGAAGAAGGGTTCAAAGAAAAAGGAAAGCAGAGCACCGAACCTTGACAATGGACATTCCTCCTATCACTGGTGATGCCTCGCTGAACACCAGATTTCCTCCCAGAAGCGTTTTTGAGGAAGGAAGAGTGATAGAAAATCCTGCTGGCATGTTTTTCACAAATTTTCAAAATAATCAGCTGTTCTTTCGCCTATCTGAAATAGAAAAGGCATCCACTGGGTTCATCCTGAGCATAAGAAGAAGATGTGCTGAAACGACCAACAATAGAGGGTTTATCAGCAAGTTGGATGAGGAACTGCTTAAGCCTCACAGATATAATGACCCAGCAGTTCAGATTGCCAAGCAAGAACATGCTTGGGAGTTTGAAGCTGAAAATCTGTAGATGTCTTATAAATGTAAATGTTGTATGTATCAGCTTGTAATATTTAAAGTTGATATATAAGACATCTTTTCATCATTCTCTTATTCTTAGCAAGTCTAGCCTACTCAGCAAGTCTTCTCAGCGAATAGGGGGAGATTGTTGAGTCAAGGATTCGCTGACCAGACTTGGTCGCTGACGTGAGTCGTCAGCAAGTCATCAGCGAGTCAATGACTCTCTTCAGCGGGTGGTTTACTTTCTAAGTTGTGTGTCAAGGCGGGAAGTTTTCAAACCACAAGAAGACAAGAAGTCACATGGTGGTTCTCCCAACTGAATGTTACCTTATATGGTAAAGGTACAGTTGGGACCAAAACAAGGGTTTTCTCTTTCATACCCGTTTTGGTAAAGAAGACAAAGGCTCCTGGATCCAAGTACAACGAGCCTATGAGAAGTCGACAACCACCATTCTATCACGATCATTGTAAGGCTGTGTTGCCCTAATTCCTCCCCTATATAAAGCAACACAGCCGCACCATTTATACTTTGTGTTTGTCACCACAAAGTGTGTGTCACTTTATTTTCTCTCTTGTAATTTCTTAAGTTTATAGAGTGTCTAGACTTAGCAATTATTTAGTTCATTTGTATTCTTGTAAGACAAGTTGTAATATTGACCATGTATTCATCGTTTAATCAATGATACATATGATTAGACTTGCTTAGCTATTTGCATTTGAACTTATTCTTGTTCATGTTCTTTACTTTCTGTTCTTTACTTTCTTGTCTAGATAAAACAAATATAAATGTGCAAATTGTGGACTGTCAATAACATCATTTAATACAAGACCGGTTTATTTATAAACTTCATATATGTTGGCTAATTTTGGAATATTTCCACACATTTCTTACTTATAATAATGTCCAATAATATCTATTACCATTATTAATATCTAATTAACAATTAGTAATTTTTAAAATAAATGCATAGCCAATAATATCTAGCCTAGCTGGTCAGAGACACTCCCGGTTTTACCCAAGGGATGACAAACTTTGGGGTTTTTCCCTCCGAATACTTGTAACGGCCCATAGTCAATATCTCGTTATCTAGGGTGGCTTCACCATTATACGGTGAGGTTTCCCTAATGTCGTATACCGACTGAATGTTCAGATAAGAAAACATATGCATCAATATTTTAACTATTTTATTCATACAAATTTTGTTACTTTTAGTTTTGGAAATTTGTTTTAATTAATTATTGAAAAGATAAATGATTGGTTTTGTTATAATTAAATAATGTTATAGTGGATTCAATAATGCTGTTTTAATAAGTTTTCGTTTTAATTTGTGATTTAAATATCAAAAGAAAAAATCACAAACAATATTTATAATGATTTATGGTAGTCGATCAGTCCGGTTTTTTGATTTAGTTCTGCGGTTAATGTATGCAGCGAGTATCATTGAAGAAAATTTTTAGATGTATTCTCGTCCTTACCATCCCATTTACTCTTAAAAAATAATGTTACAGGGGGAGAACTTGGATCACTTGAGGATCCAACTTAGTGATATAATGTTGGCGACAAGGAATTTTGCAGAAACAAACCTTATTGGGTCGGGTGGATATGGTAGGGTGTATCGAGCAGAACTTGATCATTATGATAGTAGAAATGCATTGTATACAGAAGAGATGGATAGAGATTTATGGCCAAAAAGGCGTAGCATTGTAGCTATTAAGTGCATTCTTGGCACACAAGGAAAGCAAGGATTCTTTGCAGAAATTGAAATGCTTACTAAATGTAAGCATCAAAACATAGTGTCTCTCCTTGGATTTTGTGATGAAGATCCTCATATGATCCTTGTTTATGAACTTGTCTCAAATGGAAGCCTTGATGACTATCTGGGAATAAGCTCATCTAACTACATCAATCTGACATGGGGTCAACGTATACATATATGCCTTGATATTGCCCGTGGATTGAATTATCTCCATACTAAGACAAAGAACAAACCAACCATTGTACACCGAGATATAAAGAGTGCGAACATTCTATTGGACAACAATTGGAATGCAAAGATTGCTGACTTCGGGTTGTCAAAACTACGCCCTATGAATCAAATAGGCAGCACCCTTAAGACTAATAATATTGCTGGCACAGAAGTGTATTTAGATCCAGAGTATACCAAGACAGGTAACTTGAAGAAAGAATCTGATATATACTCCTTTGGGATAGTATTATTTGAAATAATGTGTGGGAGGTTGGCATACGATAACTTTTTCTATGCCAACAATGAGAAGGGGATTCCATCTCTTGCACGACGACTCAATAGTGAGGGAAGATTAAAAGATATGGTAGATCCTAATATAAAGCAAGCTTATGGAAATATCTTTACGATAAATAGAGGGCTCAATCAAGATTCTTTGAACACATTTTCAAGAATAGCATATCAATGTGTAGAAGAAGCTCAAGCAAGACGTCCAAAAATGGAAATTGTCATCAGTGAACTTGAAAAAGCATTATCCTATGAAGTAAGTCATTGTTTACAAAATATGACTCAATATGTCCTATTTTGGGTTCCTGGGTTTGAAATTGTTTCAGAGGTCAATAACTGAGCTAAGCAAAACTCAAAATTCATCTATTTTTTAATTTGGTTTACTTACGATATTTTAACATGAATAGATTGTTGAAAATAAATATATTGTTGAATAAAAACTAAGTGCAGAAAATAGGAATAACATTGGAAAATTATATATATTTAAAAGTAATGGAATCCAAACTTTTACTTTATATATTATATATATAATGGAATGGAATTTACTGACAAAATGACGGTTCACAGGAAAACCACAAGGACAATCTCAAAATTTCAGTTGAAGACATTAAAGTGGCAACACAAAACTTCAATGATATGAATTACGTGGGAAGTGGAAGACACTGGAAGGCATATAAGGGGAAAATTTCACATGCAAATGGTGATGGACACACAGCTGTTGTTGCAAAGCGGTGGGATACCAAGTATGATCAAAGACACCTTCGGTTTTTGTCTGAACTTGATATTCTTTTCAAGTTTAAGCACAAGAATATCATTGAGGTTGTGGGCTATTGTGAAGAAAGGGATGAGAGAATTGTTGTTTATGAGAATCTGTCTAAAGGGAGTCTTGATAAGTATTTAAATGATGCTAGTCTTACATGGATGAAACGCCTAAAGATATGCATCGATGTTGCAAGGGGATTAGAGTTTCTACATAAAGAATATAAAGTTATGGGCGAGGTGGTGATACATGGAACAATCAGAAGTGCTAACATTCTAGTAGATAGTGATTGGAAGGCAAAAATTTCTAATTTCGACATGTCCTTTATATTTCCACATATTGGGTTACCACCTCCCACAGGAGATGGTGCCATCAATAACGATAATGAAACATTGGGTTACCACCCCCCACAGGAGATGGTGCCCGAGTCGGATATATATTCATTGGGTGTGGTTTTACTTGAGATGTTTTGTGGGAGATTGGCATGGCCTGAGAAATGTGAGGATCACTCTCAATCTTTAGGCCCTTTGGCTAAATGTCGCTATGATGAAGGAAAACTTGACCAGATGGTGTTTGAGGCTATTGAAGAACAAATTGTACCCAAATCGTTGACTACATTTCTAAAAATTGCATATGAATGCTTGAATGTTGATCCTGAAACGGCCACATTCATTGCAGGTGGTATTGGAACTTGAGAAGGCATTAGAATTCCAGGTATGTTTTTGTAAAGCAAAGAACTATTATCAATGTTGTTTACTCTAAAATTTATTGATCAAAATAATTGTAAATCACTTGCACAAAATAACTATTTGTTGAAGATATTGATTGTTTCTTCAAATGAAATGGTTTTTTAAAGCCAACTAAGCAATTTCACACAAATTCATTATATATTTACAAAAATCCACTGAGAAACTAGAACCCACAACAAGGCACAAGTATTAAAGAAAATGTTTTTAGGCGAATCACATTTCTAGAATTAAAATGAAGGGTATTGTGTACATCGTATTTTTTTTTTAATTCTAAACTGGTTTTTTTTTTGGTTGACAATGTGATGTACTCACATATGAAACTAAATAGAAATAAATAGAATTTATGACGTACGTTTTTGTTCTATAATAGGAGGACGTTGAAATATGGAAGACCAAACTGCCTAAAGATTACAAAGAAATACTTCAAATGTCAAATGTCTCGAGTAACTACTCTGACAAAAACAACAAGGAGCTGTATGACATGTTTAATAATGGAATGCTCATTCAAGAGAACAATGTGGTAATTCTCTTTTTAGCTTAGTAATATTGTATTTGGTTTTCATGCATGTTTTGCTCTTGATTTCAAACAAATAAAAAAAAGCATGTCAAGAATTCTGAAATCACAAAAAATTATAATATCTTGAATTGGAGGATTTTTGCATACATTTTCGACTTTTCCTGCAAATGAAAATTGGTTTCTATTATTTTTTTAATCCTAATTTTGACATGACTGTGATGTATAACAGTGGTTTTCACTGGGTGAGAATGGAGAAAGAAATGAAATGGTATCAGCAAGAAAATTTTGGTACAAAAGGGGTAAATGGCGAACTGTTCCACGATCAAGGTTAATCTCTCTTGTGCTCTGTGTGTTTGATTATTGGCTGACAAATTTGAAACTGTTAAAATATGCGAACATAAATCATATAAATATTCACATAAGCGCAACGGAAGAATCGAATATGTAATCACATTAATTAAAGAGAGAATCGAAACGTGTACTTATGCAAAGCTTCCAATAAAATAAATAATAATAAGATTATTATTATTATAGGGTTTAAAGTAAAACCCCTCTACGATCGCACACTAGACACCTCTTATATCGTATGCTAGTACCCCGATCACGATCAAACAACCCTTTGTTTAAACCCTTGAAACCGAAACCCTAAAACCCGAACCCCTTGGGGTTTTCTTTGCTTCGGCCGAATAGAACAAAAGAGGGAGAGAGAGAGATTTTTTAGTTAGGGTTTTACCTTGTGAAAACATATATTAAACCCCTAACTTTGATCTCCTATTTATAGGCTTAGGTTTAGGGTTACTAAACTTGATGGACAAGTTTAGTTAGGGCCCAAAAAACCCCTTAGAATTTTCGGCCCACCCTTCCCTTAATCCTAGCCCAAACCCAACTATCAATTCTTTTAATTAATAAACATTATTTATTTTAACATTTAAAAATGTTTATTAATCATATCGTGATCAAATTAATCAATATATTACTTTAATATACTAATTAATAATATAGAGTTACCGTGTCATTTCGTGTGACCCCGTAGGCTTAAATTATTTCCGGACATGCGTTTATTATAACGTGATCACATACCAACAGAAACTGCTAGGTCCCTTAAAAAATTATATGTTAATTTGGGCTCCTTTTTAAAAACAGAATATGTTTCATTTACTTTTTTGGGGGAAATTGAGTAAATGACTAATTTTGACATCAATATCTAAAAATATCTGCAGGTTCCCAAAAGTAGCAAAGGTGCAAGACATTTCGAATTTAATGATTCAAGTCAAGATAAAACCTCAGTTTTTATCTCCGGGTGTGAATTACAGGGTTCATCTCATCTTCAAATTTTGTAATTCAACAAAATCTCAAGCTAAACGGATGTACGTCTATCTGAAGTACAAAACGAGGAATGAAACCTTACATGCATATTTTGCAACAAGGAGAGATGATGGTTGGATGATGATTGAATTATGTCCGTTCTTGTACTGTAAGGATGGTAATGATTTCGAGGTTCTACTAGAAAGCTTTTCACGATGCTATTGTGGAAGTAACACAATATATGTTGATGGAATTGAGTTTCAAGCCATTAACAATGCAAGTTTGAAAGAACTCTTTGGTTTCTATATATACTAGATTTCTTTTGTTTACATTTAAGATTAGAGGGGAAGAAAAGAAACATTATCATGTTCAATATAAATTTATAATTTTTTTTTAATCATTCTGCAGGCCATACATGAAGAAATAGATGAGAAGTTAAAGGGAATCCAAGCAAATGACAATGCTAGCTTTGAAGTAGTCCTTTGTTCCCATTACTAATTAAATTTACTCTACTTTATTTCAAAAAGGAGCCAACTGCATAGGCAATATTATCATGTTCTTCATTACATGTTCATTAAATTAAATAGTCCTATAAATTCTGTGCAGGTATTAAAACATGAAGAAATCGAGAAGACAGAGTTGCACGAAGTAAATGCGAGTTTTAATAGTTTGAAATTTGAATGAAAAGCTTGTTTGATATCTGTTAGAAATTTAGAACAAATGCATATGTGGGAAACATTATACTCTACACTTTTAAATGTAACACGGTCTTTACAATGTTTATGCAGGTGAAAAATGAAAAAATCGAACAAAGAGAAAGAAAGAGAAAGAAATTTAAGGTGCAACAACTTATACCAAGTACTTCTGATTTAGTTTCAATGTATATTCCTTATGGTTTTGGTAACTAATTGTTAACCCTTGGATCAGTTAATTTTACTAAGCAAAATGAACAACAAGAAGCATCTTATGCCGGCGAAGGTGATTCTGTGTAACTCTACAAAAGTAAAGCTTATTCATTTGAAAGCCTCGGTCCGATCCAGGTTTGCCTATTTTTGAACTATTTTTATTACGTTAAGAGGAGTTTATTTACCTTGATTAACTCAAATAGTTTGAATTTGTCATTTGCAAAAGCAAAATTTTGTTATCTGAAATTTTAATATCCTTGTATGTTGTAACGGAACACCAAAGACATGACCAAAATTGGGTTAACTTCTTGGATGTAGATTTACGGCCTGTAAGGTTTATTTAATCACATGATATATATACGCATCCAGATTTCAAGAGGTGGTTGAGCTGCTGTCACAACAAGTACTCCGTATCAAGTGCAGGATTAAAAGTCAAATATTACAACCTAATACAAAATATGCATGTTATCTCGTGTTCAAGTTTTCAGAAAAATGTGTTGGGCTCCATTGTCCAGTGGTAGTACGAGATCTATACAACTGGAAAAACAAAGAACTTAGAATCGTTTATTTTAGATCCCCAAGCTATTGGGATTTACATGATTTTGTTCCACAAAAGAGGGAAGATGGTTGGATGGAGGTTATTGTGTGGAAATTCAAATCATCTTTGAAACTTCAAGATGATTATGTTCCTGTTCATTTGAAGATGATAACTTATGAAGGAACCTTATCCGGCCTTATTTTATGTGGCATGGAGATTCGGGCAATGTGAGATTACATTATCCATGAGATTGTCTTATAGTATCCATTTCTTATGCAACTATGTGAAAAAAATTATGTACACCACAATTATACATTTATGTTGCAAGTATAATAATCTATTAATCTTTTGGTTAGTAAATATCTATAGTTATTAGTGTAAGGGTTAAACTTGTGTTTTACAAAGTTAGAAACTGCCATGTGAAAAGGCCACCGTAGGAATTGAACCAACACAATGGTTCAACTGTGCCTCTTGTAAGTCTATATATGTGTGTAATATAATTAGGAGAATGTGTTGAACCATGTTATATTAATAAAGTCAGTTTGTACGAAAGGGTTCAACCCCAATCCTCTTGTTTCCTTAATATCGAGTCTTGAGTGATGATTGATACAAAGATGATGTTTTCGATGTTTTCGATCCTGGATTGTTAGTCTCCTGTGTTCTACAACTCTGTAATCAAATTCGTGTACAATGATTGTATATAATTTGATTCAATATAATTGTGTGATTCAATTATACATTTTCTTCTTCAATTCAATAATCATACCGGGCATCAGTGGTATTAGAGCAAAGGTTGAGGAATTGAAGAATCGTTGGAGAGGGTTGTTTGTTTGTGATAAACAACAACCAGAAACAATACGAAGATCGACTGATTCGATTTTGAAGAACCAAAACAGGGACAATTGACTGTTTGCGGTGTGAAGACACGAACAGGGGGCGACGGTTTCTAATTTTTCATAGACGAAGACACAGAAGGCGGAAGAAATTGGATTCGATTGATTTTTACTTTTGATCTTCGACGGCAACAAGAAGAAAAAAAAGGAACGGAAGGAGATAAAGGATAAAGGCGCAATATTGTTGATTGGTGAAAGTAAACAAAAAGTCAGACTTTTTTTGTTTCAGTATTGGGTCACAAGATCAATAAAAAGGGCAATGACATATACTAAAATTTCACAAAATACAATATTCCAGGTTTTATCTTTTAGTTTCTATTTATTTTATTTTAACCATAGTAATTTTAGAAGGAATCCAATTAGTGTTTAAGTTTTTATAGAAAACTTAGAAACCATGTCAGGCTCAAGCGATAACAACAACAATAATGCACTTGGGGGATCATTGGGACACTTTCAATGTCCGGTTTTAAATTCAAAAAATTACCCTGTTTGGACTATTTGTTTCAAAACAGTTTTAGAAGCAAATGGTATATGGGAAATTATAGAACCAGGCACTGAAACTGATGTGAAGAAAAACAAGGCCGCGATGGCGTATATATTTCAAGCGTTGTCAGAAGATCTAGTTTTACAAGTTGCAAGTTGTAAGACCGCAAAAGAAGTGTGGGATGCACTTAAAACAAGATATGTTGGAGAAGATCGAGTGCAAAAGGCAAGATTGCAAACACTCAAATCGGAGTTTGAGATGTTGCAAATGAACGAGGAAGAGACAATTGATGCATTTACCACGAAGATAAATGGGATTGTCACTAAGGCACAGAATTTGGGTTCAACATTTGATCAACCAAGTCTATTACGAAAACTTCTAAATTCTGTACCAGATAGGTTTATACAAATCGTTGCATCCATAGAGCAACACTGTGATCTTGACAAAATGACGCTAGATGATGTGATAGGAAGATTGAAGGCTTTCGAGGAGAGAACAAAGTTTAAGAAGATTAATGAAAGCAACAATCAAAACAAGTTATTGTTGACACGTCACAACAATAATTTTACTCAAGGAAGGCGTTTTGGGAAACGTGGACAAGATTCGTCGAGAGGACGAGGCAGAGGGAAATATAAAGGCGAAGGACACAACTCAGAAGATTCGGAAGGAAACGACAACAAACCGCGAAGGAATGTTGATAAGTCGCAAATAGATTGCTACAAGTGTGGAAAACTTGGGCACTATGCTTATGAATGTTCAAGCAAGAAAGAGAAGGGATTTGCAGGACTCTCCATAGAGACTGATGATGAACCGGCACTTCTGATGTCTTTTGATGTATAAGAGAAGACAATATCTATAATGTGTGTAACACCCTTCATTTAAAAACCTGGATTTTTCAAAACTTTGTCTAACGGCATTTAAACTTTGCGGAAACGAACATTTAAAAACTGCTCCATCCGTAACGGATAGTACTTTACTTAAAAATGGTGTTACTAATAGCATCGTCGTAATAGTAACAGCAAAATCCAAGTTATGGCACCAACATAAATGCCAACATTATTACATGCATAACATAAATCATAATAAATGTAACCAAACATCATAATCGGCTAATCATGTGTATCTAAGCAAGGGAAAGCTAAACGTATTCTTTATAGAAACTACCCGCCTCACCAAGCTAAGTCTTTCACTAGCTCAACCTGCTTAACCTGAGGGAACAACGTTTTTCAAAAGAGCAAGTGTTAGCTTTAAAAGCTAAGTAAGATAACATGTGCTTAAGAAAACATTTGCCAATTCATTATATATTAACAAAAGCATTTCATAATTGTTAATATCACATAATCGTCATAACACATGTCATATCACATTAGAGTTATCACCTACACAACATAAAACATAACACATTAGGATTCATCATATTCCTAATTGTGCCTATTCGTTCATACTTTACTTTCTTTCTTTACTTTACTTTCTTTCTTTGCTTTACTTTCTTTACTTTTCTTTTGCCTAGACGTAGGCTATGTGACATAAGCCACTCATACTTAGGGATGTGGGGTTGTGTGTAGGCGGCCATAAGACCTTACATGGAGTCCTCACACCCGACTTGATGGGTAGACCTTACGGTGGTCCATCGTCGTCGTTAAGGAAAGACAAAGTCAATCCAACTGAGTATACCGTTTAACCTTTGCGCGTGTAGTGGTTAGTTACTCCACCCGGATACACTCAAACATAACTATGCCACGGGGAGGTATCTAGATTCCCACACCGCGTGACCACGTACACACTAGCTCTGAAGAACTAGCATGGGTTAAGCTTAACACAAGACTTTACATATGCTCGAGACTTCTTTATTATATTAGCTTAGGTTACACTTTCACCTAAACTAATCACATACATCTTTCTTTACTTTATATTAGCTTAGGCTACACTTTCACCTAAACTAATCACATACATCTTTCTTTACTTTAGGGCCCTTAATCGTGCACGTGTCATGGCAAACCTATAGAAGTCTAGTGACTAGGTGTTCAAGCCATGCAAGTAATCATATGACATACATACATCATAATATGTCTGATATCATAATTTCTGTAACACCCCGACTAAGGCAGAAACACGAGATGTCACAGAACGACATGGTACAAAAGATTTAAATATAAAACATCAACATAAAGTTTCAAATGCCATTCAAATTCAAAAGATTACAGGTTCAGATTGACGTTTAATAAACATTACTGAAAGTCCCAAGTTTGCAACGATTATGTAATTAAACAACTAATGTAAATTACACTAAGAAAGCAAGACAAGAAAGAACACGTTTAATCATAAGTAGTATTAATTAAACGGTGAATACATGGTTGGTTTACAAAGAAAGAAAGAAAGAAATATTGTTAAGTTTTTGCACACACGAAAACTTAACAATTATACAATTCTACAATGAGAGAAAAACACACTAAGTGACTATTGTAGAATGAACCAACAACTTTGCGGCTAGGTCAAGTGATGCTTTATATAGGGGAGAAAAGACATCACATGACAACCCAATAGATGTTGACACATGAAGGTTGTCAACTATCTATTGGTGTGTAAGACTGGTCTTCAGACATCTCTGTTGCCATCTTGTTTCTTTTCCAAAACGGTATAAAATAGAAACACCTTAGTACCATTTTGGTACAAGGTCACATGTCTTCATCCTGATCTATCAACACGTGTCCTTGGGACCAGTCTTCTTATCTTCATTTTCCCGCCTATATTTGACTTACAACATATGACGGTGAGTCATTGAACTTATCCTTTAACTCGGAGATAATAATGATCGTTGAAGGCTCGCTGATGAAACTTCTCGCTGAGGCTGTCAGCGACTAATTGACTCAGCAAGTAATCTTCAGCGAATCCATGACTCAACAATCTCCCCCTATTCGCTGAGGAGACTTAGCTGAGTATAAGTTACTTCTTAGAAGTACAATAGATAGAAATGAAGGAATGCTGATCTTATTTATTTGACAAACAACTTTACAATAAAAACAACATTACAAAGGTTACAAGTCTCCTTAATCCCATTGCGACTCTTGCTTGGCCTCGATGAAAGCTTTGTCTTGTTGTCTTTCAGGCTTCAGCAGCTCTTGATCAATTAGCTTTATAAATTCGGGATTGTTGGACGACTGAGCACAATACTTTCTTATTTTCAAAAGAAAATTAGAGGGGGCAATTCCAATTTCATTGGTCCTGAAGAAGAGTTCATGACCATGGACATTGCAAAAGCAGAAACCTCCCAGCTTGTCATCATAAGCTCCATCCATAAAGAGGGTCCTGGAAGGCATTTTTAGATTCAGCAGAGGCTCCTCATCTATATCAGTCTTTGGAACAGCTCTGAGAATGAAGGGACGTGAGACATCACTTGACCAGAAGCATATCTCTTTACCAGAAGCTGGGGGTTTCCTATATCAGTCTTTGGAACAGCTCTGAGAATGAAGAGACGCTGAGATATCTCTTGACCAGAAGCTGTTCTCTTCACACCAATTCTTGGTTGTCGAGGAGGAGGAGGAGGATATGGATGTCTTGCAGCGCTGAGCAGAGAGTCTTTGACTTTGTATTTTTGTTCCATTTTGCGAATATGTTTTATCTGCTCACCTGCCATCTTGATCAGCGGTTCATAACTTACAGTTGTCTTGTCCTTGATCAGCTTGTAAATTTCGATCCATTCAGTTGGCCCAAGTGTATCCTTAGTAACATTTTTCAGCGTATATAACTTGGGCACTCCTTTTCTTTGTAGGGAAAGATCATCCCTTGTTGGGTTAGCGAGACCCTGACCGACGTGATCTCTTCTTTCCTTTGCCTTACCTCTCTTGATTCAAGATAGGTCGCCTGACCTTCTTCAAAAGTTTTCATTCTTTTGGCAAAGAACTTTTCTTCATTCTTTTTCAAGACTGCCAATCCACCAGATTGCTGAGCCAACCTCTTTGTCTCATCATCAGCATCTTTAAGTTCATCACCAACAATTTGCTCACTTATAAACTTCTGAGACAGCTCCTCTTCTTTTTTCTTACTTAACCGTTCATGTTGACGAATAACTTCCTCAGGAGACTGTTCAACAGTAGAAGTTGTGGATTTGGGAAAGGCTCCAGACATTTACTTTTCTTGTTGTTCCCTTGCTGAAGTGGGAACTTTTGGTGG
The DNA here is from genome assembly GCA_034093135.1 of Erigeron breviscapus. Classification (NCBI taxonomy): domain Eukaryota; kingdom Viridiplantae; phylum Streptophyta; class Magnoliopsida; order Asterales; family Asteraceae; genus Erigeron; species Erigeron breviscapus. The sequence goes on along the minus strand of CM067171.1, from coordinate 125,682,868 downwards.
CTTGCTTTGAGTAACCACTGCTGCTTTACCCTTATCAGCATATCTCTTTTCAAGGGCAGCGTGGAACTCAGCAGTAGGCTTGAAGATAGAAACATTTATTGGTTTTGCTGGCACATTCTCAGCAACAACCTTCTCAGCTGCCGGTTCAATAACCTTCTCAGCTTCTTTAGTGATGTTCAAGGTTTGCTCCCCCTCAACATTAGCTACCGGTTTACTAACCTTCTCAGCATTGCCATTTTAGTGGGGGGAACTTGGGGAGCATTTTCAACATTTACATTCACAGCTGCCGGTTCTACAACCTTCTCAGCTGGCTTGGATTTTTGTGTTGGGTCCTCAGCATTTTTCTCCCCCTTGGAAGCAGCTAAGGTACGAGCTACTTCCACATTACCCTTTTTGAGGAGGCCCAACATTTCACCCATCATTCCTTTAAGACCAGCAACCTCCTCTTCAAGTTTCTTTGTCCTGGTGACAGATTCATCAAGTAGCTTCTTGTCAACAGCAACTTGAAAAGGAGTTTGAGAGAAAAGTTTGTTCTTGAGAGAATTGAGTTCTTGAGTGATGGAAGTGTGGAAATCATCTTGAGATGTAGAAGAGAAAGAAATTTTATTGTAGAGTTGGCGAAGATGGGCGGTGAAGAGAATGTTTGTTTGGGAGAGTTCAAGAAGTGCTGGCACAACTTCTTTAAGAGCTGACTCGGAAACTTCATTCTTCAGCTTGTCCAATGAGGCAGAGATGGCAGAATTAGAGGTGCTGACCTTCTTCATGCTTGCATTCAGCAAGGTTTGATTTCTTCTAAACAACTGCTCATTTGACTTTGTGTGGATGACTTGATTCTTGGTGATCCCAAACACCATACCTTTGAGCTCAGCTAGCTCATCAGTCAAGTCAACATTTCCAGCTATCAACTTTAGAAAGTTTTCATGAGCCTCAATATGAACCTGAGCTACTTGGTCTACCAGCCAAGCATACAAGTACCCATGTCTATTGCCTTGGCTCTGGCAGATTTGCACTCTTCGCAACAATTCGTGCAATTGACAAGTCTCAACATAGTCAAGGCCAGGGACATTAACAGCAGTGAAAGTGGTTTGAAGATCTTCATCAGCATTAGGAACTTGGAGTTCCTTCAAAGAAACAGGGTACTTTGAACAAGGAACCCTGAAAAAATCTGGGTGGTGTAATGGTGGCACTTCCATGATTATTTCATCATCAACTTCTTCCACGTCAACATAAACCGCTGGCCTTATTCTTTGAAGGTGACATAATTCCACCCTTCGCTGAAGCTCAGCATCATTCACTTCAGGCACATAGTCTCCATAAAAACCAACTTGTTCATGAGAAACTGTGGGTCTTTGAGAGTAGCATGGTGGAGGAGGCATATCGGCCAACAACACTGGGATATCCTCAGATTCAGTAGGAGGAGAGGAGATCAACATATATCCCAAGTCTTCATCTAAGAAACCACTTACATAAGCCTCTTCTTCACTTTCTTCTGCGGCAGCGAGTGTGATTTCAGCATCATTATCTTGGAGGTCAAACTCGCTGCCCAGATCTTCATCAGTTTCCATTTCACTTGATAAGATATTTGTCTCAGTCCCTGAACAAACAGTTTCCAAGACAATAGAAGGAGGAGGGATAAGGGAACCTGGTGCCTCAGTCTCAGTGTGTTGTTCCACCAAGACATCATCGGCCGTAGAATTGTGTTGACTCTAGCATCACCTGTGATCTGGCTGCTATCAACGACTCAGAGGGTTGAGAAGAAGGGGAATTTATTGGGGGAGGAGTTGGACTTTGACCTCTAGTGGGTTGGGGTGACCCAATATCTTCACCAACCTCGCCTACAGAAGTTTGAGGTGGCTGCCTGCTGATCCCATTAGTCTCGTCAGCAGCCTGTTGGGAGGCTGCTGATGGGGTGGCCTGGTTACTATCGTCCTTGGGCAGTGAGGACTTCCTAACCTTGGGTTGGCCCTTTGGTACACTCCGCTTACGTTTTGGGACGTCAGCGGAGGGTGAAGATTGTGAAGTTTGTGTTGAGGATGCTGCCTTGGATTTTGCTTTGGTCTTTTTGGAGGCTTTGGAGGTCATTGGGGGGTTTACCAGCGAGCCAGCCTCTAAAGGCATTTGAGCATCCACAGCGACTGTATCAGCCACTTCATCAGAAAGAAGTGCTGCCTCCCAGTCGCTGTCTTTCGGGTATAAAGAAGAATTTAGGGAGAAGAGTACCTCTTTCATGTGTGAGGTAAGGCGAGCAACAAGATGCTCAAGCGGGATGCTTGTAGATGTTGTTGCCCACTCTCGCTATAGGAATTGTGGCAGCGTTTGGTAACACATATTCTTCACTCAGTGCCTCTTTGAAGATAAGAGAGAAAATTCTTACAAAAGGCACTGTATGTGACCTATTGTTCATATTGACCTTGTTCTTCATATCATTGAAAATCAGCTTCCCATAATCTACAAATCTCCCTTCAGCGAGGGCATGAATAATCGGCATCGAGGTAGATGATGCTTGATTATATGATCCAGAATTACCACCCATGCACTGAATTACATTTGTGAACAAAACTCTCCAGATCCTGGGAAGATTCTGCTTCAAGGGGTTGCTTGGAATTGCTGGAGGAGTTTTCAAGTTATAGTTATAGCCAATGGAAGGTAACCACTCCTTCCATTCATTTTCACCAACAGCCTCTACAAACTTGTTTTCATTTGTCTCTTGGGGAAATCTTAGGGTTTGGCGAAGAGACGCCGGAGTAATAGTTATTGATTTCGCCCATTGTCTAACAGTGCCAGTGATGGACTTCGTTTCATCATTATATTCACAAGTCCACCAAAACTCTCGGAGAAGATGAACAAAAATCTTCTCCGGATCTGCCATAATACAATGACTGGCAGGAGAAGCATGGATAAAATCCAACATGGGCTTGTACCCCTTAGAATCTTTTGGCAACTCAGATGTGCCAATATGATTATTGGATTTCACAACAATTTGGGAAGCAGAGAAATTCACTTTGGATGATTTTGTGATATTTATAGGAGTGTAAACTGGTGAATTAAGATAGGAGATATGAACTTGTTCCTGAACTTGTGGTTCAGGAACCGGTGGGTTTTGTACGGCGGCGGTAGAGGAAGAAGGAGGGATCTCAACATTTTGAGGAATATCAGAGGAGGATGCCATTGATTTTTGTTAGGAAGAAGATGAAGGAGATTTATGAGAGAAGATGAACAGATGGAGAGAGATATTTGATTTGAGAGAAAGTGAATAATTATAAGGAAGCGTGAAAATAAGGTTGTGAGAGTGAGGTTGTATATATAGGGTATGGTTGTGGGCCACGATTTTACAACATAATTTCTCTCTCCTCTTCTTCAAGCTGTGAAACAGTTGTAATCAACAACTGTTTCGTACATATATAATTATAAAAAGATTTTGAGAGTAACGTTTAAATAAAGGAAAAGAAATTTTATCCAAAAAAAAAAATACTTGAGTGTGCGCCGTATTGAGCAGTCGTAACCTGTCAGTCAGACTGTCACATACAGACAAATGACGTGATCAGGGCAAAAATCGAGGTGACCTTTCAGTTTGAATTTATAAAACATGTGGTTCAAGATTTTGCCACGTCACCCACATAGTTACTTTGAAAACACTTAGTTTTGAAAATATACTATGTTTTATTAAATGAGAATTTTAATTTCTTAAGAAGGATATTTGGAAAGATTACATGCTGAAGGATGCTCAGCATGTTTAAAGTTTTTGTCAGCGACTTCATAACTAACGTTGGTCGCTGACTGCAGTTTTTGGCAAACTGTCAGCCATTAACGGATTTGATAAGTCTTTACCACTAGCCGTTTGCTAGTGGACTAGATGAAGACTTTTAGCTCTTCATTGCTTTTATTTTGCTTTTTCCCAAAGCAACAGGGATCAACGGATTTATAAGTCTTTACCAATAGCCGTTTGCTACTGGACTAGATGAAGACTTTTAGCTCTTCATTGCTATTATTTGCTTTTTCCCAAAGCAACAGGGATCAACGGATTTATAAGTCTTTACCAATAGCCGTTTGCTATTGGACTAGATGAAGACTTTTAGCTCTTCATTGCTATTATTTGCTTTTTCCCAAAGCAACAGGGATCAACGGATTTTATAAGTCTTTACCAATAGCCGTTTGCTATTGGACTAGATGAAGACTTTTAGCTCTTCATTGCTATTATTTGCTTTTTTCCCAAAGCAACAGGGATCAACGGATTTTATAAGTCTTTACCAATAGCCGTTTGCTATTGGACTAGATGAAGACTTTAAGCTCTTCATTGCTTTGAGATCAGCGAGTAAGACTGACTTAAGCTCGCTGAATTAGCATACATGACAAGTCATGTCGCTGATTCCCCATTCAACATTCATAACTTGCTAACAAGCAGTTTGAATCTAGTTTCATCCAATGGTTTAGTAAAGATGTCAGCTAGTTGATCATCAGTTGGAATGAAGTAGATCTCAATGTCAACTTTCATGACATGATCACGAATAAAGTGATATCGAATATCAATATGCTTAGTTTTGGAATGTTGAACTGGGTTGTGTGTAATAGCAATAGCACTTGTATTATCACACATGATTGGAATTTTAGAGTATTCCAAATCATAGTCAGCAAGCTGATGTTTCATCCAAACATTTGGGCACAACAGCTCGCTGCAGAGACATATTCTGCCTCAGTGGTGGAGATGGAAACTGTGTGTTGCTTTTTACTAGTCCAACTAGTCAGCTTCCCCCCCCCCAACAGTTGACATCCTCCACTGGTGCTTTTGCGATCAAGCATGCAACCAGCATAGTCGGAGTCAGAATATCCAACTAACTTCAAAGTTGGAGTCTTTTGGGTACCAAAGACCCAGCGTGGGTGTACCCTTGAGATATTTGAAGATACGCTTCACAGCGAGGAGATGAGATTCTCTAGGAGAAGCTTGATAGCGAGCACAGAGACATGTTGCAAACATGATGTCTGGGCGACTCGCTGTGAGATACATGAGTGACCCAATCATGCACGATAGTAAGTAGGATTCACATATTTACCATCAGGGTCAGCGTGAAGATTATTAGGAGGGGACATTGGAGTTCCCTTTGGAGTGACATGGGTGAAGTCAAATTTATGCAACATATCCCGAATATATTTTTCTTGATGATAAATATTCCAGTGGGAAGCTGCTTGATTTGTAACCCCAAAAAGAAGGTTAATTCACCCATCATACTCATTTCGAAAGTGTTAGACATAAGAGAACTGAACTTTCGACAGAGTTTGGTGGATAGGGAACCAAAGATAATGTCATCGACATAAATCTGCACATACAGAACATCACCCTTATGCTTGTAGATAAAGAGGGTGCTGTCAATGGTTCCCCTACGAAAGCCATGGTCAAGAAGGAAGGTAGACAAAGTGTCATACCAAGCTCTAGGAGCTTGTTTAAGACCATATAAAGCTTTATTTAGCTTGTAGACATAGTGAGGATGCTTTGGATCCTCAAAGCCAGGAGGCTGCTTAACATAGACTTCTTCATCAAGAACACCATTTAAGAAGGCACTCTTGACGTCCATTTGATAGACAATGAAGCCTTTGTAAGCAGCATGAGCGAGAAAGAGACGAATGGCTTCAAGACGAGTGACTGGAGCAAAGGTCTCGTCATAATCAATGCCTTCAGCTTGAGTATAACCTTGAGCAACCAGTCTTGCCTTGTTTCTGATGACCACACCAGTTTCATCCATCTTATTCCTATAAACCCATCGAGTGCCAATGGGTTCATTATAGGGAGGAGGAACAAGGAACCAAATATGTTGTCTTTCAAATTGTGTTAGTTCTTCTTGAATGGCTTCCACCCATGAGGGATCAGCCATGGCTTCACCAATATTGGCAGGCACAATTTGAGATAAGAAATTGACATAGAGACAAGTATTTCTTGTCGCTGATCGAGTTTGGACACCATTGTGTGGATTACCAATCACATGGTCAAGAGGGTGATCAGCAGTCCATTTGAGTGATGGTGTGTGAATAGAAGAATGATTCACAGCGGATACTGTGGTGGTAGTTTCACTAGGAGTGGGAGTATAGGAGGAGAGATCAATGGTTAGCAAGGGTTCAGGGTTGCTGACAGGAGGGTCACTGAGAACAGTGGGTACCTCTTGCTGAGGAGTGTCATCCTCAGTGTCTCCTGAAAGAGGATTCGCTGAGGCATCATGAAATGTTTCCTCAGCGACACGTCAGCATCTTGAGGTTCAGTTGAGAGAGGAACATTAATGGAAGTGGCATTAACTGTTCAGAAGAAGAGGCTCAACTGGATCTATAGAATGTGAGCAGCAATGTACTCATCATTTGGTGAAGGACTTGGAGACTCAGCGATAGGTTGTTCAGCAACATCATGATGTGTCGCTGATACTTCAGACAGAGTCAGATAGATCGCTGAGAATTACTTCAGCAGATGACTCATTTGAGAGATCACCTAAAGCTGAACAGCTTTCATCAAAAGTAACATGATTTGATTCATCTACTTTTTGAGTGCGAGTATTGAAAACTTGAAAGCTTTGCTTATAGAAGAATATCCCAGAAAGTAGCCATCATCAGCTTTGGGATCAAACTTTCCTAAATGATCCTTATCATTTAGGATGAAAACTGGGCAACCAAAAACATGGAAATATCCAATTTGAGGTTTCTTGCCCTTGAGAACTTCATAGGCAGTCTTATCATGTCGCTTGACAATAAGACACCTATTTTGAGTGTGGCAAGCAGTACTGACTGCTTCAGCCCAGAACTTACTAGGAAGAGAGGACTCACTGAGCATGGTTCTTGCAGCTTCAATGAGAGTTCTATTTCTCCTTTCAGCTACCCCATTTTGCTCAGGAGTGCGAACAGAAGAGAAATTTTGTCTAATCCCTTGATCAGCACAAAAAGTCTCAAGAGTGTGGTTTCTGAACTCAGTGCCATGATCGATTCTGAGTTCTTTAACACGTATGCTGTTGAGGTTTTCCATCTTTTTAATGAAATTATTATTTCCTCAGCAGCATCACTCTTAGAATGAAGAAAGATTGTCCAAGTATATCGTGAATATTCATCAACAATAACTAAGGTGTATCTGCTACCCCTTAGACTTTGAACATTCACTGGACCAAAAAGGTCCATGTGAAGGAGATGGAAACAACCACTGATAGAGTTGGCCTGTTTGGTTTTGAAGGTGGCTCGGTGGCTTTTACCTTTTTCACAAGCACCACAGAGCCTGTCCTTCTCATAAGTGAGAGGAGGAAGGCCTCGAACTAGATTTTTCTTGGCCAAGAGTTTATGGTTTTGAAGTTCACATGCGACATACGCTTGTGCCATAACCAGTTGATTTGAGAAGCAGATTTTGAGAAGAAGCAGGTCTCGCTGTCAGATTTGACAGGAGTGAAATCTACCAAGTAGATATCCCTTTTCCTTGGAGCGACCAAGACCACTTCTTTATTGACATTGATCACTGTGCCTTGATGCTTATCAAGGATAACCTTGTAGTCAGCATCGCACAATTGACTGATGCTGATCAGATTGTGTTTCAATCCATTCACATAAGCAACCTTAGTGAATTTGATCAGCCCATGGGAGAGAGACCCATATCCTTCAATTTGGCCAGTAGAATTGTCACCAAACACAACTGTGGGACCATCGGTCTCCACAAAGTTATCCAGCAGGTCCTTGGATCCAGTCATGTGTTTTGAATAGCCACTGTCCAAATACCACACTTCTTTTCCTAGCGAGGCCTGCAGGATAACATAAGAAGGATTTAGGAAGAATCATGAGCATCCTCGCTGATAGTATCGTCAGCAGAGGATGTGAGAGGAAGATGAGCAAAGTCATCATCATTTGAAACGAGAGGAAGAGGGGCTCTAGGATCAGCATTTGGATCAACTGGGAAATCAACCAGCTGATGAGCAGCAAGCATGTCATGAGTAATCTCTCGTGTGAAGAATTGATCTTCAGAGGTAAAAGTGACAGAGCTTCCAGTGTTTAGAACAACCATGTTAGTGACTTGGCTGTTTTCCCCATATTCAGCCAGTATGGTATCATTACCATTGGTAATGATTTCATGAGACAGGGGAAAGGAGATTCGCTGAGCGGCAATGTATTCAGCAATGTTGTCATCAGTGAGAACAACATCTTCACCCAAGCTGATATTAGATTCAGCTGGGGGAGTTCGCTCAGTGATTTCAGAGGAGGGATGAGCGGCGGAAGCTGAGGGTAGATTTGGCTGAATGACTACTTCAGGAGGATTCCTGGAGTCTTTGTCATTGCAGTCAGCAGCGATGTGTCCTCTTCGCCACATAAATAGCATTTTCTTCCAGCCTTCTGATTTTGAATCAGAAATTCCTTGAGTTGTGAGGACAAGTCGTTGACACGCTTATTCAACTCACAAATCTCATGATTGGAGGAAGAAGTTGATGCTACTGAAGGGGCCTTTTTCTTCCTGAACCGAACAGGAAGAGTTTTGGGAACAGGGCAAGAATGGACTTGCCCTTAGATTGAGCATTTGAAGAAGAAGGCATGATTATTCAGAACAACTCGCTGACCTCCTTGCTGAGGAGGTCTGACTTGTTGAATAGGTCTGGGTTGCTGAGAACTATGACGACTTAGAGCAACTTGCTGACCTCTTGGTTAAGGAGGTCTAACCTGCTGAACAGGTTTTGTTTGTCGAGGGACAAAAGTTCCCTTTGGGACATAGACAGAATTAGGTTGCTGATAACGAGCATCAGCAAACTTAGCTCGTCTATTCATTAGGTGCTCATGCATAACAGACTTTCTGCCAGCAGGAGAAGTATTAGAAAAAGATGAGGGCTGAGACGCAGGGCGTTCAGCGACTGCTGAGGGAACGGAATTCTCAGCGGGTTGACTAACAGGCACAGCTCGCTGAGGGGTGTTGTAGTCATATGGGACAGCGACCTTGCTCCTTCTAAAGGGTTCAACATTGAACCCACCATTGGGCTTAACAGTGAAAACCTTAGGAGCAAGAGGCTTGAAACCATCATTTGAAATATTCTCTTCAAATGTTTGGGAAGAGGAATATTGAACACGACCCTCATTTGGCATCATGTCAATAATGGGATGGTTTGGAAAGACAGTCTTAGCAAAGCTAGCTGATGAGCTAGTTTCTGCTTGTGACGAGGAAGTGGAAGTGCTGGGTGAGGGAGACTCATCATTCAGTTCAGAATGATAGTCATTCATGCCATTAACAAAGTAATGTTTAAGCAATTCCCCATGAGAAGTAAGAGCACTGGAAGAAATCCTCTCTTCAGCAGCAGGTCTCTCGCTGAACATATTGGTGATGACAGCAGCAGTCTCATAATCACCACCGATTATGGCTTTCATTTGAGAGGAACCTGCAAGCTGAAGATTTGGTCGTGAAGCCTAGAGGCTTTAGACCAGGAGGTGACTATCTTTTCAAGGTCAGTGACCTGATTTTTCAGCTTCTCATTTGAGATTTGAAGAGTTTGGTTGAGAAGCTTTTAGGATTCAAGCTCAACATGGACATTTCTCAAATCCTTGAGCTTGCCAGTCTTATCACTTAGCTCAGCACTTACTGAGTTAAGTTTAGACTGAAGATCAGCACGAATAGATTCGACGTACTGAATATCACAAGTAAGAGATTCAAGAATTTTAGGTTTATCCTCTTCAGAGGCAGAGGAAAAAGTGCATACCTTCTTGATTGTGACATTGACCCACTGACTGGAGCACACTTGATCCTTTGTCAGCGCCTGGTCATCAGCGAGTGCCATAAAGCAGATGGCATCAATAAAGTCCTCGCTGTCAGAAACGTCGGAATCAGCCCAGTCATGTTCTTCAGCAACAAGACCTTTGGCGGGAGCTTTGGCTTCTTCAACATCAGCCATCTTGGCACGAAGCTCATAATACTTCTTTTTGTATTCATCAGCAGGCTTGACTGAAGAGGGCCTCACTGATGATGAAGAGGGCTTCGCTGCCTGCAAAGAAGGAATAGAAACTTTGCATTCCTTTTGGTAATGGCCTTTTCGACCACACCTCCAACATTCTTCTTGAGACTTGTCTACCACTTGTTTTTGGAAATGAGTCGACCTACGACCATTCCATTTTTTAGAATATCGTTTACCAGTGATGAGAGCAAAGTTCATGAAGTCCGAGAACATCTCTTGTCTCTCCTCGAAATCGAGGTCATTGAAAAGATCTTGGACGTTAGAGGGAGTAGAATTGCAAGAGTGCCATAGAGTGACTCTAAGTCATGCTCCTTCAGTTGCTTAGTTGTTCTAAGAATTTGCCTTAAGCCTTGCCATTTGATGGGCAAGACGTCAATGAACTTGTAGCATATTTCAAGCGTATTATGCTCTATGCCCACATTTGTCATATCATTCAAAAGGCACTTAAAGCGATTATACGTGCCATCCAGACTCTTATTAGGGAGAGAGAAGAATCCTTCATAGGCACGTTTCAGATCTATTTTCTTGGTAGCAAGAACATCTGCCGTACCATCGAATCTGGTACACAGATTATCCCACACCAATTTAGAAGAAGAAAGTTTGATGACAGATTTCATTATATCATCAGGAAGGGTAGTAATAATGAGATTTCTCAATCGAGCATCCAGATTGACAAGCCTACGCTCGTCATCTGTCCATTGTACTTTTAGTTTTATGAGCTCAGAGACAACTTCAAGAGCATCAGCAGTGGCTCCTGGTGTCCTGGTAACCAGAACCGGTACATATGGCCCTCTGGTTAGAATGGTCATAAGGTAAGGTTCAACTCCTACGATGTGTAGGAGCATTCTCTCCTTCCAAGATCCGAAATCATGGGTCTCGAATCTGGGTGGGATGGAGACATACCCAAAATCTCTGGTATTAACCAGAGAAGGAACAGAAGACATAATAGTAAGAAAAGAAAAATAGACAGAAGTTTAAAGAAAAGTTTTTAGATGCAGAAAATTAAGTACAGAAAGAAAGAAAGATAATCTTGCAAACTTTTACTCAGATCAGATTCGGTGTGTCGAACCACCGCTCTGATACCAACTGAAAGTCCCAAGTTTGCAACGATTATGTAATTAAACAACTAATGTAAATTACACTAAGAAAGCAAGACAAGAAAGTAAACACGTTTAATCATAAGTAGTATTAATTAAACGGTGAATACATGGTTGGTTTACAAAGAAAGAAAGAAAGAAAATATTGTTAAGTTTTTGCACACACAAAGACTAAACAATTATACAATTCTACAATGAGAGAAAAACACACTAAGTGACTATTGTAGAATGAACCAACAACTTTGCGGCTAGGTCAAGTGATGCTTTATATAGGGGAGAAAAGACATCACATGACAACCCAATAGATGTTGACACATGAAGGTTGTCAACTATCTATTGGTGTGTAAGACTGGTCTTCAGACATCTCTGTTTGCCATCTTGTTTCTTTCCCAAAACGGCATGAAAGAGAAACACCTTAGTACCATTTTGGTACAAGGTCACATGGCTCCATCATGATCTTGCAACACGTGTCCTTGGGGACCAGTCTTCTTATCTTCATTTTCCCGCCTATATTTGACTTACAACATATGACGGTGAGTCATTGAACTTATCCTTTAACTCGAAGATAATAATGATCGCTGAAGGCTCGCTGATGAAACTTCTCGCTGAGGCTGTCAGCGACTACTTGACTTAGCAAGTAATCTTCAGCGAATCCATGACTCAACAATTACATAACCAAATTCATAATCAAGAGATCAAATGTTCGCATTACTAGTCCAACATGCAACAAACAAACACATCATCCAAGAGGCGGTCCATAGTGCTAACTTACTGCTCTAGACCTGAAAAGCATGAAGAAAAAAGTGTCAACTACGAGAGTTGAGTGAGTTCATAGGTTATGCTAACAACACACATGGTTGGTTTACAAAGAAAGAAAGAAAAAAATATTGTTAAGTTTTTGCACACACGAAAACTTAACAATTATACAATTCTACAATGAGAGAAAAACACACTAAGTGACTATTGTAGAATGAACCAACAACTTTGGCTAGGTCAAGTGATGCTTTATATAGGGGAGAAAAGACATCACATGACAACCCAATAGATGTTGACACATGAAGGTTTTCAACTATCTATTGGTGTGTAAGACTGGTCTTCAGAATCTCTGTTTGCCATCTTGTTTCTTTCCCAAAACGGCATGAAAGAGAAACACCTTAGTACCATTTTGGTACAAGGTCACATGGCTCCATCTTGATCTTGCAACACGTGCCCTTGGGACCAGTCTTCTTATCTTCATTTTCCCGCCTATATTTGACTTACAACATATGACGGTGAGTCATTGAACTTATCCTTTAACTCGAAGATAATAATGATCGCTGAAGGCTCGCTGATGAAACTTCTCGCTGAGGCTGTCAGCGACTACTTGACTCAGCAAGTAATCTTCAGCGAATAAACATTACATAACCAAATTCATAATCAAGAGATCAAATGTTCGCATTACTAGTCCAACATGCAACAAACAAACACATCATCCAAGAGGCGGTCCATAGTGCTAACTTACTGCTCTAGACCTGAAAAGCATGAAGAAAAAGTGTCAACTACGAGAGTTGAGTGAGTTCATAGGTTTATTCTATCAATTATACTTACAACCGATTCAAAAAGTGAAATAGTAAATCATCAAGTTTCCAAGAATTTCCATCATAATCTACATACCCAAACCGTATGTTCAATCATATAATATCCATCCATAAATAATATCACTTACATTTAGCCAAAGGCATAATTTGATTAGTAAATGCTTGAGCCACTACTAAGACCATTTCCTGTCCCAACCAACATAATATTTCATTTCATAGCACAAGCTGTCAATCAAGTGCAATTTATAAAGAAGGGGATCGTGCCATGGAGACGACCGCCTAATATAAAGTAGATTAGAGCACCGCTCGGGTCGGACTGGCAATGAAAGTGGCCACAAAGGCAACCAACATTCCACCGTTACCTATTTTAGTGGGTGAGTGGACGACTCCTAGTTGCGCAACCCTCTAACTACAGGCCTCCCCTTTCGGAGTTAATAGTAGTGTACCGAAGTGATACAGTTTGACAGAACTCAAGTTCATCATATAACTTATAACACATTGAACATACAATATATCCCATTTCATAATCATTCTTTCAAGAATCATTCATATATATAAAGCAATTTTATTTATCATGCTTTTCACCCCGAAAGTAAAACACATAAGAGTTTGAAAGGGGGCTATGACTCACTTGATTTGAGAGTGTTAGGGGCTGATCAAATACGAGATCTTCGTCTAGTCGTGTTGCTCCCCAAGCAAGCCTAAACCATGGTATTTATATATACACAACGTAAGTGTGTGTAGCATGAACTAGTGTGCTAGATCATGAGATGCATACTAGTAGACTTGCCCATCTTTGGTTGATATTAGATTATGGAGTTTAAGTGCATTACGATGCTCTCATTATTTGGTTATAAGAGATTTGGTGGTAAGAGTCGTTCTCTCATTGTACGTATTTGTACGTTTATTGGAATTTCGGTAGTTTGGCTTGAGTTATATGATTTCCATTGAATACTTTGCCTAAATCATAATATTTGACATTAGTAATCTTATTATTTGATATTTTATGAATATTTCTGATTTATATTTTATTTATTCAATTTAATATTATTTAATTAATTATTTATTCATTTTATTGATTTATTAATTAAATAAATCCTTAAAAATACTTTTAAATGTCATAATTTGTCTTTATAAATTATGAATAATTATAATTGGGTCATATTCTGATTTTTATGTATTTTAACTTATAGTTTTATGTTTTATATATTTTTATTTGTATATTTTCCATTAATTTAACAATAATGATTATTTAGTGATTTTCACTTAGTTATTTACCTTTAAATTATGTGACACTTGTTTCTTGGCTTATAATTATTTTGCTCCAGTAAGTTTAAGTTACTTTAACCATTGATTTTGGAGATTTAACCAAATTCATCTTTTACATATTTTATTTAATTGTTTATTTACCTTTTTAATTACCATTTAAATCCAATAATTCATGAAAGTACTTAGATATCACCATACAATCTTATGAACAAAAATCTCAGGCCTTTTAGGCAACTTTTATCAAGATAAATTCATATCAATTCAACCTCTCTTGTGTATTGCTTATTTTGAGGACTTTATGATTAAAAATCGTTTACCGAAATAGTGATTTTAGCTTCATTTCTTAAGCTATTAGGTACTTCAAAATGGATTTTCATTCTTATTTCAATATTTACAGAAAGTCCATCATATTTTGGTGATTCAAGTCGTGATAGTGGTGGTGGTTTGATATGTGCAACTTAGTGCTTTCGGTTAGTGATTATTTGACCAGAAAAGGCGATTTTTGAGCTTATTCTTGCCATGCATCAAGTGACTTGAGTTTTATACTTTTGAAATGACTTATTTCCAGTAGGTTTATCATATTTTCTTGGTCATAAGATTATGGTGCATGTGTGTGCTCAAAATGCATTTTTGCATGTTTTCGGTTTATGATTTCTAGCTTATTTTAACATGTTTTGATTCAAGCTTTATATCCTTGATATTTTATCAATTTTCCAGAATATTATCATCAAGATTAACATATTTTTCAGTTATGACAAGTCCATATTCATCTCATAATCCAACAAAAGATTCAACTTTCTTAGATCTAAACATGCATGTAATCATCTCATCATTTTAACAACAAATCTTTATCCATCTTTAATCCATCAACATAAAAACATATTTTTATGAAAAACTCCAGAAATATATTCATCAAAATATATAAAAATATAATCATCTTTCAAAGGAAAAATCACTTTAAAAGCTACTTAATCTATAACAACACTTTTGGGTCTTAAACTTGTTGAATCCTTGGATCTTTCTTCAAGATTTCGACATGCATATGCATGAGAAGAAAGATCCTATCAACTTTGCCCTCCTCAAGTGTATATCGCAAAGAAAACAAGAAGAAAGTATGAGTTTTTGATAAAACCTTTGAATATAAACAAGAACAAGGTTAGATCTAACAAAAAGGATGAAGATTATACCCTCTTGAGTTCGGTTTTGATGAAGGATATATGGCAGAATTTTCATGACTTTTGAAGCTCCAAATAACCCTTATTCTAACCTTAAAACAACCCTTAAACCTTGCTTGATTCAACCCCTTAGTAATCTATCTTAAAACCCTTATTATTAACAAGTGTTTATGTTGATTTTCTTCCCCTTTTTCCTTGCTTGTGGCTGCCGAAAATAGAGAGGAAAAGGAAGAGAGAAAGTTGTTGTTTGAGTGTAAGAGTATGTGTGTGTGTGTTGGGAAGAGAAAAGACTTGAGTATGTTGTTGTATGGGGAGTGTAAAAGAGAGTAAATTTGAAATGAGGGTATGTGTGTGTGTTGTCTTGGGGCCGGCCTCATGGGGGGATTTTGAAGGGTTTCTATCTTCTTTTTTTTATTTAAAAAAAGTGTAAGTATATTTGTATAAAATGTATATGTGTATGGATATTTATTTTAACTAGTTAGCACAAGTTTAGGACATATATTTGTGTTCATAGGTATATATGTACATAGCCGTGTGTATGTGTATATATTTATATACATTTGTAATTTAAAATTGTTACTTGATCCAATTAGTTATAATCTTGCATTTATATTCGTCATGTACTTTGTAAGTCCCAACTCAATAGATGGTACTACTGAAGACACCTCTAATGTCGATGGTGGAGTTACTTTGCAATATATGCACTGAACTGGAGACGACCAGTTGCAGTGTGTATATACCAAGTTCTAGATAAATTACTTATATAAAAGACAATAAGTAAAAACAATGCAATAATACAAATAACTTGTAAGATAACTTGATGAGACAATATGTATTTTTCAATGTGTAATTTATTTATTGATATTAAACAAATTACAAGGTTGATGCGGAACCAAGATAATACACGAATGTAAATATCCTAACAACCTATGAAATACAATTGATCTATACTCGGAATTTTTCAAGACAATCGAAACACTTAAAGTTGTGAAATGTTCCTTTTAGCGATTGAGAGAAGATTGCACAAGTTCACCAAGAATATTGCAGGTTTGCAAAGTGTGAAGTGTTTGTATGTTTTTCACTTTGTGAGTTGAACACTTAAATTCTTGGTTGTGCAATGACTTGTATTTATAGGCAAAGTTAACATTGGGATGTTAACTTTAGCCGTACAAATGTGGTTGAGAGCATTTAAGGAATAACATTTAATTCCTTAAAAAGCAGTGTAAAGTCGCATGATAAAGCAACTTTACACAACCACCTTTATGTACCTTTTATTACTTAAATAATAAGATAAGGCTTATTATCCAGGTAAAGGTACATAAAGTATACAAGTCAATTCCTCGTAATCAGTGTAAAGCTTTGTAAGGCTTTCCACTGATGGTCTCCAGTTTGTAACTGACTAGAATGCCAACTGGGCTTCGCTGCCATTGCCATTCTCTATCTTCCATTTGTTGTCTTCGACTTCAACTGGAATGATTCTTCAACTGGTCAGTTCTCAACTGGAGGAAGTCTTCAGTTGCGTTGACTGTACGGTGCAACTGGACTTCAATATATTTCTGGACAAATCTTCTTGGTCACCGGTTTTACTGGGTCACCAGATGCAACTGGTGACTGGTCAGTGTGAACTGGGACTGGACAGTTCCAGGTGAACTGGTCCTAACAAATTCCCCCTATTTGTCTAGAAATATAGTCTAAGTCTTTTTCTAGTTCTTGTATCTATACAAGTGTGAACTATAGAGACTTGTTCGATTTAAAATCTATCTAAGTTTCTTAAGGCATTTTTATAGATCAATAAATGCCTTAGGTTTTTCTTTTAGGTTTGTTAGAATTTTAATCTTTTATCTACCTTGTGGTTACAAACTGGTAACTTCATTTATACAAGGAAATGGAATTTATACAAGTTACAGAATGTAATACAAATTACAAGTAGATAACTGAAGAAAGAACTTAATGAGATGGCCCTTCGCCAGTTCTTCTTCTCTTGGCAACTGAAGAGATAGGCTGAGTATCTTCAGGTCAATATTCAACTTTTGCTCAAGATTTTCTTTATGTTGAATTTCCCCCTTAGAAAGTTTACCCATGCTTTCTCAAACCTATTCTTTTGTGCCTTTGCATCCAGTATATTCACCATCTCCACCCATTCGCTGAACCCATATTGCATAGCACCAGGATTGTCAGTTTTAACCAGTGCCCCCTGGTATAACTAACTTCGACTTGAAAGACTTTGGTGCCTGGCTTGATTGTTACATTTACACCATTAATAGTACCACTATGTTTTCTGGTTGACATGATCTGGGAGTAGTAGCTTCTAGCTTCAGATTCATTTGTAATTCTTATACTCCCAGCACCAGCAGCCAGTACAGCGGACTTGATGTCTTCATTGGATACCTCGCCAGTTGGTTCAACGAATGTGCTAAGGTCAGCATCCCTTTCATCTCTTGTCAGTGGTCTTCTTGGTTGTGGAATCCTTCTTCTTGGTGGATTCAATACACTCTTCACAACCTTCTTAACATTTGCAATACGTTTAAGAATCCCACTGGCCATTATCTCCTTAGCCTTCTCCACTGAAATGTTTAAATTCTGGCATCAAATTCAGCTTCATCCTCAGCATAGTGTCTATCCAGTTCTACATCAAGCATTTCATTCAACTGGTCAACTATCCTAGGATCATTCTTAATCCTAACATACTCCTCCTTAGTGATACCCAAAGATTGGCATCACTCATTTCAAGCAACTTAATCTGAGCAAGATGTGCCCTGGCTTCAGCTTGGTTCTTTGTTTCATTTTCTTTCTTTCTTTAATGTCATCACCAAGTCTGGCCAGTCTTCTACTATCACTATCTGTAACTGGAGGGAGTATATCAGCATTGCCAGTTTCCAACATTACATCAGTGGCCGGCTGGGCAGATGCATCACTAGCTAAACCTTTACCTTTGTCCATCACATTCCCCCTAACACCCACATCACCAGATCCACCAACTCTTTGCTCCCCAGCTTCAGTACTTGTAGCCACAATCAATTCTCTTCCAGATGGAGTCCTTCCAGGTGCAACTGTGTGTAAGGGCTGCACTTCTTTCCCCCTTGGCAGCATCTAGACCTGCCCGAATTGCTTCCCATTCAGAGGGGTGAGATGGCAACCGGTCAAGAGGCTGCCATGACTGCATGTCCTTACACTCTTTAAAGATTCCACACATCATCCTGAAGGACCTCCAAAGGTGGTTGGTTTCTTTAGACTGGGTCAAGACATTTGCACTAACTTGTTCTTGACCAGTTTTTAGTTCATTTAAAAGCTTGAGTCTTCGTCCAAACCAGAAACCACCTTTTCTTTTACCTCTTCATCTTTCCTCTTCAGATGCTCTACTTCAGTTGTCAGTTTCTCTATAGATTGAGCATGTAGAGATACCTGGGTGTTCAAACTCTCTATGCTGCCTCTCAACTGGTTGATCTCACTGGTAAGTGGGTCCAGATCAACCTGAGGAGTGGCCAGCTTGGTGATCTCAGACATCACCCTTTCAATCAAATGCTTTTCTCTAGCACCCAGCGTATCCTCTATTTTCTGACCAACCGAAGTCATCAACTGCTCTCCAAGGCCAGTTACATCTAGGCCAGGTCTTTCAATGAGTTCCTTAACCTGCCTTTCAATCTCTTTCAAGTCAACTTCTGAAGTTCTGACAGTATTTCCCAGCAAGTTGGAGATTGAACTGGTGACCTTGGAGTGAGTTAGGTCAAAGGCTTCCTTTAGAGTACCAGCCAGATTGTTGCAGCCAGTGAGCAACTCATTAAGCTTTCTAAACACCAAGTCTTCATTGGATGAAAACTTGTTTATCCCCAGATCGACCACCTTAGATGTTTGTCAATGATCCTTGTGGTATCTGGAGAAAGACTTGGTGTTTTTGTCAAGTGTCTTCTGAATCTCCTCCACCCTGGTAAGAAGGTTTTGGAGATCGGCTTGTAGTGAGACAACTTGACTGTCCAGTGACAAAGGAGAAGGTGTCACTGGACCAGCAGCAGTTACTACTGGAGCAACTGGAGGAGGCAAACTTAAGGAAGTCTCCCCAGTTGTCAAACCAGCAGTTGAAGATATAATAGGTACCACTTGTGAGTCCCTCGATAGCTACGGATCGCTCTCGAGTCTATTGTTATGTCGTGAGTGCGGAATCCTCACGAGATAACTAGTTTGATTAGTTATCGTTTATATTGCTAATTATATCAATATAATAAGCCTTATATGAACTATATTCGTTTGCTATAGCTTAGCAACGAACTTAGTAGCTTGGTGTGTGTGATATATCGACTTGGAATGCTCAATTTAGGTTTTCCAATCATTTATATATGTTCACGATTGATATTGGGCCTGCTGGGCTTTGTTCTTACGAACTTAGCAGCCCAGCCCATCAAACGAAGATCATCTTCGTTCGTTCCTAACGAAGATCATCTTCGTTAGTACAACTTACCATCAATATCTATGTCTTGTTATTTTCCAAGTACTTTATGTACAAGAAACCTAACATATATTATGTTTGTACTTGTATGATATACATAACAAACATCATATATAAACATATAAATAACACCAAAACATGTAATCAATCATTATTAAAACACAAAGTCTATAATCTATCAATTACATATAGATGAATAAGACATAATCAAATCTAAGTTGCTGTTGTCACATCAACATGCATCAACAAACTCCCCTTGACAGCAGCATCTTCGATTTCTTCAGTCTTCAAAAATCTTCATCATCCATCAAATAACAATCGTTTGCTATTTGCATGGATATTTTCATGTAAGAAAACTTGGAGAATCTTACGATATTTATCTTCTTCATTCTTCCAAATGGTAAAAATGAGCATTCAGTATCGTAATTTTCTCTGATCATTTCTTAAGAAGTTCACCAACTGCATTGGATCATACATCCTTCTCAACAAAATCTTCCTCTTTGAGTCTGCATACATCTTAGCTTCACCAGAATTTCGATCAATCTCCCAATTATCCAGTTTATCCAAGACATCTTGTGCCCATTTCTTGGCAGGGACCTTGATCATACATTTGATATCACGTTGAATATACTCAACACTTTTATCTGGCTTCACCACCTTTTTCTTTCGTCTTGGTTCAATATGAAACTTTGGTTTTTCAGAGTTTTTCATATTCGACCTCAACTTGAAATCTTCATGAAGATTCTTACCAACCACATCTGCAAGACCATAACCACTTGGATTGATAATCCTGTTATTTCCATGTTCATGTAAGTCTTCTTCACACAAACTTCTGAAATGTCTCTCACGCCATGCTAGATATTGACAACCTTCTGGTCTTTTAAGAACAAACAGCTTCAGTTCTTCATCATAAAACCAACTCCAGATTATTGTCTTATATCTTGCAGCATCTTTATCTGAGATATGAGTCCAATACATGATGGGTTTCAAAGTATCCCATGTGACTATATAATCATTGATTCTTTGACCAGGCACAAATCTATCAATCTCATGTAATGGATCATCTTCTCTGAGAGGTACAGGATAATTATTTGGATTAAAAGGTCTGGTCAAATTGATTTCCCAGTGAAAAGGAATCAATGCATCATCAATCCTAGCATATACCACGAAGTTTAAAACTTTAGCGGAGCTACTAATTGAAGTTTGAAGCATTCTTTCCTTAACCTCTTTCCTCTTTATCTCCAACTCTTTTCTTTCTTCCACTGATGGGTCTTCAGGAGCTGAGTCCCAAACATCATCAAACCCATAAGGTTTCTTGAAGATATTCATATCCGGTTCAGGAACAAGCTCACCCTCCTCAAGTTCATCATCATCGAAGAGTAATTCTGTATCATCTGTATCATCTATTAAGATTATGCATGACCGATATTCATAAGAGTCATCAATAACG
Source organism: Erigeron breviscapus (assembly GCA_034093135.1). Lineage (NCBI taxonomy): Eukaryota > Viridiplantae > Streptophyta > Magnoliopsida > Asterales > Asteraceae > Erigeron > Erigeron breviscapus. Next base: position 125,661,924 of record CM067171.1, on the reverse strand, counting down.
CTTAAACCATTTAACTTTATACATAACCAGAATAGACATACAGCACAAGCACAATATACATACTGATCTATACAGATGAATTTTAAATAGTCAATTGTCAGT
>CM067171.1:125587734-125660822 GCA_034093135.1 Erigeron breviscapus | reverse complement strand
GAAACGATCTTGAAATGAATGTAGAATGAAACGATCTTGATGAAATCGTTCTGGGTGAGATCGTCTTTGAGGAAGATCGTCTTGGTATCTTTGATGAAAATTTTGGTTAAGTATAAGAAAAGAAACGGTCTTGAAAAACAAGATGTGAAACGATCTTGAGAAGATCGTCTTAGGTAATTTTATGAGAAATTTGGTTAAGTATGGAAAATGAAACGGTCTTGAAAGCTGGGACGATCTTGATAGAAGGTCGTCTTGAAAATTTTGGTGAAATTTGGCTAAGTATGAAAATGAAACGGTTTAGATGAAGATCGTCTTAGGTGAAACGATCTTGGTTTGAGGTTCGTTCTGGGTAAGAAGGAAATGAGACGATCTTGGTATGAAGATCGTCTTGTTTTCTTTCTCAAAAACTTTTAAGTGTATGAAACGACCAAACCAATCCTTTAGGATTAATTAGCCAGAATCAACACTACCACAACACGCTCTTAGCTAAAACGATCTTGTGAGGATCGTCTTAACACACCACAAATCACTGAACTCAAAACGGTCTAAGGCAGATCGTCTTGGTTATCTTCTTCATCTGAACACATTTCCAGAAAAACTCCATTATCAACTTTTTAAAACTTCGATTTCTAATGAATTACTAGGAGTTAGATCATGAAATCACTTCCAAACTGTTTCAATTTACGTCCGCAACACGATTATGAACAAAATTCAACCTAAAACACAACAGATTCAAATCCCTGAAATTACGCGCCAAAACTCAAAATTCAATCTAGAGATTTAGATTGAATTGGAACTTGAAAATTGACAGGATTATGTTATCAATAGCCACGAATCTATTGATGAACAAACAATTGTGATTTTATGAGATTTGATGTGTGAATTTTGAAGAACCAGTAGTTGAGATATTACGAACAGAATTTGAGATTAAACTTGATTTTGATGAAATTGTGATCAAATTCAGTTATGGATCGTCATCAGATTGATGTTTCTCTCTGATACCACTTGTTATAACACGATTTTAGCTCTGAATTCGATCTAACAATGGCGGTTTGCAAGTGTGTGTTCTTGGTGTGTGTGTGTGTTTTGAGAGAGAAAGATCGATTAACTGAAAGATTGGGATTAATGTGTGTTAAAATGAAGTGTTGGTTATGATTTCTAAGGTATGAGGGCTATATATAGTCTAACAATACAACTATGCTAATTATCACAATTAGCCCCTCAACCTTAGTAATCATTCATCTATGACTTAACAACAAGAATGTCTTCTAATCTTAATTACAATTTATCACTATTTTTGAATTTCTAACAACGGTATATATAAAAAAAATGATGAAAAGAGAAAATCTTTTTGGATTTTTCAAAAATAAGAAAAATGAAAATCTTTTTGGATTTTTCTAAAAAAGAATTAAATTATAAACACGGTTTTAGAACGGGTTATACACTGATGTGTGCATAAGCCACTATTCATCAAATCACTTGGAAATCACTTTTGGAACCCATTTGAGATTGGGTCCAAAGGGTTTTGACTTGTTAAAAGACCAAATGTATGTCTCATCGATTTGATGAATAGAGGTTGCATTCCACGGAGAACTAAAACCCGGTGTTTTAGTTGAAAAGATTTTTCGTGGAAGCAACGGAGAAAAATCATTTGAATTCTTTGAAAAACGTGCAATCTTGTGAGATTGAGTTGAAAAATGATTTTAGCAATCCATTTACAACAACTCAAACACCAGAAGACTTCAACACATTCACTGTTGAAAGTAAACTTCAGGTAAGCATGTTTTTAGTCTAATCTTGATCAATTTATATTAATATCTTCTAGCATTAAAAATTGTTGTAATCTACATTAAAACTTTGTTTATTTTGTATTTTAAACAGGCAATCAAGAGAACAGTGAAAGAAAGATTGTTAGTCAAAGAATGGATGATCATTGACACTGATAAGTTGATTAAAATCGGTTTGGCTATCGATAATACGGATGATGACTTGAATAATTATTATTCAATTCTTCATGAAAATATCACCATAGAAGATTTTTATAGAGACAATCCATTTTTTTCTGATAATGAGTTTGTTAGGAAGAGTAAATTGAGGAAAAAATATCGAAATGATGATGAAGCTGAATGTTCCAAAAAAATGGATGTAGATTTTTCTGAGCTCGAAGATCCTTTGGAAGATGAGGTAGTTGGTAATAAGAATAATGATAGTCCACTTGATAAAGAAGATAATAAAGGGAAAAAAATTGTTGTTCAAAATCTTGATGACAAAACACGGAGAAAGAGTGAATTGGAAAAAGTTCAAGGTACAACAAAGAAAGTCAATGTAGGGCAGCCAATCTCAAAGTCTGCAGATTCTATACAATCTAATGTACCAAATTTTGACGAAGATAAAGACAAAACAGAGAAAAGGAGTAAACTGGAAAAAGTTCAAGCTTCAACAATGAAAGTCGATTTAGTGCAGCCATTTTCAAAGTCTGCAGGTTTTATATTATCTAATGTACCAAATTTTGACAAAGACGAAACTGAGAAAACAAGTTGAAGGTATGATGAAAGTAGATGGAGGGAAGCCAATATCAAATTCTGAAAGTTTTTGTAACATCTGTGAATTTTGACCCGTTGACTTTATGTATAATGTGACTAACAATCTTGTTGAATGAAATAATTGGGTTCATTTTGTGATTATATGACTATGTGGTATGTTTGTAGGGTTGTTGTTATGACTTATTTGATGATTAAATGTAAAACGGTGTGTAAACTAGCTTGAAAATGGAAACGGGTCGACCCATACCCGTACCCGACCCATCAGCCCTATAGGATCCACCCTTCTTCCCCCTTATCCCATTCTTCACAAAATATCTCTTAACTAAATATCAAAGAAAGATCAAACTTCTTCTTCTTCTTTTCTCTTTAAAATTCTGCCAAATTAGTGTTATTGAAACTGATACAAATCTAGAATCATCATATTTACCATCTCTTAATCCTCATTGAATCATAAGCTTGAAGTTCTAGTGCAAGATTTCTATCTATTTGGGTCAAATTCGGGTTTTGACTTTTGAAGCTAGATTGGTAAGTCAAATTCATCCCAAATTCATCTATTTATGTTTACTTATATGCTTTTAGTCATTACAAAGTAATTTCAGGTTTTAAATTGGTCAAAAGCGGATTTCTAGCCAATTAGGGTTTTGATTAGGGTTAGAATGATTTGGAAGTAATTTTGATGTTGTTGGTCGAATTTGTGAATTGGGTTATGTGTATTTATGTTTATTGGTGCTTAGTTAAGCTTCAAAATGAGTTTCAAACTTCTGCAAATCGTTTTGGTATGGTTTGGGTCGAGTTTGGGGTAATTGGCTCGTTTTCTGCACTTAGGAACTGCTGTTGCAGGTGCTGGAATTTGTCCTACTGCGGCGCAGTGGCAAGACCTTGCCTCACTGCGGCGCAGTGGCTATATTCTGACCTCTTTCATTGTTTAGCCTCACTGCGGCGCAGTGGCAAGGCAATGCCTTGACTGCGGCGCAGTGAGATACTTCTGGGAAATACGCACGTCAGTTTTCAAACGTTAATAACTTTTGATCCGTAAGTCCAAATAGTCATATGACCTATCGTTGGAATCGTAAGAGAGTCTAGTTTTTCGTAGTAACCTTCATTTTGTATGAATCTTCCTCCATTTCTAAAAATGTCGAGTCAAAGTGTTATGTTTCACACTCGGTAATGTTAAAGAAGTAATTGTGGGTTCGTGACTCGACTTAAACTTAAGGAACCCTCCCCCCAAAAAAAAAAAAAAAAACCCCCCCCCCCAAACTTGCTAAACCAACTTGTTTTTGATTATAGATTTGACATTATGATATATGGCATGATTTGATAGGTTGTGGGCGCGTGGGGCCCAATACTCGCTATTAATCCTTCATTTACTCGACTTAAGCTTCTTTGCCGATCAAGGTGAGTTTCGTAGCTCCCTACTCAATAGAGATTCGGGCTGAAAAGTGTACATATACGTGTTGTTTGTTTGGTTGGTTGACTTGATTTCCTGTCTAGTTAATTTCTGATTGATTGTCGTTTGGTAGACAGTTTGATTGATCGTGTGATGGTTTACGAATGTGTTTGTGATATTGTAACTCTTTAGGATAGAAGTACATACATGGAGGTCGGCTTTACTTTCAAAGGGTTTTAGTGTGGTGGGAAGGCTGCGGATGACCCTATACATAAGCATCTAGAACTTGATGAAAGTAAAATCCTCCGAAGTGTATGTACGCGTTGTTTAGAGTAAATGATGGACTTTGGGATTACGTTTGAGATAGACATGAATGCCTTGATGTACTTGACTTGTGAGATACGTACTTATTCATACTTTTATCGTTGTATTGGTGAACTTACGGATTAATGGTCGTTGATTAAATGGTTGAGTGAGTGATTGATTGATTGGTTTAGTTGTTGGATTGATGAGACGGTTTATTACGTTTGATTGACTTAGTTAAGTTGTGAAGTATATTATTATTATTAGGATAGACGTATAGACATGGAAGTCGGTTCTACCTTCAATGGGCCTTAGATGTGGTGGGAAGGCTGCGGGTGACCCTATATATAAGCATCTGGGACTCGAAGAAAGTAGAATCCTCCTAAGTGTATATACGTATAGTTTAGTTGGTTGAACAATTGGGTATTGGACTTGTGTTTGAGATCGACATTTACGCATTGGTACGGGTACTATATGTACTTGACGACATTGATACGGGTACTATATGTACTTGACGACATTGATACGGGTACTATATGTACTTGATGACATTTAAACGGGTACGTTATGTACTTGATGACATTGATACGGGTACTATACGTACATGACTCTAATTATATAGATGACTTGAAGACCACACATATGATTTGCATTATGACTTACATGTACATGTGACATTTGTATTAATATTTACATCTTTGTGCACATTTATTACACATTTACTTATATCTGTGTAATCTTGTTGTTGATGATATTGTGTTGCTGAGAGGCTTACTGTAAGTTATACTTTGCCTCTATTTGTGCATTGTGATTATTGACGATGGTTCATTATGGACCATTACTACGGACTCACCAACCTTGTTGACTTGTTAGTACACTTTTCAGGTAATCAGGTTCTCCCAGGGCGTGGAGTTTAGTTGTTTTGCTTGCTGTTAAACCCGGACTATGGACTTCATGGATCAAGGATTCATTGGCCTTCTTTTGCATTTACTTAGGATCGATTTACCATCTTTCGATGTTCTTTTGTAAACCTTGATGGTTATTTGCTCCTTATGGATTTTGGTACTGGTTTCGTATTGTATGGATTCACTGAATCTTTATTTGCATTTAGTTTGTTCTATTGTAATTCCACCAGGTGCTGTATGATTTCCGTGACATTTCGAGCTCCGGCTTGGGGGTGTTACAGAATGGTGGCCCATGCGTGGTCGTAGAGAATTAGGCGGTTTGACCTAGACTACGGCTTAAGTTAAAACTCTTCATATAGCATGCATGGTTAGGAAATTTGTGTGCAACATGAATTCTGTGAACCTAGAAAGTGTATATTGTGAGTTCGTAGTTAAGACCACTTATGGGATGGCTTGAATTCAACGTGATGAATGTGGAATGGGTACAATGTGGTTAATGTGTGCATTGATTGAATTTGATTGTCATTGATATGGATTGTTGTTACTGATTGATGTTAGTTGGATGCTTTAGAGCAAAATGAAGTTATGGTATTAACTTAATATAATATTGTGGCAACCCTAAAAGAACCCGATCAACTCTTTTATGGTCGCCCAACATTATAACAAGTTAATGACATCATGGATTGCGCACGTGTGGCTTAGTGTATAATAGGGAACCGATATGCTTAATGGAAGTTGATTGGGTGGAGGGTTAGCCGTTGGTACACCCTGTATACATACCTGGTCAATAACTAGAAAGCATATCGAATTCGGATTATACTTGAACCATTGTGTTGTGTTCGTGCTTAGCTTAGGTATTTATAGGAATTCCCACTTTAATTCCCCTTCCCTCTCTTCTTAACTACCCCACCCCCCCTCCTCCCGGCCTCTCCGATATGCTTAATGGAAGTTGATTGGGTGGAGGGTTAGCCGTTGGTACACCCTGTATACATACCTGGTCAATAACTAGAGAGCATATCGAATTCAGATTATACTTAACCCATTTGTGTTAATTGTTTGATTTTATGATGTATTGACATGATTACTTGAATTAACGATAAACAATGTAGTGGACTTGACATGATAATATGATAAGTAATAATCCCATAGGATTCTAGCACTCTTGCCTTAGCTAAATGGTATGAAATGAGTATGTTGTATCGGTATGAGAGCATTGACTACTTGTGTGACTGACATGTGAGCAATTGAGACTAACTCCCGGGTCAACGCGTCACTTGTTTTATAGAAATGGTGAGAACAAGGAAGACCGGAACTAACGATAGGGCTAACTCTGCTGAAGGAAGAACCTCAACCGGAAGCTCAACCGGAGGTACACGGAGGTAGAGGTAGGGGCCGTGGTAGGGGCCGTGGTAGAGGTCGTGGTAGAGACCAAGGAAGGGGTTGTGGTGAAGCTCCTGAGGGGGGGGGGGGGGGGAGGCCGAGGTAGGGGGGGGGGGGGTGTGTGAAGCTCCCAAGCCAAACTTGGCTGAGGTGATCACTCAAACGGTCACCAATATCATGCCAACCATTATTGCTCAAGTCACGGCAAGTCTTGGGAAACAATGCGGCTCAAAACAATGGGCCTCAAAACAATGAAATCCCAATTAATGTGAATAATGAAAATGCTCAACCTCATGCTGTGGAAGAGGAAGAAGAGGAACCAGTGGGAGTTGATAACCGTATGCCCATGTATAATCAACATGGAGGATACCGACAGGGGTGTATATTTAAAGACTTCAAAAGCTGTGGGGCACCGGAGTTTAATGGAAGAGGTGGTCCCACTGAGTGTATAAGGTGGTTTGAGGAGATCGAGGCAGTGATTGAAAGAAGTCATTGCACATATGACGACCGGATTTCTTATGCATCCGACATGTTTAGACATGACGCCTTGAGTTGGTGGAACCAAGAGATAACTTTGGGGAGGACTTATAACTTGGAATGGATCGATTTCAAGAACAAGGTGAAGGCGAAGTTTTGTCCTCCCTATGAACTACAAAATTTGACCTTTGAGTTTGTTAATCTCAACATGGAGGGAGCCGATTACAAGAGCTATGTTAGACGATTTCAAGAGTTGTCTACCCTCATTCCTCACTTGGTGGATTCTGAGGCTCGGCCATCGAGAAGTTTGTATTGGGCTTGAATCCTCAAGTCCGATCCTATGTGAATTCTAACATGCCTACTTCTTTAGCCGATGCTGTCAACCGAGCCGGTAGTGTGACTGAAGACTTGTTGAGGAGAGCGGTGTTTTGAGTAACTCCTCAGTAAACAAGAGGAAAGAAGTGGGAGAGTCAAGTGGGGTAAATAAAATGGGAAGGTTTGATCCCAAAAATGCTAATAGGGGTAGAGTGATGGCGGCGGTGGAACCGGCTAGGAAGGCTTATGCAGGACCCCATCCTTTATGTGGAAGATGCAACAAACACCATTCTGCCAACATCCAATGTGGGGAGTGTTTTAATTGTAACCGAGTTGGGCATTTGTCCAAGGATTGTAGAGCGCCGAGGACGGGCCCCATGAATATGGCTCCTATTCGGGCCGTCCCTCCTCAAGGTAATCAACGAAGAGGCGAATGTTTTGAATGTGGTAGTCGTGATCACTACCGAAATAATTATCCGCAATGGGTTGGACAACAAGTTGAAGTGGCGATCCATCCGAATCAACTCCAAATCGCCGGGCCAAACCAAAACCGTGGCCAACAAGGCCATCAAGTTCTTCCTCGTGGCCGAGCTTTTGCGGGGAATGGCAACGGAGGCCAAAATGATCCAAACGTTGGTTAAGGTGCATTTCTCTTAACGGTTATTATGTTATGGCACTATTCGATATGGGAACAGACTATGATCTCGTTTATCCTAACGTTACTCCTTTGAATTATGTTCGTTCGTGCGTTTTGGAATTATATGTTTACAAATTTTGGATGTTTAACGACTCCCTAACTAAATTTGGTCAAATACCCCGTGTATGTATCTTGACCCTAGGAGACGACAAACTCTTCACGTACTTGGTGCTCTATGATATTAAGGTTCTTGGCGATAAGTGAGTACAATCTGAATGCAACGGTTAATACAGTCCTTAATTGTATAGTAGGGTCGCTAATGTGAAAATATTTAACGGTAGGGTTCTTAGGGTCCCATGTACATCTTCAAACTTAAAGGTCCTTAGAACTACCATCTCAAGAATCTGAAAACTAACGTCGTCTCTATTAATCTTGAGTCTCCCGAAGCTTTTCCGGGTGACTTACCAGACTTGTCCCATCTCGATAACTTAAATTTTGTATAGGCTTAGCCTTCCTAACGTCGCACGCGTAGCCAAAACCCTTATAGGCTTGCCACGATCGGAATACAAATTTAGACACACGACTTGAAGAACCCCAAGGAGGCAACTCGTTCGTCCTAGCTAATCACTGTAAAAGCCTGTAGCTCGTATTGTAAGGTAGCACGTGTCGTTTCGAAATGTATGATAACTTAAGGGATGTGAATAAGCTCGTGGTGAAAGACCGGGAGATAAATTTGAAGGAAAACAAATTGTGATGGACTTCACTATGAAGTCGCCGAAGACAAGAAATGGGTCGATGCGGGGTGGAGACCGCTAGAGTTGAAACCTAAGTATCCACATTTGCCTAACGATTGGTGATCTGTTGAATTTCGGGACGAAATTCTTTTGACGGGGGAATAATGTAACATCTGTGAATTTTGACCGTTGACTTTACATGTAATTTGACTAACAATCTTGTTTAATGAAATAATTGGGTTCATTTTGGTGATTATATGACTATGTGGTATGTTTGTAGGGTTGTTGTTATGACTTATTTGATGATTAAATGTAAAACGGTGTGTAAACTAGCTTGAAAATGGAAACGGGTCGACCCATACCCGTACCCGACCCATCAGCCCTATAGGATCCACCCTTCTTCCCCCTTATCCCATTGTGATATAGCCGGAACATTTGTAGTGATATCTTCTTGATATTCCACGATGATCGAATGGAAATCCTACCAATGCTAACATCTTTTCCAACGTTGAACGTAGGTCTCACATTTTCATTTTATGAATTTGTTGAGTTAACGAGAAGTCTAAGTGACCTCGATGTTATTTCCCAAAAAATCTTTGAGGATAGTAAGACATGGTCATCGAACGCCTTTGTGACACTGACCATGAATTACATTCTTTAAAGCAATCTCGTGGTTGAAAAGCTGCAAATCGAACTATGTTAGAGAATTGTTTTGTGCATATCTCAATGATACATAGGAAATCCGAAAAATGTTATACATTTCAATCGGTCATTTCATTAATCCTTTCGATTTTGAACATGCTAACGGATCATTCTTATCTGGTTTCATTTCTCATCACACAAACACAAAAAACACCAACACCATGCTATAACGTTTGTCCCAACAACTTCAATCTTACATTTTAGTCACCCCTAGGATTTCTTGGGTTGGGCTACTGGTTTGGGTTGATGTTTTGATGGTTGACATTTCTCCATATGTACATTAGATCATGTTATTTCTATTTGCAATTTAATCAATCAATGTGTACATAATGACATTGGTTCCCAATTTTGTCATTATGAGGGGGAGAAAATATTATGATTATCAAAGTTTGTGTATAAGGGGAGAAAATTCTTCATGATGTATCAATAGTCTCTTATGTTCAGATTTTCACTAGATTTTAGTTGATTGAGATTTTGGTCTCTTATGAATTTCATCTTCATCAAACACACTTCATTCAAGATCTTCAATTCATACAACAACATTTTATCAAAAAACTCCAATGCATACATCAAGGGGGAGAGTACATATTCATGAAACTTTATTTCAAGAAGATGAAATTCACTCAAGAATCAAAGAATGAAGAATCGAAAAAGTTGAATTTCACTCAAGAATCGAAGATTGAAAAATCAAAACCAAGATTCATTCCTTCCGCATTTCAAAAGACAACTCTGATTCATGATTCAACAATTCTCGAAGATTCAAGACACACACGCATTCATTATTCTCTGTTCTAAAAGAACATTGAGAATCATCACATGATTTAATTTCAAGAAGTCCAAGACCAAGACTGAATCAAGTTTTCAAAGACAAAAGAGAAAGCTTTGAAGACTTGTTTCAACACTCCAATTGTCTTCACCACCGGGCTCATCAAATTCATTCCTACAAGACAATATAACACGTACTTCATTATACAATATATCACTAAGGGGGAGAATGTTAGAAATCTAAAAATAGTGATAAATTGTAATCTAGATTAGAGGAATTTCTTGTTGTTAAGTCATAGATAAATGATCACTAAGGTTGAGGGGCTAATTGTGATAATTAGCATAATTGTATAGTTAGCCTATAAATACCCCTCTCATACCTTTGGGATCATAATCCTTGCATAACCTTACACCATCAATTAATACCAATCAACCAACTTTTACACACACACTTTCTCTCTCAAAACACACACAAACACCAAGAACACACACTCACCAAAACCGCCATTGATGAATTGAATTCAGTGATAGAAATCGTGTTATAACACATATACGTGTTGTTTGTTTTTGGTTGACTTGATTTCCTGTCTAGTTAATTTCTGATTGATTGTCGTTTGGTAGACAGTTTTGATTGATCGTGTGATGGTTTACGAATGTGTTTGTGATATTGTAACTCTTTAGGATAGAAGTACATACATGGAGGTCGGCTTTACTTTCAAAGGGTTTTAGGTGTGGTGGGAAGGCTGCGGATGACCCTATACATAAGCATCTAGAACTCGATGAAAGTAAAATCCTCCGAAGTGTATGTACGCGTTGTTTAGAGTGGACTTTGGGATACGTTTGAGATAGACATGAATGCCTTGATATACTTGACTTGTGAGATACGTACTTATTCATACTTTTATCGTTGTATTGGTGAACTTACGGATTAATGGTCGTTGATTAAATGGTTGAGTGAGTGATTGATTGATTGGTTTAGTTGTTGGATTGATGAGACGGTTTATTACGTTTGATTGACTTAGTTAAGTTGTGAAGTATATTATTATTATTAGGATAGACGTATAGACATGGAAGTCGGTTCTACCTTCAATGGGCCTTAGATGTGGTGGGAAGGCTGCGGGTGACCCTATATATAAGCATCTGGGACTCGAAGAAAGTAGAATCCTCCTAAGTGTATATACGTATAGTTTAGTTGGTTGAACAATTGGGTATTGGACTTGTGTTTGAGATCGACATTTACGCATTGGTACGGGTACTATATGTACTTGACGACATTGATACGGGTACTATATGTACTTGACGACATTGATACGGGTACTATATGTACTTGATGACATTTAAACGGGTACGTTATGTACTTGATGACATTGATACGGGTACTATATGTACTTGATGACATTTAAACGGGTACGTTATGTACTTGATGACATTTATACGTATGACTCTGATTATATAGATGACTTGAAAACCACATATGATTTGCATTACGACTTACATGTACATGTGACTTTTGTATTCATATTTACATCTTTGTGCACATTTATTACACATTTACTTATATCTGTGTAATCTTGTTGTTGATGATATTGTGTTACTGAGAGGCTTACTGTAAGTTATACTTTGCCTCTATTCGTGCATTGTGATTATTGACGATGGTTCATTGTGGACCATTACTACGAACTCACCAACCTTGTGTTGACTATGCTTAGTACACTTTTCAGGTAATCAGGTTAATCCAGGACGTGGAGTTTAGTTGCTTGCTTGCTGTTAAACCCAGGCTTTGGACTTTATGGATCAAGGATTCATTGGCCTTCTTTTGCATTATACTTAGGATCGATTTGCCATTTTTGAATGTTCTTTTGTAAACTTTGATGGTTATTGCTCCTTATGTATTTTGGTACTTGTTACGTATTGTAATGGATTCACTGAATCTTTATTTGCATTTAGCTCTTGTTCTATTGTAATTCCACCTTGTGCTATATGATTTCCGTGATATTTCGAGCCTCGGCTTGGGGTATTACAGTTTTGTACATTCTGATGTACCAAATTTTGGGGAAGAGAAAATAGAGAAAAGGAATAACATGGGAAACATTCAAGATACAACAGTTAAAGTAAATGGAGGGCAGGGAGTCTCAAAATCTTCAGGTTTTTTAAATTCTGATGTACCAAGTTTTGACAATGATAAAAAAGAGAGAAGGAGTGAAGTGGAGAAAGTTCAAAGTACAACAATGAAGGATGGTGGATGGAAGCCATTTTCATGTAACACCCCGCTAAAGCGGAATATACGGGATGTACAGACAAGCACAAAAGCACACAGTACAAGTCCCAACACAGCCAATAACATAAAAGAAAAGAAGTATAAAAGTTATTACAGCATTTGGGATATACCCAGAATAGTTAATAATCAAAAGACAGAACAATTGTCTTGAAGTACTGGAGTCTGAACTGAATAAACAAAGGGAGATCTTCACAGCTTCCGGTCTTGAACGTACGAACAATCGCCAAAAGAGATGAGCTTTAAAGAGGAAGACTCCTATGCTGAGAGATCTACTAGTCTAGCCTAAAAAGCATGTAAGTTCAAAGGTCAACTACAAAAGTAGTTGGTGAGATTCACATAAAGTACTAGTACGTATACATATAATATTATGTAGAGTAAGAACCAGTCATGAGGTCTGTACGTTTAACAAAAGTGCTTTGTGACCGTAAGAACAGTACAAGAACATATAATGAACTTTAAATGAGTTGTCACTGCTAACCCGATTGGCCAGAACTGAACTGTACTGAACTTAAGTACATAATAATCAAGTACTTCACGAAGGTCTAAATTAGAACAAGAACAGATAATATGCATCCTCCAGAACTGCGGAGAATGAGGGTGGGCCTACCCTAAACAGCGCTGTCCATAATTATTTACGGTTCAATCCCTGAACTGTGGGATATGAACTGATAGCAGTGAATAAGAACTGAACAAGTACAAGTACGAACTAGAACATGTTAAAGATCAATATAGTAGTAGGAGGTATTTAAGATCCTGCCCATTCAAGACTTAAATACTCCCTTAAACAGTATAAATGTATTTAAGATCCTGCCCATTCAAGACTTAAATACTCTTTTAAATAATTAGGAATCATATCATAAGTACCTCGTAAGATCATAAAATAGTACGTGGAATAGTTCAAGATTATAATATAGTACGTAAAGTAGTTCAAGAACATATGTACAAGTACAAAGTAGTTTTCATGCTTTTCAGTCCCCGATAAAAGAACTTGAACAAAATGTACGAAAGGGGGATTAGTGAACTCACAGTGATCTGGTACAAGCACAGTAGTATAAGCACAGAGAACAAGCACAGAGATAGATAAGTTATATCTATCAGATTCCAAGTACGTCTTGATGGATGCCTAAGTACAAGTTATTGTTCATAGATATGCACACATATTAGTTCCAATGACTAATTAATTACTGAAATGTCCTTGATGAACTGATGATTTGGTCCCTTTGAAGCTCTTTGAACGTTTTGACTCAAAAGAGTTTAAATGAACTTTAAGTACATGAACTGGACTCGAACTGACCATCTTAGGACTCACATATAAGTACTTATCGTGTTAATGAGTTGAACGTGTCTTTAATAATGAACTTTAGTCTTAAGAACTCAATTTAGATGTTCATTGAACTTGTACTTTAATAATCAAGATAGAACATGCCTTTAGGGTACTCAATTAGGGTTTGCACAGTGTTCGCTGTTTTAGATCGGTTCATGAACTAGCTTTGGTGTTAATACGTAGCCTTTGATGTGTTTAATCTAATGATAATGATGTTAGGAACTGATTTGGTGTTTAATGATCAAGTGTGGTATGTTATAGAACAAGTACAAGATCGTCTAGGGTTTTGGAATGCAAGTCGTTCTAGGGCTTTGGTTGCAAGGTCGTCCCACTGGACTTGCAAGATCGTCCCACTGGACTCTAGCAAGATCGTCCCACTGGACTCTAGCAAGATCGTTTTATCTGACTAGAGGTCAAGATCGTTTTATGGTTCTTCAAGCTCAAGATCGTTCTATTGAGTCAAGGCCAGGATCGTCTTAGTGTCCAAGGCTCAAGGTCGTCTTAGGTTCCAATGTACAAGGTCGTCTTAGGTTCTAATGTACAAGATCGTCTTAAAGGTTGATAGCTCAAGATCGTTTTAGGGCACAATATGGTCAAGATCGTTCTAAGTCAAAGCAAGAACACATTCACCTTGATTCAAGAACAAGGGTTGAGCAAAACCGATCTTAGAAGATTAGTTACCCATTAATGTACCAACAACAACACAACATCACACGAGATCGAACGAACAAGAACTATAGAACATTGAGCAGCCTAGGACGATCTTGGGGACCAAGATCGTCCCACCCTAAGATCGTCCCACTGCCTAAACGGGTTGGAACAATGAACAGAACATAGCTTGGAGATTTAGATCGATTCCGGGACTTGTTAGAACATAGACTAGTACATATATACACAATAACATTATTTCACCACGCTTTTACTGATTTTCAAGATCAAATATCACATGAACAAGTTGTGACTTCAAGAACAAGTTGTACCTTCACTTTCAAAAACGGGTTTTGAGTTTAAAGTACGTTATGACCCAAATTTGTTCATACAAATGTTGTTAAACACATTTAGACACAAACCCATTAACATTTAACACAATTTTCATTCAAAAATTGGACCAAATCATCAAGAACATGAACTTGAAAAAGTACACTTTTAAATTGCTCAAAAACCCATCAAATGTTGTTGTTACCTGAGAAATGATTCGAGAAGTATGTTTTGATTATCACAAGGATGCTAAAAGTACAAACAATTTTGATTAAAAAATCCAAAATCAAAGGATGCTCTTGTGTGTTTTATGGCTGCCAGAGTGTGTGTTTAGTGAGAGAAGTGAAAAAGGAAGAAGATGAACAGTGGTTGTTTCTCTCACTAGGGTTTTCCAACCTTCCTATTTATACCTTTCCACAATAAATGAACTTATTAAGTGCGAGGACTATTTGCGAACATTTTGAATTAGAACTTTTATGAACACGCACGTTTACGAACCGAACTTTAATATTTGATCGTACTTAATCAGGAACTCGTCAAATAAATCAAGATTTAAGATCAAATTGACCTTCATATAAGCATATAATTTAGGTCTAAAGTATGTCAAGAACCTAAATAAATTGAACTGTCTAGCCGTTCAAATGGCGAAAGTACTTTCTAAAGAACTTATTTAGAACATTTCTAAGACGGTTGTTACATTCAAAGTATTCAACTTTTGTACCTTTTAATGGACCTTCTTTTGACCTTGGCTTCGACTCTGGTGATGAGGATTTAGCATGCAATGACTCACCAGCTACACCAAATGTCAAAATTGATGCAGCACTACAGAATTCACCAGATGTAGATAAAGTTATATCGGAGTTGCCATTTTTAAGATCTTCACCACAAAACAAAGATGCTGGTAAAGGAATTGCAGTTAAAGAAGAAAAAGGAGCTACTAGTGGGAAAGAGATTGTTTCTTTTGATTCCTTGTTAAAAAAAATTCAAGTACAAGGTACAGAAAAAGTTGCAGGGAATTGTATAGCTTCTCCTTATGCTATGAAAAAAGTCACAGTTAATGCAACATTGCAAGCAGATGAGGAGAGACTGTCGGCTGCAATTTTCTCTGCAAGACTTAAACCATCGTATGTCAAATTACTTATTATATCCAATTTTGATTTTTTTTTATTGTTTTATGTATATTCCTTCATTATATTAAACTATCACAAACTTAATTTGTCAGTGAAATCATCTTCAAGCATAAAGACTTTGAGTATTCAAGAGTTATTTTTGAAACAATGTATCCTAGACACATGATTATAACTGGAGTAATTGATGCATGGGTTATGGTTTTGAATTATGAAGAGAGAAAAACAGACGAAAATGAACCTTGCTGATTGTTTTGCCCTACAAATGTAATGGTAAGTTCGATACATTCATTTTTATTTGTAATATTTGTCGTATAATGCAATAACTTTTTTTTCTCTCTTGATATTTTTTTAAAAATCTCCTGATATGACACACGATCAGTCTCCACTATATGATGATCATCTTCGGGTGATACAAATGTTCTCCAATAGAGTTTTCGAAGCTATGGAGAGCTCACAAATAAAAAGTATCACCGATATTGATTTGGTAAATATATTTCCTCAATTAAATTTAAATTTTTTTTACATATGTCTCGTACATTGATAAATTATTATTCTTAAACAGCTATTTTTTCCGATGGTGTCTGATGATGCATATTATGTTGTCGCATTCAATTTAAAAACATCAGAAGTCCATATCTTGGACAACAAATTTCATGCAACAGATAACGTTGAGCAGATTTACGGAGTTTCTCCAATGAAGTTGGTATGCTAATTTTTTGGTTTATATATATTTTTGCATTAAATATAGATGTTGTTGCAACTTGTTTAACCATAATCCAATGGTTCAAATCAATAGCACTTACTATATATACTGGTTGAAAGTAATAAGAATGAAGTTTTAATAGGTTAATAAAAACAAATTTACATTGCTATTACATTCAACCTTAAACTCTTTACATTTCCAGCCTTAAACGTTAACGGGTCAACTGGACGGTACTTGAAATAGCATATTACCCAACCCACCCATATAGTCAAGTTTACAATTGGATCCAATAACTGCATAACAATTGTTTAATATGTGTACACTGTTACACGAAACTAACAGCTTAATACTAGCACTTTTAGGCACCTTCTCTGAATCTGTAGTAAAGCTCCTGTAGGAGCTCGAAAGCTACATTAACTTTTTTTTTAATTTTTAATATTTTCAGATAGGTTTTGTTGAGTCAACCCTTGCTATTGAAGGAAAAAGGTTATTTTTTTCAAATGGCAAACCAAAAATTATCAAAATGAACTGGAGAACTCAGAAGAATGATATTAACGATTCCGGAATCTTTGCAATGAGACATATGGAAATGTACAAGGGAAATAATGTGTTCGACTTCAATTGTGGTTTTGTGAATGAAGATGTACATGAAGGGATATATCTACAAGATCAATTGTTGAATTTAAGAAAGAAATATGTCACAAAGATTCTGACATCAAATGTCAATGAGAAGTGTTGTCTCTTTCCAAAAGAGGTTGAAGATTACTACAAGCTTCCTGAGTTTAACAGAAAACTTCTTCATAAAAAGGCATTTCAAGAAATAGATAAAAGGATTGAAGCAACTATCAAAGTAATTATTCCTTAAATCTATCAGGTAAGTACATTAATCTTTTGTTATTTTATTATTTTCAAATTTTTTGCATTCAAAAACTCTTTTGTCTTGCTTAATCTGTGTATGCAATTTCAATATAATTAGCTCACTGGTTTCATATTTTTATTGCAACTATTGTTTCATTTGTGTATGCTATACTGAAATATTAGCTTTGATATTATTTAGGGTTTATAATTTATTGCAACTATGGTGATGTGTGAAATCGAGTTTGTAAAATTTATAAATAAGTACCCACTAAAAACCGACTACTACACACTTTCAGGCAGTGGACCTGATCGCATATAGTATAGTAAGTAGTAAGTCCGAGATCGTTCGCGGGGATTGGTTGTGAAATAATTGTTTGCTAAAGTAGTTTTAGAATAAGGATGGAACCGTAGCCGAATTGCTACCTCACTTTGACAATTTGAAATTAAAGAAATTGAAATAACAAGACAATTGAAAGTAAAGAAAGTTCAGACAATATAAATAAAGATCATCCACTTCGAATCCACTTGACTTAAGCTATGATTGCACACGTTAAAGAACAAATTCATTAGAGTTGACAAGATAATCGTGAAAGGATAAAAATGCTCGCGTGGTACCACCACCCGCTCGCAAATCACCCAAACACCTAAGTTGCTAGTTTAATTACCCAAGCCGGTACCACCAATGCCTAGAAAATCTCCCACACAATTAGTTTGCTTGATTATCCAATTACCAATTATGCCTATGTGAATGAAAACGTGGTACCACCAACCGTTTCTAAACACGTTTACCGATTAATTCCTATTATAGATTTGACATTCACCGTCATACCATGAACCGGTGACACTTGACCATAGACAATCGAATTGCAACGATAAACATATTCACCTAGTACCACTAACGATGAACACATAAACCATCAACATCAAAAGAATAAATCTCAAGGAATTAATTGATAAAGATCACGACACAACGATAATTGAATCAACTCTTGAATTAAAATATTGCAATCATATCATTCGTCAAGTTTCATCAAAGTGGATGATTAGAAATCTAGCCACTCATGCTAAATTGAAATTCATAAAAGAAATGAAAGAGAACATATTGTACCAATGATTGTTGAATGTAAATTGCAAGACAGAAAATTAGATACGATCTAGATGGGTGTTCTTGAATCATCAATGAATCCAATGATGAAATCTGAGATGATCCTTGAAAGAATTCGTGGTAGAACAGCTCCTAGAAAGAAAATTTGATAACTTGGGAAATAGGGTTTATTTTCTATTTATACCTCCCCAAAATCTGATGCAAAAGGCTGAAACCCTGATTTCCCCGTGCACTCACTGCGGCGCAGTGGGCCTTGTGCACTCCCACTGCGGCGCAGTGAGAGATCTGTGAAATTATGTTCTTGTGTGACTGCGGCGCAGTGGGACTAGTGCACTCCCACTGCGGCGCATGGAAAATCATCTGGAAATCATTTCTTTTTTTCTCGACCTTGACTGCGTCGCAGTGGGGCTCGTGCACTCCCACTGCGGCGCATGGAAAATCGTCTGGATTCTTTGGTTCTTCTCACTGGTGATTGCGGCGCAGTGGGACTAGTGCACTCCCACTACGGCGTAGTCAAATCTTGCTGAAATCTTTGGTTCTTCTTTATTAACATCTCTCGAACACTCGGATCAACATCTTGGCCTAAAATCGTCAGAAAATGTACCAAATGGACGCACAACCTGCTAAGAACCTGAAAGCACTAACAAACAACATAAACGCGCCAAATGCATACAAAATTTACTCAAAACACATACGAAAAAGGCCAATAATGATGTGGGCGATCTATATAAATTGGTCACATCAAATCCCCCCACACTTGAGCGTTGCTTGTCCTCAAGCAAATCTGGAAATTAAGCAAAAGCATTCCTTGGCATGAAGCTATATAAACACATTACGATTATCAAAAAGAAGCCAAACCAAGTATGTCGATGACAAGGACTCGGTGAAGCAGTTTTAATCTTAAATGAAAATCCGAAATGTTTGACAATATCTGAACAATCCACAAGCCTCAATAACACGACTAAGCAAAAGTGAAACAAATGAGCCTATCAAAATCATCCTACTCCAACGAACTTACTATTGGGGTTGAATATATATGAATAATCACTCATTGCACGGTCGTGATGCATATCTTACCATAGGCTTGAACAAGGATCATAGCTTCACCGACATGGCGTGAGCACCAAGTACATCATCAAAATATGGCATATAAGTCGGTTGTAATGTTAGGTTAAGGGTATTTACAATGGGATTTGGGAAATTTAGGTTAGTGTTAACAGGAAATAACAAAAGTATAAGTTATGTACAAAATAGTCTAATCAAACCCTTACCATTGATTGCCACCAACCCATAAGATGCTATCCCATGAACACACCTCAAAAGTAACAAGCAAAACCCGACACCATTGTGGTGTATCAACTTCAAACAACTTAGGAACAACCAAATCTTCCATTCTATTCACGAACCAAATGATACAACAATTCTTTTGACATATAAAAATGAGAAGTACCTACTAGTAGCCCAAGTTCTTTTCTTTTTCTTTTTTTTCTTATTTCATTTTTTCTTTTTTTTTTAATTTTTCTGTTTTTCACTTTTTTTTCTTTATTTTGAACCATTTTTACTCTACTAGTAGGCACCCTCTTACAATGATGAACAATGTCTATAACAATATACTTTATTTGAACAATCCAAGACATTCCCCAATAACTTGACCAATCGACGTATTCCCATAGACCAAGAATATTCCAACTGATAACCCACTGAAGCTCTCCCAAACCGCCAAACAAACCAATGACAATCAATGGCTCCCCAAAATTAGACTATCGGTATGGCGAGGTAAAGTTTACATATTTAAGTGGATTTATACAAAGGAAAAGGCTAAGTTCAAAAAGGGTGTCTAAATGTATCTTGCACTAAAGATGAGTGCAACAAAGGTTTACAAAGAAAGGAAAATCACTGACCAGAGTAGCCAGCTACACAAAACATGTATGTACATGTATAAAAGTATGTTTACTAAAGGTAAAAATATACATAAGCAAGGGGTGAATAGAAAGAAAATACGGGTCAAACCTAGTATGCCAATTTGTCATCCAATGTACTTATATCACAAAAGTGATCTCACTGCGGTCTCGTAACGATCACCAGGCCAAGTTCTAGCTCAACACATCACCGACACACTCATATCAAAGAAAAGAACCCGAAATGGAATAAATTAACCTCAAATTCGCACATCTTAGTGCAGAGTTCGAAATGGAACCCTTACTCCCGAATAAATCCAAGAGCCTAAGAGAGGGGAAAATTTACAAGGCAATCAAACCAAAACCGTCAACACCTAGCACATCTATAAATGAATGATGAATCTCACAACTTTAGGTGTTTGGGAAATTTGAGTATGCAAGTAATGTTATCAATCCACAAGGATTAGCCCAATAACCGTTCAGAACACATTTCGCCGATTAAATTTGTACCAAGGCAAAATATTTTGTAGTAAAATTGCTCATTAAGTTATTATGAATTAAGTGACAAAAGCAATTTACCACAAGGACAAGCTCAACACAAGTTTCAAATCATATCATCTTCCGTCATCCTACCAAATCGAAGCCACCAATCTCAAACATGCACATCATAGTTCAGAGTTCAAGATAGAACCCTTACTCTTGGATAAAATCCAAAAGCCTACGAGAGGGACACATCTACAAGAACGGTTAAATCTCAATGGCAAAACAACAAAAGAGATATATCCGGTTGCTTAAACCTATTTGCCACCCCCCACACTTAAGATGGACAATGCCCTCAATGTCCAATATTCGGTCAAAACTAAGGTAAATAGGGGTAAGCAAAATAGAAAGAAAAAAAATGAGAACACATACCGGATTAAGGACACATTCCGTTTCAAAACAAGTAAGGTCGACCCCGCACCACAAATTGCTCTTCCTAAAAAGGAAGTCCAATTTGCTTGACGGGAGAAACAGACTAGCCCAAAACGGAATGTGCGAGAGCTGTGTGCGAAACAATGTCAGTAAAGATGCCAATTAGAAATGTTGCGTTGAACTTACTGCCAGCATATGCATGTGACATCATAGTAAGCTACTAACACGATCACACAATCAAACAAATCGATGCCACAGAATGTAGGTGAAAATGAGAATCCAACGGGTCCTCCCCCACACTTGGGTTGTACAATAGGTATGGTCATCCATTCGGATCAAACCTGCTCAATTACACATCACAAGAACACATCCAAACTATCCATACAAAGTGCAAACTAAAAGAAAAAAAAGTATCATGCAGAAAATAAAAGAAACAAAGGAAAGTACAAGTGTTTCATCACCCCGTAGGGTGGATACCAGACAATGATAACTAAAGTAATGACATGAGAATACCAACATAACCAAACATCATATGATTCCATCCCACGGTACCGGATGGGAATCATCTCCACTACTGCTGCTGTCCATGGTAGCCATAAGGTAGTCCAGGTTGTCCAAAAATACTCGACACCCAATCGGACGCCTCCTCCTGAGCCGCACCCGAACCACCTGCATCTCCTCCTGACTGACCAGCATCAAATCCTGAATGAGCACCTGCATCCAAACCTGCAAAAGATGAAGAATCACCGCCAACATGGCCACCCTGAAAGACCCCAAACTGCACTGGACCTCGAGGAGAACCTCCTAAATCGTGGGGTGGTGGTGACATGTTCCCCGGGGCAGTCGTACGAGAGAAAAAGGACTGACCCCCCTGACGATAATCAGGGACATAAATAGGCGGTGGAGAGAACTGAGGAATCGGGTCAGGTCGAACAAACTCCCGACCGTGATACTGAGCATCCCACATCGGCTGGTAATAATCTAAGCAATAGTTAGTGCGGGCCTGCTGTGATCCAACCCAGCTGAAATCCTGGTCCATCCTCCTCTGGTATGCATCAAACTCATGCTGACTCTTCTACTGAGACTCATAAATATTCTGAACAGTGGTCCCCAAAAGTGTTAAATCAAACGAGCGAGGGATGGGAATGTTACGTCCAGTCCTCCTCGGTGGCTCCTGTGGAGCATCAGCCATCTCAACATCAGCCTCAACATCCTCCTCCTGTACAGGAGGTGGTCCCTCAACTTCACCTTCATCCGCCAACAACTGCTCTTGCTCATTCGCCTTCTTCTTCTTCAAAATCTTTGCCCCTCCAAAGCTCATTATACTGAAAACTCTCCTGATGCACTGGTAATGAAAGATAGGTCTGGCAATCATCTGAAGCAAAAACTCCCATCCTCTTATAAATAACCGTGATGAAATGCCCCAAAACCAGATTCGAATCAGAATGATTACACATACGGTCAAGCAGTACAAGAGGAGGCAAAGCAAACCTTGATGGAGCACCTTCAGAAAATAACTTAAGTAACCACAAGTCATTTTGGTAAACCTTCTCCCAATGAGTAGATCGTTGCACCAAGAATGTCACAATCATGCGGTGGAGCAACCTCAAACGTACATTCTTTATCTTTGACACACCACTAGTGTATGTCCAAGTTTCTCCTCCCGTGATCCTTGTGTAATACTCCAAAATAGACTCTCCATCACCCAAATCGGCTCCTGTTCTATAGCCCTTCCTCAAAATAGCCTTAAGTCCGCACTCTGTAGCTCCTCTCTTGAATACATTCCATAATAATCCCAAACTCAGCAATCGACAGCCTCCTCTGCTGTCCCCCACAATAAAACGAGACTATCCTCTCCTCAAATATATCCTTGACTTTTCCCAATTCCTTCTTCAGCTTCAAGGTTGAATAAAACTCCAAGCATAACTCACGGTAGGCGGCCTCACGGTTAGCAAATACCCGCCGCCAAATATCACAACTCACGTCATGCCCTCTTGACTCACCTCCAACTCTCAAACTCATAGAAAACCATCTTCTTATGTCCTCCTGCACTCCATATACCTGAGCTTGAAAAGGAGTTAAATGTCTTGCGGGAAAACCGCATGCTTAGCAAGCTTATATAACTTGTTCTTATACATGTTCTTCTGAGGTTGCCTAACATTTCCAAATGAGAGCCAAGCATGTCTCTCATTCAGTTCACCTTCTATGAATGTAAGCGGCACCTCCATTGTTTCTTAGAAGTTTGACTTGGGACGTCAACGGCCTCACTAGATTGCCCCTCAACCATTTTCCTTTTTTCTGCGGCCTTATCATCAGCTCCCTGCATTCACAAACATGAAAACGTCCAATTGTGAGTATTAAGAATGCAAAGTTGGAAATCATATTAAACAAGTCGAAAATCTTGGCGGGGAAAGGCCCCCACTGCGGCGCAGTGGGCATGCTTCACCCTCACTGCGGCGCAGTGGGGTAAACAGACAAACCGGGCAGAGGATCCTCACTGCGGCGCAGTGAAGGCAATGAACCCCCTCACTGCGGCGCAGTGAGGCACAAATTCTGGGTAAGAAGATTAGGGTTCATCACGACTTGGCACAAAAAGGGGTACTCAAACAAGCAAATTCAGGGAATAATCAAACAATAATCTCCACATAAATCGACATATACATCCCCCACACTTGTTCATAACCAAATCCCCAATTTTTCCAAAACCCTAATTTCAAAATTAAAATCAAAAATGGATGAACAAGATGGAAGATTTATCACCCAATTAGCTTCTATTGCCCACAAACATCAAAACCCCTAAATTAATTCGAAAGATTAAGCTAGCATAAACCCTAGAATTTGAAAGCTCAAAATAAAAGAAAAATACAAGGAAACAAAAGAGAAAAACTTACACTTCTTCCCATGATGCAATGTATGAAGATGAAGATCTGGAGAAAGGATTAAAGATGGAAGAGAATGGAAGATCTTGATGGAAAATAGTGGGTGTTTTGGTTTTTTAGATGAGAGAAAAGAAGAAGAAGAGTGAAAGTGAAAAAGTAAAAGAAAACTCAAACTTACCTGGCTTGTACTTTGACTCACCCGTCCTCCCACTGCGGCGCAGTGAGGACGCGTCACTCCCACTGCGGCGCAGTGGGAAGTATTTTCCACCTTGGGCAGAGGATTTTGGATGCGGCGCACTCAGGAGTAACCCACCCCACTGCGGCGCAGTGGGGATTGTCTGGAAAATTTCCTTCAAAAATATTAAGTCAAAAACTCAAATCACACTTACCCGGAACCTCATCAAATCGAAACCACACCTGCACTTACTAACAAAACAAGATTAGAACTAACTAATTAAAGGAAAGTAAAATGCGATAAAAATAAACACGGGTTGCCTCCCGAGAAGCGCTTAAGTTATTAACGAGTCTTTAGCTTGACTCGACCAACCTTCAAGTTTCCAATTAAAACACGGGGATCTCATCAAATATCCCCTCAACCTGCTCTTCTTCCAAATATAGCTTAAGTCGATGACCATTGACAATGAACGATCCTTCACCATTTCGCTTAAACAACTCAACATAACCCGATGGGTATACGTGCTTAATCTCAAACGGTCCAATCCACCTAGAAGTTAGTTTAGGTTGCTTAATCTTAAATTTAGACAAGAATAACAACACTTTAGCACCAACCTTAAACTCCTTCCTACGAATCCTCTTATCATGCCAAATCTTGGTCCTCTCCTTATATAGCCTCGAATTCTCATAAGCACCTAACCTAAGCTCATCAAGCTCATGAAGTTGCAACATCCTAAGTTCACTTGCCTCCATCAAATCCAAATTCAAGTTCCTTAAAGCCCAATACGCCTTATGCTCTATCTCAATAGGAAGATGGCAAGTTTTGCCATAGAGCAACCGGTATGGCGTGGTGCCAATCGGTGTCTTATAAGCCGTCCTAAACGCCCACAAGGCGTCATCTAACTTCTTTGACCACACCTTGGGGTTATCTCCAACAGTTTTCTCCAAAATCCTCTTCAAGGCCCTATTTGTGTTTTCCACTTGACCACTGGTCTGTGGATGGTATGAGGTAGAAAAGTAGTGGACAACACCGTACCTCTTCAACACTTTGGCTAACTGATGGTTTGCAAAATGGGTACCACGGTCACTAATCAAAGCTCTAGGGCAACCAAAACGACAGAACAACTGTTTCAAGAAATCAATGACTACACGCGCGTCATTCGTGGGCAAAGCCTTGGCTTCGGCCCATTTAGACACGTAGTCAACGGCGACAAGAATGTACTGAAGCTTATTAGACGGTGGGAATGGTCCCATAAAGTCTATACCCCAGACATCAAATACCTCACATACCTGAATGCTCTGTTGAGGCATCTCATCCCGTTTAGTGATGTTCCCCTGTCGCTGACAGATGTCACAAGTCTCAACCAAAGTCTGGGCCTCCTTGAAAATTGTTGGCCAATAGAAACCTGCATCAAAAACTTTCTTACCCGTGACTGAAGGACCATAATGACCCCCAGTTGGCCCGTAGTGACACGCATCCAAAATCTCTCTTATCTCAGCTCCAGCAACACATCTCCTAAGCATACCATCTGCACAAACACGAAACAAGTATGGATGGTCCCAAAAATAATACTTAACATCCGATATGAGCTTCTTCTTCTGCTGGGACGTGAAATCATTAGGTATCTCACCTGCAACCAAATAATTAGCTATATCTGCAAACCAAGGAGCTTCATCAGAGTTAGAAATAAACATTAAAGACTCATCGGGGAAGTGATCATTGATCTCCCCATCACGAAGTTCCTCCCGGTGAGGATCTTCCAAATGACTCAAATGGTCGGCAGCCAAATTTTCAGCCCCTTTCTTATCCTTTATCTCAATGTCAAATTCTTGCAACAACAGAATCCAACGGATAAGCCTGGGTTTAGCATCCTGTTTCGAGAACAGGTACTTAAGGGCTGAATGGTCAGTGAAAACTATGGTCTTACTCAAAACAAGATATGATCTAAACTTATCAAATGCAAAGACCACTGCAAGCAACTCCTTCTCCGTAGTGGTGTAATTTTGCTGGGCGGGGTTCAAAGTCTTACTAGCAAAGTAAATGGGTTTGAAATGTTTCTCAACCCTTTGCCCTAGCACAGCTCCCACAGCATAATCACTTGCATCACACATCAACTCGAAAGGCAATTCCCAATCTGGACCTACCATGATAGGAGAATTAGTCAACTTCTCCTTTAAAACCTGAAAAGCACTCAAACAAGCATCATCAAATACAAAAGGGACGTCCTTCTCCAACAAGTGGGTCATAGGACGAGTAATCTTAGAGAAATCCTTAATAAATCGACGATAAAAACCTGCATGTCCAAGAAAACTCCTTACCCCTTTCACATTGGAAGGCGGGGGTAATTTGGCAATTACATCTATCTTAGTCCGATCAACCTCAATCCCGGCCTTGGACACTTTATGACCTAACACAATACCCTCGGTCACCATAAAATGACACTTTTCCCAATTCAAAACAAGGTGTGCCCTCTCACACCGTTCCAACATCCTATCCAAATTACTCAAGCAAGAATGAAAAGAATCCCCAAAAACTGGAAAATCATCCATGAAAACTTCCATGGAAGTTTCAAGCATGTCCTGGAAAATAGCAATCATGCACCTTTGAAAGGTGCCAGGGGCATTACACAAACCAAACGGCATACGCCGATAAGCAAAAGTGCCAAATGGACAAGTGAAAGTAGTTTTCTCTTGGTCCTTGGGGTCAATGGGTATTTGAAAGTACCCGGAAAACCCATCTAAGAAACAAAAATATTCATTCCCTGCAAGACGTTCCAACATTTGATCAATAAAAGGAAGGGGAAAGTGATCCTTACGGGTGGCATCATTAAGCTTACGGTAATCTATATAAACCCGCCAACCCGTAATAGTCCTAGTGGCCAAAAGCTCCTTATTATCATTTTCAATGACTGTCATGCCCCCTTTTTGGGCACACAGTGGACAGGACTTACCCATGAACTATCAGCAATAGAAAAAATGATTCCTGCATCAATAACCTTAATTACCTCTTTCTTAACAACCTCCTTCATATTAGGATTCAGCCGCCTTTGTCTCTGGACAACGGGCTTAACATCATCAAGAAAATCAATTTTATGCTGGCAAAAATTAGGACTAATACCTGGAATATCTGTGGTCTTCCAAGCAAAAGCCCGCTTATGGGCTTTAAGCACAGACAAGAGACGGTCTTTCTCGTCACTCGAGAGTGAGGACGAGATAACCACTGGAAGAGAAGACTCACCTGACAGATATGCATACTCTAGATGGTCTGGAAGCGGCTTAAGCTCCAAGTCAGTAGGTGGTACCTCAACAGAGTTAGGTACCCTTGAACTCCCGTCAGCAACTACCTCCTCAAAAGTCTCATCCTCGAGAGGTGATTCATCCAAGATTAGTGCCATGACCTCTGCAAAAAAAGCTTCATCAGTAATTTCTCCAGATCCTAAATTAGCGATCTCTTCCTCTCCAATACCTGTCTCCATGAATTCCTGAAATTCTTGATCCAATGCATCATCAATGACATCAATCCTGAAACAAGTCTCATCATTAGAATAAGAATGCTTGATAGACTTTTCAACATTAAACACAATCCTATCAGTGCCTACGCCTAAGGAAATCTCCTTATCCTTCACACGGATGATAGCATCCGAGGTATTAAGGAATGGGCGTTCAAGAATAAGAGGGACCTTCGTATCTTACTCCATCTCGAGGATAACGAAGTCAACAAGAAAAACAATATGGCCAACTCTTATACTCATGCGAGTAGGGCGAAGGACTCCCAAGGACAACTTGGCATAAACCGAGTAAGGCATCAAATTGATGCTAGCCCCTAAATCAGCTAAGGCTTTACAAAATAATAGTTCTAATAGAGCAAGTGATAAGAAAACTCCCTGGGTCTTCAAGCTTTGGTGGAATGCGGTTCTGCAAGATAGCAGAACACTCGGCATTAATAAAAGTAGCCTTTGCCTCTTCAAACTTCCCTTTGTCTGTCACAAGCTCCTTAATGAACTTGGCATAATTGGGCATCCCCTGAATAAGATCAACTAAAGGAACATTAATATGAACATTTTTGATCATGTCCACAAACTTGTTATATGCTCCTTCAGCTTTGCTTTCCTGAACCTCTGTGGAAATGGTATCTTTGGCTTGTATGGTTTAACCTCTGGAACCACAGCCGGTGGGTCATAAGACCTACCAGTATGAGTGACCGGAGTCTTCACGGTCGGATCCTCCTTCATCTCTATCTCTTCATCAACATCAGCATCATCACTCCCGTTATCCTGCACATCTGAAACAACAACATTAGGAATAGGAGGTGGGTCATAAGACCTACCAGTACGAGTGGTGATGGCTTTGGCTTGCTCATTACGGACTGGAGGTGGAGTGTATTTCTGTCCCTGACTAAATTGAGGCCTAGGATTCTGCTGTGTGTTGCTAGGAAGAGTCCCCGTGGGCCTAGCAAGAGCTGCCATCCTACTTTTGAGATCCTTAAAATTAGCACCCTGATTCTTCATGTTGATCTCCACCTTCCCGCTTATCTGATCCAACCTCTCACTCAAAGCCTTAGTATCTTCCCTGATCATTTGAATGCTAGTATTTGTTTCAACCTGATTACTAGCCAACTGCTTCATCATCTCTCTCAACTCGGCATTAGGATCGGCATTAGAAGAAGAAGAACCTGATCCTTGTCCTTGTTGAGTCTGCTGTTGTGGCTGATTCTGATAATTATCTCTTTGCCACCTGTTACCTGAAAAACGAGGAGCATTAGCCTGAAAAGAAGAGTTATAAGAAGGATTACCTGAAGGCCGGTTCTGGAAACCGGTGTTGCGGTGGAAGTTCCCTTGGGG
Organism: Erigeron breviscapus; assembly: GCA_034093135.1. Taxonomy (NCBI): domain Eukaryota; kingdom Viridiplantae; phylum Streptophyta; class Magnoliopsida; order Asterales; family Asteraceae; genus Erigeron; species Erigeron breviscapus. The sequence goes on along the minus strand of CM067171.1, from coordinate 125,631,594 downwards.
TTGATTCTGAACATAGTTCACATCCTCGGGTGCCCGATTTGGACACTCATCAGAATAGTGCATATCACCACAATGATCACACCCATCGGCTACGACCTTAACATCCCTCTCAAGTGCACTAAATCTAGTCTCTTGAGCAGTAAAGCTCCTATCCATGCGCTCAGATAGCGCCTTAATCTCTCCAATAACCCCTGAATCGTTACTAGCTTCAGCCTTAGTAACTCTCCCTTGGTTAGTGCCCTTCTTCATCTTCCTTTCATTCTTCAAGAACCTTTCATCATCCATAGTTGAGTTATCCTTTGCCATGTCTTCCAAGATCTGATAACCTTCATTGGGTGTAATGTTATTGAAACTACCCCCAAAAGCATATCCAATTCTCGTTTAGACTTCTTATCTAACCCATCAAAGAATAGCTCCACATATTGTGACCTGAACAATTTCTCAACATTTCCTTGAAACGAACCCAAGCATCTACAACATCTTCTCCATCATCTTGTTCAAAAGACCTAATCATATTCTCCAACCTTCTTTGAGTTCTAAGTGAATAAAACTCACCAATGAAAGCCTCTTTAAGTTGGTCCCACGTAGTTAGAATTTTCGGGAAGATCATTGAACCAATCTGCTTCTCCGGTGATTGAAATGGGAAATGTCTCAAGTTTCACGGCATTCATTTGATTTTGACCATATTGATAAAGCCGAGCCAACTTTTCAAACCTATCCAAGTGTTGGTAAGGATCCCATTTCCTTTTTCCATCAAATTGTTGCTCTTCTATGCTCTTGAGATGATTTCCTTTCAAGTTGAAAGTGTGATCAATGGCCGGAGGTCTAATGGCAGAGCCACGGCTAGTTGGAATAGTTCGAACCCTCTCGCCATAGCGAGTGTCATTTGGATCCCTTGGTTGTTCGTCACCCATCTCTTCTTGCTTAACTTCTAAATTGAAGAATTCGTCTAAATAAAACCCTTCCTCATCCGAATCAGGAGTGGGTTTAGCTATAGGTGAAAATGGTGTTGGTATTGGTGTTGTGGGTTCAGTGAAGTTAAACCGACGCCCTCTTGGTCTTCTCGAAGTAGTCAAAGGACTATTCAAAGGGAGACCCGAAGAACGCAAGTTCATCAACTAAAACAATACCTGCAAACACACAACTAACACAAACACGTCAAATGCACCTGTGATAAGAAAAGAAAACTAAACTAATAAACAAGTAACTTCCTCACGCGTGAGAAAGGATCAAACCACTAAATTAACAACTAAATCGGCACACAATCCCCGGCAGCGGCGCCAAAAACTTGATGTGTGAAATCGAGTTTGTAAAATTTATAAACAAGTACCCACTAAAAACCGACTACTAGCACACTTTCAGGCAGTGGACCTGATCGCATATAGTATAGTAAGTAGTAAGTCCGAGATCGTTCGCGGGGATTGGTTTTGAAATAATTGTTTGCTAAAGTAGTTTTAGAATAAGGATGGAACCGTAGCCGAATTGCTACCTCACTTTGACAATTTGAAATTAAAGAAATTGAAATGACAAGACAATTAAAAGTAAAGAAAGTTCAGACAATATAAATAAAGATCATCCACTTCGAATCCACTTGACTTCAGCTATGATTGCACACGTTAAAGATCAAATTCTTTAGAGTTGACAAGATAATCGTGAAAGGATAAAAATACTCGCGTGGTACCACCAACCGCTTCGCAAATCACCCAAACACCTAAGTTGCTAGTTTAATTACCCAAGCCGGTACCACCAATGCCTAGAAAATCTCCCCAACAATTAGTTTGCTTGATTATCCAATTACCAATTATGCCCTATGTGAATGAAAACGTGGTACCACCAACCGTTTCTAAACACGTTTCAATTAACCTCCTATTATAGATTTAACATTCACCATCATACCATGAACCGGTGACAAACGACCATAGACAATCGAATTGAAACGATAAACATATTCACCTAGTACCACTAACGATGAACACATAACCATCAACATCAAAAGAATAAATCACAAGGAATTAATTGATAAAGATCCCGACACAACGATAATTGAATCAACTCTTGAATTAAAATATTGCAATCATATCATTCGTCAAGTTTCATCAAAGTGGATGATTAGAAATCTAGCCACTCATGCTAAATTGACATTCATAAAAGAAATTGAAAGAGAACATATTGTACCAATGATTGTTGAATGTAAATTGCAAGACAAAAAATTAGATACGATCTAGATGGGTGTTCTTGAATCTTCAATGAATCCAATGATGAAATCTGAGATGATCCTTGAAAGAATTCGCGGTAGAACAGCTCCTAGAAAGAAAACTTGATAACTTGGGAAATAGGGTTTATTTTTCTATTTATACCTCCCCAAAATCTGATGCAAAAGGCTGAAACCCTGATTTACCCGTGCACTCACTGCGGGGCAGTGGGCCTTGTGCACTCCCACTATGGCGCAGTGAGAGATCTGTGAAATTATGTTCTTGTGTGACTGCGGCGCAGTGGGACTAGTGCACTCCCACTGCGGCGCATTGAAAATCATCTGGAAATCATTTCTTTTTTTTCTCGACCTTGACTGCGGCGCAGTGGGGCTCGTGCACTCCCACTGCGGCGCATGGATAATCGTCTGGATTCTTTGGTTCTTCTCACTGGTGACTGCGGCGCAGTGGGACTAGTGCACTCCCACTGCGGCGCAGTCAAATCTTGCTGAAATCTTTGGTTCTTCTTTATTAACAGCTCTCGAACACTCGGATCAACATCTTGGCCTAAAATCGTCAAAAAATGCACCAAATGGACGCACAACCTGCTAAGAACCTGAAAGCACTAACAAACACCATAAACGCGCCAAATGCATACAAAATTACTCAAAACACATACGAAAAAGGCCAATAATGATGTGGGTGATCTATATAAATTGGTCACATCAGTTGGATTTTACAATATATTATGACTGTTGGATGCTTTTAGTAGAGTTTCTGATTCTATTTATAAATACTATATTTGTTGCTTATTTAGGGTTGCCTATTAAAGGTTTTCATTGGTGGTTTTGATTCTATTTAGGCTATGAAAGCAATATAGTTTTTGGTTACTGTATTATGGATTGTTATTAGGTGGATTGTAAAAAATGTTTTGGGACAAGTTAAATGTTTCGATTAATGTAGTCTAGAGTTAAAATAGGTACTAGGAAGGTTTAACTTTATAGTTTTTACTTACAGGACATCAATTAGTCCCCAGATAAGGAGATTTATATTGCTTAAGTTTAATGTAGTCTAGAGTTAAAATAGGTAGTAGGAAGGAAATTATAAAAAGACAAAGTATTCTTCTTTTTTTTCCGCTATGTGAACTTTTTTGTAATTGTTGATGGTTTTGTAAGTCTTGAGTTGGTTTCTTTTGCAACACACTTCATTGTAATTATTACATCTACTGTGCCTATATCTGAAGACTACTGGCCGTACAGATGAGTCGTACAGATGAGGTAATAAGGTAACTGGTGAATGTCATGTAGGGATTTGTTTTGACTTTAATCAATAATTGTTAATGTTGAAATAAAACGATAAATTAATGTAATAAAACGTTGGATACAATGTAACTTTTTGTTTCAATTTGCAGCATGTTTATTTCGGATGATGGATCTTGGAGAGGAAACTCTAAGAAATGGAACGACTTGAAGATGGTGTCTCGTAATTAGTTTAATAAACATTGTTACAGTAGCAAATTTTAAATTCTGTGATAAATGTTTTGCAATGACAAATTTGTTATGAACTATTATAAACTATTAATTTGTGTTCTAATATTTTTTTGTTAACAAGCTAGTTCAGAATTAATTTTTGGTATTATTTTAAAAGCATCATACATCTTATCTGTATTATTTTAAAAGCACAATTTTATTTGAAGAGTAAATCTACTTTATAAAAAGTAGTTTGTCAATTTGCTTTTTCAATATATCAACAGTAACTTATAAAAAGTAATTTTTCAATTGTCGGTATGAAAAAGTGTCAAAGTGTGGTTGTGATTGTTTTGTTATTAGTATTCCAATAATGAACTAGTAGAAACACGGTCTTTGAGTTGATTAAAAATGTGTTATAAATTACCATTCCTTCTTCCACACTTTCATTATTTCTCTAAAAACTTTGAATCTCTTTCTTCACTTTTGACCAAGGTATGTCATCTACTTTCCTTTTTTTTTTTCATTACAAAAAAATCTAACCATATATCTAAAAACCCACATCATGAAAATAACTACATGATTTATGCAAATTAGAAAATGAATAATTATTATTTGTTACTTTAAATAGAAAAATGGAGAAAAACAAGGATAAGGTTTTTGATGAAGAAGTGGATTCCACTGCTAATAATTTTCAAACAAAATCAAGTAAGTTTTTTGTTCTGTTATCATCTACTATTGATATTTAACTTATTTTTTCTTTCATTGTATACTAAAACAAGTATATACAATTTTAAACAATTTTCTTTTTTTGTCAGAAGTGATTAACCAAAAGAATCAAACGTTTTCAATCGAACACATAGACGCTTTATATCTAGATGCTGTCAAAAAGATCAAGGAAAAAAGAATGTTTATGCAAAATAGCTCAAAAGTAAAGATACAAATACTTGAAGACATTGAAGCCGAAGAAGAAAGAGTGAAGGAAATGATTTCTCAAATTGGATCAAAGTATCGTTCAAGGGAGAATCAATTAAGTCAAGAACTTTGCGATAAGGATAATCTTTTGAAGTCACTTCAGCTCTGCATCAAACTTCTTGAAAAAAAGGTTGCTTCTCTAGAAGAGAAGTGTAAAGCTAGTTGATATTCAAATGTTTCTCATCAACTGGAAAGTTCTGATCTGTTTGTCTTGTGTTTTCGTTTTTACTTATCTAGTTTGCAAGTAATAGAAAACACAAGACAAACAGATCAAAACTTTCCAGTTGATGAGAAACATTTGAATATCAACTAGCTTTACACTTCTCTTCTAGAGAAGCAACATTTTCTTCAAGAAGTTTGATGCAGAGCTGAAGTGACTTCAAAAGATTATCCTTATCGCAAAGTTTTTGACTTAATTCATTCTCCCTTGAACGATACTTTGATGCAATTTGAGAAATCATTTCCTTCACTCTTTCTTCTTCGGCTTCAATGTCTTCAAGTATTTGTATCTTTACTTTTGAGCTATTTTGCATAAACATTCTTTTTTCCTTGATCTTTTTGACAGCATCTAGATATAAAGCGTCTATGTGTTCGATTGAAAACGTTTGATTCTTTTGGTTAATCACTTCTGACAAAAAAAGAAAATTGTTTAAAATTGTATATACTTGTTTTAGTATACAATGAAAGAAAAAATAAGTTAAATATCAATAGTAGATGATAACAGAACAAAAAACTTACTTGATTTTGTTTGAAAATTATTAGCAGTGGAATCCACTTCTTCATCAAAAACCTTATCCTTGTTTTTCTCCATTTTTCTATTTAAAGTAACAAATAATAATTATTCATTTTCTAATTTGCATAAATCATGTAGTTATTTTCATGATGTGGGTTTTTAGATATATGGTTAGATTTTTTGTAATGAAAAAAAAAATAAGGAAAGTAGATGACATACCTTGGTCAAAAGTGAAGAAAGAGATTCAAAGTTTTTAGAGAAATAATGAAAGTGTGGAAGAAGGAATGGTAATTTATAACACATTTTTAATCAACTCAAAGACCGTGTTTCTACTAGTTCATTATTGGAATACTAATAACAAAAAAATCACAACCACACTTTGACAATTTACCTATCGACAATTGACAAAATACTTTTTATAAGTTACTGTTGATATATTGAAAAAGCAAATTGACAAACTACTTTTTATAAAGTAGATTTACTCTTCAAATAAAATTGTGCTTTTAAAATAATACAGATAAGATGTATGATGCTTTTAAAATAATACCAAAAATTAATTCTGAACTAGCTTGTTAACAAAAAAATATTAGAACACAAATTAATAGTTTATAATAGTTCATAACAAATTTGTCATTGCAAAACATTTATCACAGAATTTAAAATTTGCTACTGTAACAAAGTTTATTAAACTAATTACGAGACACTCTGATGTTCGCTTCTGAGATGATTCTCTTCTTCATACTTCAGTCTTTGACTTCAGAATGAATGCTTCAGATTTATCTCGATCTGAACTGAAGTGAAGCTTCAGTGAAGGAATTCTGAGACATCTCAGAATTCTGTACAAGCGTCTTCACTAAACTTCAAGCTATTTCTGAACAAATTATACATGGTCGATTCTCGACCTAACAAATTCCCCCTATTTGTTCTGAAACTTTGAAGAGTTTCTGCAACCGCCTTAGCTTTTTCTTCTTCTATTTTCTTCTTCTCACAGTTTCTTTTGTCATGATTCGCCATCATGCCACAACTTGCACATTTTCTCTTAGGCTTGACGTATGCTTCCATTGAAATTTCTTTTGAACTTTTCAATCTTGAATCTGCATGACTCCCTTTATAACTTACAACTGATGGATTTTCAACTTCCCTTGTTTCTGGCTTTTGAACACCTAGGAACTCCTCAATAACTTCCTTTGTTTTCTTTGTTCTGGAAGTTGAAACTTTATCTTCAATCTCGTCTTTCAGTTCTCTAACTTTCTCAACAAGAACAGAAAGTTTTGCTTCATCTTTCGCTAACATGCTAATACAATTCTCTACAATGAAATGCAACTCATTACCAAGCTTCTCACATTCTTCACTCGACTCACCGTACCTTGTTCTTCTTGTACGCATTCCTGGCGGTACTAAATCCTTTCTCCACCTTCTAAGAATGTATTTTTCAGGAATTTCTTCAATATCTTTAGCTTTAAACATACAAAATATGTGCCGACATAAGAATCCATAACGGGCAAAAGTTAAGCAGCTGCAATCAATAGTATCTTCTTCTTTGTTGTGTAAAACCTTGAAAGAAAAAAAAAGGCAGATCAGCCTAATTAACAAGTAAATCACAAACATATATTCATAAATAATTAGAGATGGATGCACCTTAAATGTATATATCCTTTTCACATCTTGATTTCCAGATGTGGAAGCAGAATGTTGTTTTGCATTTACTGTTGAGTCCTCAATTCCTTCTTCAGTTTCTTCTTCTTGCACAGTTACTATATCTTCAACAACCTCTTCATCCTCATGTTCTTTTCTTTTCTTTTTCATAGGAGCTTCCTTTTCTGGTTTTTGCTTTATCTCCCTTTTCTCTCTAATCATAATGACTTCATTACTTCCTTCATGAGTAACACTTATCTGAGAGCAATAATAAATAGACAGTTTTATCTCTTCTTGAACCAACAGAAAGATTGTCCGTGTGTACAACTTGTAAGCCTGCCTTTCAACATTCAGTGGAGTTATAAATCGCGGCTGCTTGTTGTGTGATTGATGATCTAAAATCTCCAATCTACTTCCTTGCCTCTCCATGGCAGATTCATACGACATCATAAAATGTATCAACGTCGCGTTAGGGTTTGTGAAATTGTTGAAAAAAGAGTTTTCACTTTGAGAACGGGAAGTTGTTCTCATTAGACCTGACATCGCTAATTCTCTAAAGTATGCTGGTATCCATGTGCTTCTTATCTGATACATGTGCTTGAACCATGCATCATCTTCCAACTTAAACTCTTTCATTATTTCTTTCCATTTCCTCTCAAACCTTTCTGGACTTATTGATACATCCCAAACAATTTGGTTGAATTTCTTTTTGAAATCTGTGTTTTCAAAAATCCTCTTGCTAACTTTTGATGGTAGCTTTTGAGTTATGTGCCACATACAAAGTCTATGTCGTGAATCTGGGAAAACTGTTGCAATTGCTTTTTTCATTGACACATCCTGATCCGTCACAACCATCCTAGGTTGTTCCCCAAATGCACCTAAGGGGGCGTTTGGTTCGCAGAATGTTTTTAAAGGAATTGGAATTTGAAGGAATTGGAATCTGAAAGTTCTAAAATATGTTGTGTGTTTGGTTGTCGGAATTCAATGGAATTGGAATTTAAAAATAACAAATGACAAATTTAACCTTTATTAAATAACTACAAGTTTTTTTTCATTATAATATAACATGATTTTAATGGATCTTATATACAAATAATAATAAAAATGATAAAATAAATAATTAATAATAATAACATAGCTAGATATATCGATCCATACAAGTATGTCTATACCAAAAAGTCATAATTGGCTTTTCTCCAAAAGTGTTTCACTTCACCGGCACCTGCAACTTTTCTGCCATCAATTTTTTTTTCTTCTTTTAAATTCTCTTTCTTTAATTGATTTATATGGATCTCATATTCCAATACAAACAAGCATACTTATGTTTAACACAAAAATCCCCATGGAGTTTGAATAAGGATGCCGGAAATCTTAAGCAGCGGCGGCGGCCGGAAATCCCAAGCAAAGGTCGCAGGTAGCTAGCGGTCAGTAGATCTCTTTTTTCAAAGGTAACCATCGTCGTTTGTAGATCGGATGCGTTTTGTTCCATGAGGTTAACTGTTGTTTCACGAGAGTTGTTGGGGTGGTGCCTCGGTGAATATAGTGCAATGGTAAAGATGGTGTGAGGTTACCGGAGGGTGCGAGTGGTGATGGAAGTTTGACGGTAAAGATGATGACGGAAGTGCAAGACTGCAAGTGGTGACCGGTAGGGATGAGAGAAGGGTGTTTTGGTCTATATTGTGAATTGCAAAGGAATTTAAGACTTTCCATCACATATGTGAGGAATTATAAATTCTGTATTTCAAGGAATTTAAAGGAATGTTTCAGATTCAGATTCCTTGCATAATCCAACCAAACAAGGTAAGGAATGGAATTTGAATTCCAATTCCATTGAATTCCTTTAAATTCCTATCAACCAAACAGCACCTAAGAATGCACTCAGTAACCATTCATAAGATTCTGATGTCTCGTTGATTATCATTCCTGCTCCAATAGAAACTGACTTCTTGTGGTTGTCTATGGCTGTAAAAGGTACAAATATCATGTTGTACCTGAAATTGTAGGTTTTATATAGTTAGTTTATGTACATGAACTTCAAACCATTTATGGCTTACGCATGTGTAAATATACCTTCCCTGCTGGTTATATCACTTACACATGTGTAACTTCAACAACTTACACATGCGTAAGGTTATAACTCGAATTGTACATGAACTAAAATCAAATTATACTGCAGCCAATATCACTGTTTGATGACTTTCCCATGTGTAATTTTATAAAGCAAGTGTATAACACAAGTGAACACAAATTATTGGCCACTAATATGTATCATGTATGAACTAAAAATCTATAAGCAAGTGTATAAGCCAAGTGAAAACAAATTTTAACAACTGTATAATAAAACAAAAGTACCTATTTGTTCTGTATGTTGCATCGAACGAGATGATGTCTCCAAATTCTATGTAATTCTGTCTCGCAATCTCATCAGCCCAAAATAAAGCAGCAAGCTCATTCTTATTCACCTTATACTTAAAAAAAACCGGAACACAATCCTTCTTGTTATCCATCTTATTTATTAACATTTGCGAGTCATCTGAACCAATTAAACAGTTTATTGCCATTTTATGGTTCTTAAAATCGACAACTGTTCCATGGGTGTTCTTCTGAGATCCTAGGAGGTTACTATAGATGTGATGAGCTCTAGTTGGTCCTATGTCGGAAGTTGAAACCTTCTGAATAAAATTTATTTCGGATATCCCTAATTTCCTATGTTTCTTTGAAAGGTATTTATATTCTGCTGCATTCATCTTGTGATTGTGTTTCTCCACAAACTCTGTTAACTGATATGTTCCGTTGTGTTCGAGAATCTTGAAAAAAACATGAGCTTTGCAACCTGTTACCTGTGTTGATGATGTACGTTCCCTTGCTTCTGAATATAATGTATCCATAGTAACATCTTGACTACATCCAGATTTATTACACCAAACGTACTTTGTTTGCACCTTACCACTTTTTAACCTTCTTTGTGTCGAAAGCTTGGTATCAAATCCAGCTTCGTACGCATATCTTTCGTACATGTATATACCTTCTTCTAAGGTCTTAAATATACTACCCTTGACTGGTTTCAATTTATCATCGACTATTGGTATGCATGAATCATCATCGTAAAGGTCTTCTATTCTACTTCTATATAAATTTGTGTTTGAGATGCTAAAAGAACCTATATGAAAATTAAAAAAAAACACACATATCAAAACAGCTATATAAACTTATAGATATAGCTACATAAGTAGTATGCCTTACACATGTGTAACTTATAGCTAAATAAGTGACATTAGATAACTTACACATGTGTAAGTTGTTTAATAGTTAAATGTCAGATATCAGAATCCTTGACGGCATGAAAACTACACACAGATTGGTTATAATTTTATTAAATCAGGATCGAATTGAAGTAAATGTAAAAAAAAATGTATCATAAAAATTAAGATAAAAACTATCTAATTACAGATGGTTGTTACAAAAACACAATTACTGTATGAAATTTGAAAATAATATACATTAAAAATAAAAAAAAAAAAAAACTTACTTGATTCAGACGGTGCATTATTAGCAGTTGAATTGACATCTTCATCAACATTTGTATTCTGATTTGTCTCCATTTTTTATTCTAATTGTAGTAGATCGGAAAATTTATTTAGGGTTTATCGGAAAATTGAAAATCTAGAAATCTTAATTTAAATGGAATTAAAGGAAGAAGAAGGTTCGTTTTAGGTCAAACATTGTCGCCGGTTGTTTAATTTGTCGTTAGATGTCGGCATTCTGTCGGAATTAGTGGCCGTCATTGTGTTCTTGTGGTGGCGGAGGGAGTTGATGGTTGAAGAAGGAAGACTGGTCGGTGGGGTTTATATCTAGCTGGGATGAAAAAAGACGGTGTTTTTCCAATTTTACCCCTCCGCGTTTTATTTTTTTTTGATCTTTAGATTGGATGATCGGACGGCCCACATTTGTCCCCTTGTACTTTTCTTCCAAATCAAATGGTTCTCACATGAACCTCGTCCTATATATATATATATACATGAAACTATCTAGTAAAGATAATCCAACCTATTAGTGGCCATTGCAATTCCACGTAAATCTCTCATCAGTCCAATTAATGCATATTTGACCGTATCAGTGCGAAACATAACATCAGGAACCGACTCCAAACTGATAAAAACCTAGAACCAAAAACATAATCAAATCTGAAAAATGACAATGGACAATGAAGAAGATATCGTGAGGATAAGAAAAAGAATAAGAACAAGCATGGGTCAGCAGTTAGCCTGGTGAATATAAAACTATTGTTAAAAAAGGACTCATGTCCAACCACCACCTTAATGAAAACTAAATCTAGTCACGAAGATTAATTAGTATGCACAAGTGAGGAAATAATTATGCCATCTCACTATGTTGTCTCTGAATCTTGTAACTTTCCCTTAGATTGAATATCAAACCTAGAACTATCTATGAAAGTCTGAATTTTTAGTAACAGAAATACAGAATTATAAACACAACATTGAATACAACATGTAACAAAGGTGTGCTCATGGGTCAAGATATGGAACATACAGGAAAAAAGGACATGTAATACTAGTTATATTTCTGATTATAACTTTACATAGAAGTGCCTGATTTTATCAATGCTCCCCCAACACTAGCTAAAGTTTTGCTTAGCCCTGTAACATTTATTATTATATGTGTTAGCCAGACCAAACCCGAGCTCTAGTGTTGCAGTCCAAGTTCTGGCCCAATTGGATACTCAAGTGATGGCCCGGATTAAAATGAAGTAGGCCTACGTTATTGTTGGCAGTTGTTGTCATTCGGTCCACTCAAAGGGCTGCTGTGTTCAGAGACTAAAAGGGCAGCAGGCCTTATTTAGTTGAGCTTAGTAAAACCGCCCAGTAGGGAATTAGGGCAACAGGCCTTAATTCGATTAGGTCCAGTTTTAGCTTTATTGGAGAACAAGCTTTTAACTCTAATCAGTAGCGCCTATAAATACACATATCTCTTGTACATGTAATTTTCGGTTTTGTAGAAAATCAATAGAAAACCTCTTTGCCCCCCTTGGATTAGTTCACACAGTTTAGTGTGAGATACCACGTTAAATCTCTCCTGTTGTTCTTTCTTGTTATTTTTCTCTTTATTGTGTGTGTGCAGTTTTATTCCTAAGTCCTAACAAGTGGTATCTAGATCTAGGTTTCATACAGATCACACAACCACCAACTAGTCACCATCCAACCGTCACCCAGATTAGGGTTCCGGCCAGCTCAGCACGTGGTGTAGCTGTATCGTGATTGCAGATTGGAATTGCTCAACGAACAGATTCAAGGGGGGTGTCTCTAACTCGAGTTTTCGTTGTAATTTGGCACTTTTGACATTTTTGGGCAGGAACGATCCTATCAATATGTTCCCCTTATGGAAAATGATAAATTGACCTAAAAATGTGCCTAAAAATCAACCTAAAAGCTTAAAAATTTGACATATGGATTCCACTAAGTCTCTTTCTTAATTTTATCCATTGATTCTTCCAAATGTCACCATCTTATATTAGGTTGATCTTTAGGCACATGATTTAGGTTGAATTATCATTATCCTTCACTTATGTGATTTCCTTTGAATATTAAACCCAAAAAAAAAATGCATTGGTTACTCATTAGACAAAAACAGTGGATCAGCTCACACAGTGACTGATGGTATACATATAGAGTCAGATGCAATAATATGTTTAAAATGAAGCTTGTTACGAAATATTTTAAATCTAGACAAAAAAACATAATGATAATAAGAGCGTACCTGTAACCTTGGTTTTAAAAAGCGCTAAGCGCACAAAAGCGATAAGGTCCATTTCCGAAGCGTAAAGCGCTAAGCGGAAAAGCGGCGAGATTTTCGTACGCGAAGCGCACACTTTTATAAAAATATTATAAATTATATATATAGTATTTATAACACATAAATAATACTAAAACACCATTATATATATAAAATACCATCAATGCCATTATATATATATCAAAAACTCTTTTATGTAGCAAAGGCACCTTTAAGTAGCAAAACAACCTAGCAGCTAGAAACTAAAAATCACAGAAGATAGCCAGATAGGTATTCAAAAGTAGGTTGCTTAAAGGTTCTAAGGTTAAACTAAGAGCCCTAATCACTTTTATCTTCACTTTTTACAGCAGCTAGGAGATGAATAAAGAGAGAATGGTTGTTCGTACCTTCAATTAGGTTAAAAACCCCCAATAGGTTCTCCGACCTTATCTTTCCCTCCCTTATTATTCCCACCTTTATCAATGCCGCCCTAATCTTTTAGAGTACTAGACCCAATTAATTACTAAATGGACCTAACTTCTGGGCCTATTTCACACTCCATATTCACTAAAGCCTTATATACAAAAATCAGAACGCTTTTTTACAAAAATCCTACGCTTTTTAGCGCCTAGCGCTTATTGAAAAAGCTCTAAAAATCGCACGCTTTATGTAAACCCTACGCTTAATGTACAATAAAGCGTTTAAGCTAGCGCTTAGGAACGCTTAACCCTTAATCGCGCTTAAAGCGCGATTTTTAAAACCAATCCTGTAACAGTGGATCCATAGAAGACTTAAACTTAACAGGACTGTCCTCCATAAAAATTAGCCAGCCAATAGTGTAATAAAATGTAGTCCTACTGCGAGAGCATCTGTATTCATGGAGGAATGGGAAGTGTTCCCTCTACAAATAAAAATGGCAAATTATAAATGTCAAGCGTAAGAAAAGCACTATCAAGTTATGAAAAGAAATCAAAAGGGTTCTAAAAGGCATCAAGATGAGTTAAGCTGACAGGTGGTATTATACTGCTTATTCACTCAAGCAGCGATTCAGAATTGCATAAATAGATTCGTAAGTTCATTTTAATTTATTAATTTAAACTATTTTATAATCACAGACATTATAATCAAAACTTTGATCTTATATCAGATGGATACAATTACTTGTTTAAATGCCAAAAAAAGTAACTACATGGTAATGACAAGAAAGAGTACTTCAGACTCAGAGTTGCCCTTTTATTATAGATGAGTATATATTATAGAATATCAAATTGCTTCTTTGCGAATTGGTCGTTAAAATAAGAGGTTGCAGAACTGTAACACCAATGCTGCCTATTACTGTCCTTAACTAATGGAAGCCTAAGAAAAAACTTTGAGCACTAAATAATAGATAGAGAATTACTGTATGATTCGCAACAATAAACTTCACAGTGTCCAACTTCATAAGTAGCTTTCCTGTCATATATCTGCAATAAGAAATAATTAACTTATGAACAAGTGCAATTCCTACAAAAACACACACACACACATTTTATAAAGATAAATCATACAATACTAGATAAGATAACTAACCCAGATGCCAGTTCCAAAAAGAGACTTAAGGTGTGGTCAATAACATCCTCACTCTGTAAGAAAAAATTAGTAAGAAACAGTACAAATTTCCAGAGAAGCAACCAAAAAAGAAAATTAACTACCTCTGTGTAACACCTGAGGTTTGTTGCAATTTTCCCAACAATCAAATTTAATGCTTGAAGATGATCTTGCAATCCCAGCAGCTCAGATAAACGTCCATAGAGCTGCTGCATCATAAACGGAATGCATTTTAATGAAATGAAAAACAGGCTAGTATCCACCAACATATCATTTGCTTTACTTACCTTAGATGAATGCATAGCTTGGTCACCTACGTAAGACTTTCTGAAGTGTTGAAAGAATGTCAAAATTGCCTGGTCGAGCCCTCTGCTTGCTAAGTTCACCGTATCTCTGTAGATATAGATTAAACCATCATCCTCAAAATAGAAAGTTATTAAATCTATTACTTACAACGGAAATGTAGATTAAACTTGGTTTCCTAGACCGTGGTAAAATAGAAAGTTATACACATGGAACTCTGATCGCTCCAGTACGAGATCGTGGTTCAGGATGCAGTTTGCTAGGTCTCCAAAAGTTCATTACAGATGGGGTATGATCGCTCTGGATGTCTTCGATGCAATATACGATATAATGTTGTAAGTTTTATCCGATAATTGATTTTATACAATCGAAACGTCCAAAAAGTATACATCAGTAATAAATAAATCAAAATTGAAAGATTCTGAGCAGATTGCAATCCCAAATGTTCCCAGAACATTGCTCTACTATGATTCAGTACATAACAATCAGAAACGTGGATCATGGGTGTTTTTAATACCATGTGACTATTGCAAATACTTAATGATTTTAGTTGGGGACCAATCTGACTAGATGTGTAGATTAATGTGCACTTAGCTAATTTACCCGACTATGTGATCCACTATCCGTGGTATTTATGATACGCAATACACGAGCGGATAGTTCTGCATCAACAGCCTCTTGGGAATCCGTGCTGTGAAAAAAAGGAATACAAATGGTCAGAGGACAACAAAGTTTCCCGGTCATGTAAGCAGAACTTTTTGTCTAGGACTTAAACTTGGATACCTGCAACCACTACATTGTTTAATCTTTAATATAGCAGCAACAATATGAACTATCCAAGCTAATTTGGCTTCAATGACTGATAACTCATTATTATCACTAATCTGATGCTGTGCTCTTTCCTATTAAGAAACACAGCGACAAAACACATTAAATATCATTAAAGAAGTACAAGGAAATATATGAACGGAAAGCAATATGCACTAAAGATTACCGTATACAGTTGCAGGATGGGCTCCACAATATTTATAATAAATAAACTACTCCTTTCATACTGAAATGCAAAAGAGCAATTGATTAAACTATCAGCATTTTAGCCGTATTTAGACGATTGCAGATAACAAACATCAATTTTGTATGACAGCTCTTAAACAGATAATACCACCAAGTACATGAGTATTTAGACCTGAAATCTGCATAGATAGGGAAAGCAGTCAAGCTGGTCTTGAAGAAGCTCTACATTATCAAGAGGATTTTCAGAGAGGTCATCTTGGGGAGTAGCCTACATTTTGGAAATGAATAAATGGAAGCTTGTGGTAATTAAAGAGGAAGACGTGATTTCTCTTCACAAGACATTAAAATATAAAATTCATAGACTATGCGCCACATACCTGCACAGAATCAAATCTTGAGGTAATAAAACCTTCACTAATCTTCGGCACAAATTCGTCAAGCAAGCTAGGTGCATCAGCTTTCAAGTAGGGCACAGATGTTAACAACCGTGACCACAGCCCCAAAAGATAGTATACACTGCTACTAGCCCACTGCAAGGGTCAATCAATAAATTGAACTCATGACAAAGTTCAATATACTAACTATGTTGTATTAGGTCTAAAAACAAGTATAATATTTAGCTCCAAATATATATGCAGCATTATCACCTAAGAACGTCACTGGTGTTGTACTTCTTAATCAAATATATAATCCCCATGACCCTCACGCCTATTATTAATTCAAATTAATATACAATGATGTGCTTTTGAACATATGGTTCACGAGTCACTGTGATCTTTTTTCTCACATGTATACATGAAATTGTATAGAAAAAATTAGGCTTCATCTATTAAAAATATTACTTCAAATCCAGAGGAACTACGGAAGAACTCTGATAATAAACTATTAATAACATGCATGCAGGATTCACTATTGAACTTAGTACTAAGGCTAGTTGGACTCATGTTTACTACTTAAGAAATAGTTTAAAGAACGTTGTTATGTCAAATTATCAGATTGTTTAAGCTGTAAACACCAAAAGCCAACCTGCCATGACTGCAACGACTTTAAAGTAAACTCTGCAACCAAGCGTATCCAATCACTGTAGCCTTCCACGTTCACAAGTTCTGATAGCTGCAACCAAAACAACAGAGAAAATTACGAAGAGAGAACAAATAACAGTTGGCCCCAAAAAAACAACCCGAGTACCCAATATGGTGCGACCAATCACAAATGACATTTTCAAATACAAAACCTTTGTAGGTTAATATGATTACTTCTTGCTCAAGCTGTTAAGTAGCAGATCACAGATGTGAGTTTCAAGTGCAATAACTATTTTGCTTAGTATGCTTACTTTCACAATCTAGATATTAAGAAAGAGTGAGCATGTATGTATGTAATTATCTATCAATATCTGTCAATGCTTTCACTAAAAGCATTAAGCACCACCCACCCCTACACCCACACACAAATCAGATTCAACACTAGTACACTACCAATCAAAATGTACCACATCACCCTTACCCACACGATAAGAATGTAAGACATCACCCTTTCTTGCCCTTTCCTACATCATCACCACCAAAACCACCACACAAAAAAATAACAAAAAACCCAAATACCAAAGGGTGCCTGTTGGTATGAAAGACGATATTTCCTAATCAGATACGCTAATACCAAAACATTATGACATGTGGCATCCACTTATTCTCACTACTTCTCTTATCTCTTGAATTTGCCTAGTGTCATGGTTTTGTTACTAAATATGAGGATGTTTTATGTGGATGCACCATTAGTACACTATTACTTCTGTAAATATAACGTATACATGATATAGGGGTCAGTTCATTTGGTTTCCCCAATTTCAGCCCTTAGATCAAGACGGATGGTCAAGAACTCAAGACAGTGTAAACACATGTGAAAAAATACGTGAAAAAGTTGCATGGGTTTTTTCACGTGAAAATACATAGCACACATACACGTGTGCGTTGAGTTTCAATGAAAAGCAGACTTAATCAAGGTGCTCATTTTATGTTTTTTGCCCTCACGTGTTATTTACGTGTATAATGTGTAATTGGTAGAAGAAATCAAATCCATGAAGGATATGAGCCCTAAAACCCGATAAAACCATCCATGATGCTAATCGACTAGATGCTTCGCTAAAAATAACTTGTTAGTTGCTACAGAATCCTATTTGTGATAAAGTTTGAAACATACCATCAACGCAGGCCACTAAAAGTACGCCCTAAATGTCTCACCACTAGAACGTAATATCACATGAAAAATATCAAAAGAGTTACATAGTAGAAGCTTGAAAAGAAAAACAAGAAATTATTTATAAATCAGAGGAGTTTAATCAATAAACCATTCTTTTTCTTGTTGGACAAGCATGTTATTTCAGAAAAATTTATTAGAATATATGATATCTCATCAATTGAAATTATTTAATATTTGCAGCAGTATCTTTACGTATAGTTTGAATAAAGACGTGCACATGTATGAAAGGCTAACACATTAAAGACATGAAGAAACTCAACACGACAACACTAGTATCTCAGAAAAGGAGTTATTAGAAATGCAAACAGTTACATAAATCACCTGATAGTTTACTCTAAACCGTCCAAGAAGACGACAATATTCATGGTAATTATCATGATCAGCAAGACCTGGGTCAGAAGTCATAAACAACCTTTTAGATCATAAAGTATATGTAAAACATATAAATAAAAATATATTTTTTTGATATACAAGAAGAAATATAAGTATAAAATATGTAAATCTTGAAATAATAATATATATTATAAATTTTCTTTACAAGTTTAGGGTATCATATATCCCCGATATATCAGATATATCGCTTATCGGTGGTCGACCGAAACGATACCAAAAAGCGATATTTACAACCTTGATTAAAATATTGAAGCAGACATTAAATAGTAGAACACTTCACCTAGTTGTACTGAGTCTTCAACCATGAGTACCACTGATATTCCTTCTCTAAGGAAACATTTCAGGCACTATTTGCTAAACCAAACGCGCTAGAGTTGGCAACTCCACCCTCCAATTAAGGGCTTATTGTGACAATAGTTCTAATATTATATCATAGTATTACTAAAATTGTTGGGCGGCAAGTGCCTCGATATACAGGGCCAAATGGAAAGAGACATCCACTGGGAATCTTAAGTAAAGTCTAAAGTGAAAAAACAAAACCAAAAAAAGAAGATTGGCTCCCCAAATTAATTCCCTATGCAAGGGTTGAGAAGCTAAGTCTCAGTTGAAGCACAGGTGAAGATTGTTCCGTGGCTTCAAGTGGGAGATTGTTGGAGTCTAAGTGAAGCCAGGACCAAGTAGTCAAAAGTGGCAGACAAGGGGCCCACTTTTTGGGCAGAAAATCTGGAGGAAATCATGCATTAACTCACTTGTATCAACTCCAGATTTTTGCTTACTCTCCTTTGTCTCAACTCCATTAATGATGGCAGCTGTAATAGAGTTATCTCAATCTCTATATAAGAGATCCTCTTGTATTTGTAAAATCATCCCATTCTTACACAAAAGAAATAATACACTCCTAGTTACCCGGTGGACGTAGGTCAGACCCAGACCGAACCACGTTAAATCATTGTGTTCTTTACTTTCTTTATTTCCAGATTCTGTTTGTGTGTGTCTAATCAGACCGAGCTCCTAACAACTGGTATCAGAGCTTTGTTCAGGCCACTACCGCCGCTGCTGCTAGGGTTCTGCCCGTACTGAAACAACACCTAAACCACTGCTGCTGCTGTTCACAGCAGTTTCTGGGCAAAACAGTGAGCTGTCGCCGATCTGCCGCCTGCCCGCTGCTGAAAAACACTGCTGCTGCTATCGCAAAACAGTTACAGTTTTCTGCGATTTTTCTGGACAGTTTTGGTCCAGATTTGCTGCTGTGTTTTTTCTGCACAGGGCTGATTTGTTCGTGTTTTGGTTGCTTCAAGTGTTAATCTCAAATTTTTGATCTTTTATTGGGTAGTGTAACTCAAAGATGATGTCTGAAGACGGTAAGATCAAGATTGAGAAGTTTGAAGGACAAGATTTTGCTTGGTGGAAGATGCAAGTCGAGGACTTGCTTTGTCATGTTGGCAATTAGACGACCAGGGGTACGGTGTCTACTTTGGGGGTGGACAGTGGAGGGTTGTCAAGGGTAGTATGGTAATTGCCAAAGGAAAGAAACGGGGTAGCTTGTATATGGTTGAAGTGCCTGCAGGGAGTGCAAATGCAATTTCCAGAGTGTCGAGTCCGTCAAAGCTTTGGCATCAACGACTCGGCCACATGAGTGAAAAGGGGATGAAAATGCTTGTCGCCAGAGGAAAGCTTCCAGAATTGAAGAAGGTCGAATCTGAATTTTGTGAACCATGTGTTCTCGGCAAGAAAAAGAAAGTATCATTTGCCAAGACAGGAAAAGCTCCAAAGTCTCAAAAGTTAGAGCTTGTTCACACAGACGTATACGGACCTACTCCAGTTGCTTCTTTGGGTGGTTCACACTACTATGTCACCTTCATTGATGATTCAACACGCAAGGTATGGGTTAAATTTCTTAAGCATAAATCTGATGTTTTTAATACTTTTAAGAAATGGAAAATTGCTGTTGAAAATGAAACTAATTTGAAGGTAAAGGCTTTGAAGTCCGACAACGGAGGAGAATATGTCAGCAAGGAATTCGTTGATTATTGTGCTGAACATGGCATTCGGATGATTAATACTGTCCCAGGCACACCTCAGCAAAACGGGGTTGCAGAAAGGATGAACAGAACATTGAATGAAAGAGCCAGAAGCATGAGGTTGAATGCAGGGTTACCAAAAATGTTCTGGGCAGAAGCAGTGAATACTGCAGCATATTTGATCAACCGAGGTTTATCAGTTCCATTGGGATTCAAAGTACCACAGGAAGAATGGAAGGGGGAAGCAGTAAAGTATAAGCACCTTAAAATCTTTGGGTGCAGTGCTTATGATCTGGATCAAGATAGAGACAAGCTAGATGCAAAAGCCAAGAAGTATACCTTCATTGGCTATGGGTCAGACAAGATGGGCTACAGGCTTTGGGATTCAGAAAGCAGAAAAGTGGTCCGAAGCAAGCATGCCACTTTTAATGAGTCTGAGTTGTATAAAGACTTAACAGGATCAAACTCAAAGGTTCAGGAACAGCAGGTAGAGTTCGAGACAGGAACTAGTAACCAGAAAGCTGAATCGGTCGCTGAACCGGTTACAGAATCAGAAAATGTCGACACAGAGTTTGAGTTTGATAATGGTGGAGATGATGAGGAAGAGGAAGCTTCTGATAGTGGGAGTACAGGTTCATATGAAGTACAACAACCACTACCACAACAGCCTGACGAGAATGATCATTATGTCAGGAGATCCACCAGAGTGGCAAAGCAGACACAATTCTATGATCCTTCAGCAAATTACATTCTTTTAACTGAAAACGGTGAACCAGACAGTTACACAGAAGCAGTCAAGGTGAAAGATTCTCGCCAGTGGGAGAATGCTATGAAGGAAGAAATGAGCTCTCTTGAAAAGAACAAAACTTGGGTTTTGGTAAAGCTTCCGCAGAATAAGAGAGCATTACAGAATAAATGGGTTTACAGGGTCAAAGAAGAACACGATGGGTCTAAACGGTTCAAAGCTCGTTTAGTTGTCAAGGGGTTTCAACAGAAAAAGGGAGTCGATTATGATGAGATCTTCTCTCCGGTTGTGAAGATGACTACCATCAGGCTTGTTCTCAGTATTGTAGCAGCAGAGAAATTACATCTGGAGCAGCTAGATGTTAAGACAGCTTTTCTACATGGTGACCTAAATGAAGACATTTATATGGCACAACCTGAGGGATTTCAGGTTGTCGGGAAAGAAGACTGGGTATGCAAATTGAAGAAGAGTTTATATGGTCTTAAACAGGCGCCTAGACAGTGGTACATGAAGTTCGATAACTTCATGGAGAGGTCCGGGTTTAAAAGATGCCAGATGGATCATTGTTGTTACTTGAAGAAATTCAAGAACTCTTATATCATCTTGCTACTATATGTTGATGATATGTTGATTGTTGGAGCTGACATGCATGAAATCAACAAGTTGAAGAAACAGATGTCCCAGGAATTCGAAATGAAAGACTTGGGTCCAGCCAAACAGATATTGGGAATGAGCATCTTCAGAAACAAGAAAGACGATTCTCTAACCTTGTCCCAAGAAAAATACATTGGGAAAGTGTTAGAAAGGTTCAAGATGAATGATGTGAAGACCAAACCGAGGAATACTCCATTGGGATCTCATTTGATCCTTACCAAAGATCAGTCTCCTAAAGATGAAGAAGATAGAAGAGAGATGGCCAAGGTTCCATATGCATCAGCGGTTGGGAGTCTTATGTATGCAATGGTTTGCACCCGACCAGATATTGCTCATGCTGTGGGGGTTGTCAGTCGATTCATGTCTAATCCAGGGAAAGAACATTGGGAAGGGGTTAGGTGGATTCTTCGTTATCTGAAGGGTACTCAGAATATGGGGTTGTGTTTCAAGGGAAAGGATGCTATACTCAGAGGTTATACTGATGCTGATCTGGGTGGTTGCAAAGGTACATTTAAAAGCACTACAGGATATGTCTTTACAGTGGGAGGTACAGCAGTAAGTTGGATGTCCAGACTTCAGAAAAGTGTGGCTTTATCTACAACAGAAGCCGAGTATATGGCTGTTGCAGAGGCAAGCAAAGAACTAGTTTGGTTGAAGACTTTTCTTGAAGAGTTAGGGAAGCAACAGGCTGATTACTCATTGTACTGTGACAATGAGAGTGCTGTTAAATTGGCGAAAAATCCAGTCTATCATGGAAAGACAAAGCACATCGGGATGAGGTATCATTTTGTCAGAGGTCTGATTAATGATGGTACAATCAGCTTGAAGAACATCTCCGGTGCTAAGAATCCAGCAGATATGTTCACCAAGTCTGTGGTGCTGGATAAGCTGAAGCTATGCATAGCTTCAGCTGGCCTTCAGGTTAACTGAAGAGAAGGCCAGGGTAACTAGGAACGAGCTAAAGTCAAAAGTTTTACAGAAATACAGATGCACAGTTGAAGCACATGAAGATTGTTCCGTGGCTTCAAGTGGGAGATTGTTGGAGTATGTGTGAAGCCAAGGACCAAAGCAAAAGTGGCAGACAAGGGGCCCACTTATTTGGGCAGACTTTTCTGGAGGAAATCATGCATTAACTCACTTGTATCAACTCCAGATTTTTGCTTACTCTCCTTTGTCTCAACTCCATTAATGATGGCAGCTGTAATAGAGTTATCTCAATCTCTATATAAGAGATCCTCTTGTATTTGTAAAATCATCCCATTCTTACACAAAAGAAATAATACACTCCTAGTTACCCGGTGGACGTAGGTCAGACCCAGACCGAACCACGTTAAATCATTGTGTTCTTTACTTTCTTTATTTCCAGATTCTGTTTGTGTGTGTCTAATCAGACCGAGCTCCTAACAAATGGTTTTCAACTGTTTGGGATCCCACCATTTTTGTAAGATTGATTGTATGAAAGATCAGAATTTTTTATTGACCAAGGGGACCATAAAAGGACAAGACAAAGCTTTCTTTATAATAAATGTATATGCACCTCAAAGTAGAAGAGAAAAAAAGGTTCTATGGGAGAAATTACGAAATATAATGGATGGGGATTCTGGTCTATGGTTCCTTATTGGGGATTTTAACTCGGTAAGGGCAGCAGAGGAAAGGAAAGGCTCGACTTTTCATAGTCACAGTGCTCGTGATTTCAATTCTTTCATTGACTCTGCTGATTTACACGAGTACGAGATGAAAGGAAGTAACTTTACGTTCTTAATGGAAGATGGAAGTGGAAAGAAACTAAGCAAGATTGACAGACTGTTGGTTGGAAGAGATGTGGTTGACTTGTGGCCAGGAGCATGTTTTAGATCGTTACCCAGACTAAGGTCGGATCACAACCCGATCCTCCTTACCTTGGTCGATAGGAATTTTGGGCCCAAACCGTTTAGATTCTTTAACTCGTGGTTAGATAGAAGTGATTTCGAGGAGATGGTCCATAAAGCTTTCGACTCCTTCAATGGAGTGGGCCCACCAGACGTTATTTTAATGCTAAAATTCAGATGGTTGAGAGATTGTATTCGAACTTGGCGTGATGAGAAAAAGAAAAAGGAGGAAGAAGAATTAGACTTGTCTAAGATGGAATTGGAGGAATTAAACTCTAAAATGGAAGAGGAGGAACTTACTGAAGAAGACAGATGGACCAGATTGGAATGCTTAAACTCCATTACGAGTTTTGAAAGAAATAAAGTGAAAGATCTCAAGCAACGTTCACGATGCAAATGGGCAGTGGATGGGAATGAAAACTCCAAATTCTTTCATGGACTTATAAACAACAGGAAGAGAAAAAACGGAATTCCAGGTATGATGGTGGACGGGAATTGGGTGACTAAACCGTCGATAATCAAGAGGCAGATTTTTGCTTTCTTTAGAGATAAGTTCAAAGAAGACTGGGTTGTTCGACCCAAATTGGGTTGTGATCCGTACTGTAAGCTGAGCGGAAAAGAGGCAGAGGATTTAATTGCCAAATTCTCGACCAGTGAAATTAAGGAGGTGGTTTTCTCATGTGGTGACGCTAAGGCACCAGGACCTGACGGGTTTAATTTTCGCTTTATCAAGAGGTTTTGGGGAAGGTTAGAAGCTGATTTTACGAAGGTTCTCCACAATTTTTTTGACACAGGGGTCATAAGCAGAGGATGCGGATCTTCTTTTATCACTTTGATCCCCAAGGTCAGAGACCCGGTCAGCCTTGATGACTACAGGCCTATAACCTTGGTCGGGATCATTAGTAAAGTCATCTCGAAAGTCCTCGCTCTCCGGCTGAAAAAGGTTTTAAAATCTGTAATTTCAGATTCTCAAAGTGCCTTCCTAAGTGAAAGATTAATCTTAGATGGGCCCTTGATTCTTAAACGAGATTGTATCATGGATCAAGAAGAGCAAGAGAAAGGCCTTTATATTCAAAGTAGATTTCAACAAAGCATATGACAATATGGGGATTATGGAAATGATGGGTTTTCCTGACCGATGGCAAAGATGGATTTATGGCATTTTGTCTTCTGCCCGGGCATCAGTTTTGGTTAATGGCTCACCCACATTTGAGTTCCAATGCCATAAGGGTATGCGACAAGGAGACCCCTAGTCACCATTCTTATTCCTTATTGTGATGGAAGGCTTAGCGGTCGCAATGCAAAAGGCGTGTGACAGTGGTGCTATTACAGGTATAAAACTTCCTAATCAAGGGCCTGTTATCTCGCACTTGCTCTATGCCGATGATGTAACCTTCTTGGGTGACTGGTCGCACGAGAACATCAGGAAGGTAATACGCATTTTAAGAAGCTTTTATTTATGTTCAGGGTTGAAAATTAATTTCAACAAATCTTTTCTTTTTGGGGTGGGGGTGGAAGGAAATGATTAAAATATGACCCAAATTATAAAATGTAAAGAGGGGTTGTTTCCTGTGTGGACCATTTGGAACTAAAATTGGGGGAAATATGAACAGAGTGTAAACTGTAATTTTTTATTCAATGACAAGGTTCGCTTTGTGGAAGTCAAAGTGTCTCTCATTTGCTGGGAGAATTGTTTTGGTTAAGGCTGTCCTCGAATGCCTACCAACATATTACTTTTCGTTGTTCAAAGTTCCCGACAAAGTGATTAACGGATTAGAGACTATTATTAGAAGATTCATTTGGGGTGGTCTCAAGACGAGAAGATACATTGGGTGGCATGGGATAGGGTTGCTTCTCCTGTCAGTGTCGATGGGCTGGGCTTAAGTAAATTAAAGGACTCGAACATGGCCTTATTATCTAAATGGCTATGGAGATACCGGAACGAAGAAAAGGCCTTATGGAGGAGGGTTATTGACGCTATACATAACACGAAGAGATGTTGGGAGCCACTGCCTGTTAGCCGGGCTGTGACGGGAGTTTGGAAGTCGATTGTAAACGAAATTGGTAAAGTCAAGGTACAAGGGACGAGTCTGAATCAATTATTTAAAGGTGAGGTTGGGAATGGTACGACAATTAGGTTCTGGATTGACGTTTGGGCTTGTAACGTCACTAGGATCGTTTCCTTTATTATTCAATTGGAGAAAAACAAAAAGTGGTTTGGTTAAAAAAGAGCTAATCTGTGTGGTGAAGACGGAACTTCCTGGAACAAATGGAACTGGTCTAACAGAACCAGCTTCAGTTGATGAGTGAAGGAATGGCAGGATCTCAGTAGTATGTTATCGGGATCAAAGTAAAGAATAACCAGTGGGATAGATGGAGATGGCCGGAGGGAAAGAGGCGGCTTTCTCGGTTAAGCGTTAAAAGTTCCTTTAGAACAGGGATAAACTACAGCGATCGTTTTTGATTGGCCGAAGTGGATTACCAAAGACTGTTTCATTTTCATGTGGAGGGTCTCTATGGATCGTTTACCAACCATGACAGCCCTCAAGAACAGGAATGTATGTTTGATATCGACTGCATGCTGTGTGATCCGACTGAAAAGACCTTGGAGCAGATCCTATTGTAATGTGATTTGGCTAGTTCGTGTTTGGTACAAAGTGGTATCTGGTGCAATGTCCAAGCAGCCACTGTTCTTTTTCTCTATCAATGATCTTTTCGGAATTGAAGAACACTTGGGATTAGGAGAAACCAAGAAGATGAATTTTAAAGTATGTTTTTTGTGACTTGTTGGTGCCTATGGCGTGCAAGGAATAATAAAAGATTCAATAATGAGGAGACGAATGACGACAAGGTATTTCAAGAGATAAAGGCGACTAGTTATTTTTGGTTTAAAAATAGATCAAAAGGTTGTACGATTAGCCTGGATAGTTGGAATCGTTTTGAAATATGTATATAGTATAGCCTTGTAATTATGTTGCCACCCCACGGTTTGGTGGGTGTTTGGTATTTTGTGAATAAAAGTTACTTTTCAAAAAAAAAAGCTATGATACAGAGACCATACAATCAGATGTTTGCGTTTATTCTCACTACAAAAAGGTCAGACCTCTTCAAGAGAAAAAACACTAGTCTTTTCCTGAAGTCAACCCAATATATATATATACACATACACATAGATATATAAATAATAATCTTATATATAGATAATTATATATCTTATCCTATTATACCTCCACATAGCTGCATACATCTGTGTATGTATAGTATTACAAAATCATTTTACTAGTTTCTAAAACTTAAATACAGAGACTAACTCTCTGTTTGTTGGAACACGTTAGTGTGACCGTCACTGATCATCTATCCTCCTGATATGATAATTGACGATAACTGAAATCCCTATGTCTAGTAAATATTCGATGGACGTATTTACTCTTAAAGACGTATTATAGGGTTTCCCATTAGGTGATTGGACTTAAGAGGACTAATGAGGCACGAATTAAACACCAGAGGGACTAAATGTGAAAATACGCTCCTTATATAAATAGAGAGTAATTAACCTAATTTTAGGTGTATCAACACACATAATCACAGCCTCCCTCATATCTAATTTCGTTCTCCTTCCTCTGTTGAATTCATCAAAACCGAATTCATCATTCCATCCTAATTCAATCATCTTATTTTGGGAACCCGAATCAATGGCATCAATGTTTAATGCCCTCACAGGTTCCTCAGGATCAACCGGTACGTTATTAAATGGATCGAATCATGCTTAAATTCAACAAGTGGTATCAGAGCGTGGTTAAATCGATTCCCCATTGATTTGATCCGTTTTCGTACCCTAAATCGCGAACTAAAAAAATGCAGAAGCTTAAGTTCGTATGCTTCTTACGAACTTAAAGTTCGTTTGAACTCTAAATTCGTTTGAACTCTAAATTCGTTTGAACTCTAAGTTCGTAAGGAATTTCTAAGTTCGTAAGGCTTATTTGTGTACGAAACTTCTGCTCATCTTCGCACTTACTGTTTCACACGAACTTAAACCTATCTTCGTACAACTATTTTCGTACAGCTATCTTCGTTCAGTTATTTTCGTAAAGTATCTTCGTACGAACTTAAATTTTAACTTACGAAGATACTATAACTTACGAACTTAAATTTTAACTTACGAAGATACTATAACTTACGAACTTAATGTTTAACATGCGAAGATATAATTCGTGCTTATAATTTTACCCTTAAATTCAATGGCAAAATTAACCCTAATTTTCAGAAAATAATTTTTTTTCTGAGGCGTTTTTACCACAGCTCGACCCCAGCCAGGGGCTCTGCCCCTTGGACCCCGCCAGGGGCTGCCGCCCCTTGGACCCCGCTTTCCAGGGGCGCTGCCCCCGGACCCCCGTAATGTTTGGGGGCTTCGCACTAATGTACATGGTTTTATCATTTGTGCCCAAAGGTCAAATGTGATTCTCATGTTGCGTTCTTTTCTGCAGGTTTTTTTTTTTTTTTTTTTTTTTTTTTTTTTTTTTGTTTTTTTTTTCTCTTTTGCATAATTAACACTTAGTATATTAATTCTGCCCAAAGGTGATTTAATATGTTTTGTGTAGCAAAGGGATTCTTTTCATGCCTAAAATACACGATTCTTAATTTTGTGCCCAAAGGTCAAAAGATAAGCGTTGTGTTGCATGACCTAATGCTCATGTTTGCTTAGATCTTAGTTACTTCTGCCCAAGGTGATGTAACATCTAAGTAGAGCCTTACTTTAGCTTATTGTTTTGGTGTTTACAATAGGCTTACTTATCACTAGCTTCATTACTATAATGGTCATAGTCTTATTACTCTAAGGAACAGTACTAATAGGCCTACTTATTTTAGTCATTACTTTAGTTCCATTACTCTAGAGACATTACTTAGGCTGCCTTATATGACTTATCATCTCTCTATTATTATTGGGCCTACTTATTTTAGGCATTACTTTAGGAGACATTACTTAGGCTGCCTTAGATAACTTATCATCTCTCTATTACTATTGGGCCTACTTATTTTAGGCATTACTTTAGGAGAGATTACCTTGTCTGCATAACACGGCTGATAATGTCACTATTACTATTGGGCCTACTTATTTTAGGCATTACTATAATAATCTTCTATCGCTTATGCCCTAAATGTACATCCTTCTTATTTCCACAGTAGTACCTAACCTTGGCCTTATGACGCTCAATGGTACGAACTATGCTTCATGGAAAAGTCACTTAGATCTGACTTTGGGAATGTATGACCTTGACTGCGCTATTCGTCATGATGAACCCGCTGCCCTTACTGCTGAATCCACTGCTGATCAGAAGGCGAACTTTGAAAAGTGGGAGAAGTCGAATCTCCTGTCGCTAATGTTAGTCAAGAATTCCATTGATCTGACTATTAGAGGAGCCATCCCTGACTCTGAAAAAGTCAAGTATTACCTCAAATCTGTTGAGGACCACTTCAAGGGATCGTCTAAAGCGCATGCAAGTGGCTTGATGTTGCAGATGCTTACATTGAAGTATGAAGGAACTAGCGGTGTCCGTGAGCATATTATGAAGATGACGGACATGGCCAATAAGCTTAAGACTCTAGAGATGGAAGTCTCCGATAACTTTCTGGTGCACTTCATCATGACCTCCCTGCCTGCTCGTTTTGACACCTTCAAGGTTAACTACAATGCTTTGAAAGATAAATGGTCAATGAGTGAACTTATTGGGCACTGTGTTAATGAGGAGGAGCGTCTTAAGCTGGCTCAACCTGAAGCTGTTCACCTGACCACCACCGCTAACTCCAAGAAGAGGAAGGGAAACAACGGTAAACAAACTGCGAACAAAGTCCAAAAGACTAATCATGGTGCAGTTGCCTCTGGCTCTAATTCCTCGACTGGCAAACTTAAATGCAACTTCTGTCGTGACAAAGGACACCATCAGAAAGATTGCCCTAAGTTCAAGGAGTGGCTAGCTAAGAAAGGTAACGTACTTTATGTAATATTTGATTCCTTTACTACTGAGGTACCTGTTAATACATGGTGGGGTGACTCTGGTTCTATGGTTCATGTAACCAACTCATTACAGGGGTTCTTTACAATCCAGAAGCTACCAAAGGGCCAAAGAAAGCTTAGAGTTGGAAGTGGTGATCTCTTAAATGTCGAAGCCATTGGAACTTATGTCTTACATATGAGCACCGGAAAAGGCATTAGACTAGTAGATACCTTATTTGTACCGAGAATTACTCGGAACCTTGTATCTATTTCTAGACTAGACCTTGAAGGTTATGTAACGATTCATGGTTTCGGCAAGATTGCCATAACTCGTAATAATGAATTGCTTGGTCGTGGTTTTTTGGATGGATTGCTGTATAAGTTAAAACTAGATCATAATTTCTCACATTCTTTGTTATCTTTAATGTTGATGATATAACTAAAACAAAGACAAAATCACCTAAACGAGAGATTCCTCCATGTTGTGGCATAAACGTCTTGGCCACATCTCACGAAATCGCATGACACGACTCTTAAAGGATGGAATCTTACCCTCTCTTGATTTTAGTGATTTTGAAACATGTATACAGTGCCTCAAAGGGAAGATGGCTAAAGGGAATAAGAAAGGAGCCACAAGAAGTTCCAACTTGTTGGAAATAATTCATACTGACATAAGTGGCCCCTATCCCGCATCCATCACGGGACATACATCATTTATTACATTCATTGACGATTATTCTCGTTACATGCACCTGTATTTGATCAAAGAAAAATCTGAATCCTTACAAACTTTTGCTGATTTTAAAACTTTGGTTGAAAACCAACTTAATCGTAAAATAAAAGTTGTGAGATCAGATAGAGGAGGTGAGTATTATGGTAGACATACTGACATTGGTCAAGCTCCTGGTCCTTTCCATAATTTTTGTAAGGACATGGCATTATTAACCAATACACCATGCCTGGTTCTCCTCAACAAAATGGTGTTGCTGAAAGGAGAAACCGAACCTTAATGGACATGGTGAGAAGTATGCTTGCCAACACTAACCTACCTACCTTTCTTTGGACTGAGGCCTTAAAAACAGCCGTTCATATACTCAATAGGGTTCCATCAAAATCTATCCCTAAAACTCCTCATTAGATCTTGACAGGTAAGAAACTGAGTCTAAAATATATGAGTATGAGGCTGTCCTGCCGAAGCATAAGTCTATAACCCTAACTTAAAGAAACTGGATCCTAAAACGATTTCATGTTCCTTTATCGGTTATCCTGATAACTCAAAAGGTTATCGGTTTTACTGTCCTTCCCATACTACTACCATCGTTGACAAGCAGCATGCGACGTTTCTCGAGAGCTCAGAGATCAGTGAGAGCACAACAAATCCTAACTTCGATTTGCATGAAGTACAAGAAGCAGGGGGAACCACTCGTCGATTCCTCCGATAATTCCTCTTGTACACGATGCTGCTCCTGATGTCACTGATCCAAATCCTCCTAATCAAAACCATGAAGAACCTCAAAACCAAGAAGCACCTCATGTTGCCGAGCCTCACGTTGCTCAACCCCAAAATCAACTCAGGAGATCATCAAGGGAACGCAGGGCCACTAATTTTGATGATTTCATAACTTATCTGACTGAAGTTGAGGACATTGGAAAGCTTGTTGATCCCACCTCTTATCGAGAAGCCATTAATAGTGATCAGGCCACTCAATGGAATGAGGCTATGATTGAGGAGCTAAATTCCATGCAGCATAATGACGTTTGGGAATTGGTTGAACTTCCTGAAGGATCCACAACTGTCGGTTGTAAATGGGTCTTCAAAACCAAATTAGACCCAAAAGGAAACGTCGAACGCTATAAGGCCAGATTGGTTGCGAAGGGCTATACTCAAAAGGCTGGAATTGATTATCAAGAGACTTTTTCTCCTGTCTCTCGTAAAGATTCCCTAAGGATTGTTATGGCACTTGTAGCTCACTTTGATCTTGAGTTACATCAGATGGATGTCAAAACTGCTTTCTTAAATGGAGACTTGCATGAAGACGTATACATGCGGCAACCTGAAGGATTCATTCCTAAAGGTAAATAGCACATGGTCTGCAAGTTGAATAAGTCCATATACGGGTGGAAGCAAGCATCACTAAAATGGTACCTTAAGTTTTATGAAGTCATGAAAGAACAAGACTTATTAAAGAATCAAGTGGATCAATGCACCTATCTCAAGATCAGTGGGAGTAACTTTATAATCCTTGTTTTGTATGTGGATGACATTCTGCTTGCAAGTAACAACTTGGATATGCTGCATGAGTCGAAGCGAATGTTTTCGCAGAATTTTGACATGAAAGATCTCGGTGATGCCTCTTATGTCATAGGTATCGAAATACACCGGGATAGGCGTAATGGTGTTCTGGGTCTTTCTCAAAGGGCCTACATTGACCGCATCTTAGAACGCTATAAAATGCAATCATGCGCACCCACTGTAGCTCCAGTAGTTAAAGGAGACGTGTTTGGTACTTTCCAAAGTCCAAGCACTGAAGTTGAGAAGGAGCAAATGAGGATGATACCTTACTCGTCTGTAGTTGGGGGCATTATGTACGCTCAGGTCTGTACTCGACCAGATATCGCTTATATCGCCGGTATGCTTGGGCGTTACTTATCTAACCCAGGATTAGCACACTGGAAAGCGGCTAAAAAGGTTCTACGATATCTGCAAGGGACCAAAGACTACAAACTAACGTATAGAAGAAGTGACAATCTAGAAGTAGTAGGTTACTCTGATTCCGACTTTGCTAAAAGCAAGGAAGATAAGAAATCTACTTCTGGGTATATTTTTATGTTAGCTGGCGGACCTATCTC
Source organism: Erigeron breviscapus (assembly GCA_034093135.1). Lineage (NCBI taxonomy): Eukaryota > Viridiplantae > Streptophyta > Magnoliopsida > Asterales > Asteraceae > Erigeron > Erigeron breviscapus. Next base: position 125,599,123 of record CM067171.1, on the reverse strand, counting down.
TTGGCGGAGTCATAAGCAGAAACTGACTGCAACGTCCACCATGATGGCTGAATATATTGCTGTTTACAATGCCACTTGTCATGGGATGTTGATAAGGAACCTGGTCGGTGGACTCAAAATCGTCAACTCTATTTCTAGACCATTGAAGCTTTACTGTGATAATTCAGCTGCCGTAACTTTCTCGAACAGTAACAGTTCGACTGGCGCTGGTCTGTATCTCGATACAAAGTATCTGTTTGTACGCGAACGGGTTGAGGAAAATGTTCTTTGTATTGAGTACATAAGTACAAATGATATGCTAGCGGATCCGATGACCAAAGGTCTTCCTCCTAATGTCTTCGTAGGACACGTGTCGAAGATGGGGCTTACTAAGGACTTAATTTAATAGCATATTGTACTTATTGGTCATTATTATTATTATTATTGTCTTAATAAAATTTTCCTCCTTATTCAGATTTTGTTTGTCTATTAGTTACACTTTGAGCTCATAATAGTGTATAGACATTATTTAACAAAATTTGTCTTAGTCAATTGATCATTGCTTATTAGTTTTAAATTTGAGTCATAGTTTGACTAGTGGGGGTCCTGAGTTGATGTTCTTCTCTACGACTGTACTTATTGGCTATGATTTCGGTTTAAAAAAAAATGAGTATTATCCCGGCCGGACTTATTAAATGCTCATAGATAAATGATCGCTTGGTCAAGTGGGAGAATGTTGGAACCACGTTAGTGTGACCGTCACTGATCATCTATCCTTCCTGATATGATAATTGACGATAACTGAAATCCCTATGTCTAGTAAATATTCGATGGACGTATTTACTCTTAAAGACGTATTATAGGGTTTCCCATTAGGTGATTGGACTTAAGAGGACTAACGAGGCACGAATTAAACACCAGAGGGACTAAATGTGAAAATACGCTCCTTATATAAATAGAGAGTAATTAACCTAATTTTAGGTGTATCAACACACATAATCACAGCCTCCCTCATATCTAATTTCGTTCTCCTTCCTCTGTTGAATTCATCAAAACCGAATTCATCATTCCATCCTAATTCAATCATCTTGTTTTGGGAACCCGAATCAATGGCATCAATGTTTAATGCCCTCACAGGTTCCTCAGGATCAACCGGTACGTTATTAAATGGATCGAATCATGCTTAAATTCAACATGATAACTAAACCACTAGTAGTTTCTGTGTGGGACAACTGGAATCACTAAACTTCAATTAAAAGTACAAAAGAGAACCATGTACCTTGGCCTGCTTGTAAGATCTCTTTGGTTCCAGTCATTAAATGTGCCAGAAATTTAGAACGTGCGGCATCATTTGAAAACAGAGAGCGCCTTACTGAAGCCAATCTTACTAAGCATTCCAGGGCCTAAAAATACAAATCATAATCATAAACTTAAAACTGAGGTCCTTAACAAGCCAATTGAATAGTAAATAGATATAAAGGCCTTTAAACGCCCTATATATAGATTAAGGATGCTTCCAAATAAAATGCTGACGAGTAACGAAAAAAGATATCAGGCTGATGGATGGCAGTGTGTTTTCAAATGCACTTCATTCATAATAATTTTTTTCTTGGATGGCGACAAGCAAAAAATTAAGGATTTCCAGATTCTACTTTAAATATCAACAAAGTTCACATAATGACAGTGAACATTACTTTTGACATGTCATTTCATAACTGTAGAAAAAAATAAGAGTAATGTAGGGTATGGGGATATGGCGTAAAAAACATATTACTTCAGCTAGGTTTGAACCGTCATAGAAAAAAACAAACTTTGGTTCTTATGCTTACTACTTAATGCCTATATCAGGAATCTATGGCAATTGCAAGCGAAGGCAGGGAGCCACGGACTAGTAATGAGAATTTGGAAGAAAGATGAATCTATCAGTTGCCAAGTTGCAAATGGGGAGGTAAGTGTTGAACAAGTACAACAAAGTAAAGAAAACAATAAAAACACAGAACAAAAGCCCAAAGTACAATATAGCTAATATAGTGGAGCTTAGATGGATTTCTTAGTGAAACAATAACATCTTAGGATTTTTTACAATAGATTCAAGAAGAACTCCTTCGTGCATTTGATTCTAAGAAGATCACATGTGAGGTCTGGCTACTCTACAATTGGTTTAAAGTAAACTGCACGCAAAATTAAGGTCCCGTATAGCAATGATTCTCATAACTTTTATTTGGCTATACAGCTTAAGCAACCTAAACAAGTTGATTACATTTTATGAAATACATGTAGTATAAGCCAGCAGAGGAAAGAATACTATCTGTACTGTAAAGTCTTTAGAAAACTTTAACCACTTTATAATTCCTAATATGGGTCCATTTGAGTCTTCAGTCAAATTTATATGGATAGAAAATGAATGAACTTATTAGCTCTCTCCATCATATATGTTTCTCTTCTCTAATTTAATGAAAAATCAAGTACATAAACATCTCCCCAGGCTTGTATTATATTGCAAGATCTACATATATGGTACACTACTACCAAGGAAAACATGTAGAATGCGATGCTAATTAATGAGGTTGGATTAGTTGTTGTTTAATAAAAACTATTATTGGCAGGAAAGACTTTCAAGGCACACATCGCAGCTATTCAATTTGCAATCTTGGATTTCAGCACAACCGAGCCCTTATAGATGTCGATGCAACCTTTTATACAAACACACTCCATGTAATGTGTGCAATGCTTGACGCATCCTTATATCATATTGGTCGTTCCAACGAATTGGCACATTGGATGGTTCATGTGCTCATTTTCCATTTTGAATAATAACAATTACATCTTGTGGGTCATAAATGATAGTTTTACAAGATTTCCCATAAGATCATGTATACATTAAAAGCAGGTTTTCACCATCCCTGCAAAGAAGACTCAAGTTCATTTTATATTAGATTCTCACAATGTAGGGAACTGGACTGGAAACCCGAGCAGGTTTCAAGCAATGGAATACTAAAAACTATAAACTCCCTGCGTTCTATTTCCCAATCCTAAATTCAGTTTATAAATGACCATATCCCCTTTACCAAATAAGTCATTTTTCGTGACTTTTTAGATTTACAGACATGGTGAAATAACGGTAGGAAGTTCAGAATTAAATAGAACCAACTATCAGCATATACAGACATGGTGAGAACAAAGTCAAATAGCAACGGTACGAAGTTCAGATTACAACCAGAATCACCTAAGAAGTTATAAAATATATTCTATAGATGAAAAAAGTGACTCACCTCTTTAGATAAAGGAGGCTTTGTGATTGCATAGTAATCAAAAAAAATTTGTAGTGTTGAAGGATCTTCCAAAAGCGGCTTCCACCCAGATGGAATCTACAATTTCACCAGAAGTTTTATTTGTTTAAACGATTAATGGCAAAGCACTTAGTTGGAGAGGACCTTTGAGGATATATACAGTCAACTTGTGCAGTAACTTGTTCTGCTTATATATTTGAATGAAATGTAAACTAATACCTGAACAGTACCGAACTCGTCCGAGCTTTCATCAATTGACGATGCAATAAAATCAAATGACAGACATTTTAATGCCAGAGACAGTGCCAACTCTTGCAGGCGGCTGCCAACTGCAGGTAGAAAATCGACTTTTAGAATGACAATATAAATAAAACCAGTAAGATATTTACCAGGAGTGAAGCAGTAATTACTATCATATTACCATCACTTTTCAGTTGTTGCAGGGATGTAAGAGATATTTGGAAAATTTGAAAAAGAGATTGATCCCTAAAGTTGCAGGAAACTCTTCGATGATGTGTAGAAGGCAACCCCGGATTTGGCTGTATAGCAAGCAGAAAAACAGTTGGGAATGAGGGGAAATGAAATCTAAAACGCCGTAAATTGCTAAAATAGTAAAAACTGATATGACGATTGAGTGTAACGTTTTTGGTACTAAGATGCTTCTTATTGTTCGCTTTGCTTAGTGAAATTAACTGATCCAAGGGTTAAAAATTAGTTACCAAAACCATAAGGAATATACATTGAAACTAAATCAGAAGTACTTGGTAGTTGTTGCACCTTAAATTTCTTTCTCTTTCTTTCTCTTTGTTCGATTTTTTCATTTTTCACCTGCATAAACATTGTAAAGACCGTGTTACATTTAAAAGTGTAGAGTATAATGTTTCCCACATATGCATTTGTTCTAATTTCTAACAGATATCTAACAAGCTTTTCAATCAAATTTCAAACTATTAAAACTCGCATTTACTTCGCGCAACTCTGTCTTCTCGATTTCTTCATGTTTTAATACCTGCACATAATTAATAGGACTATTTAATTTAATGAACATGTAACGAAGAACGTGATAATATTGCCTATACAGTTGGCTCATTTTTGAAATAAAGTAGAGTAAATTTAATTAGTAATGGGAACAAAGGACTACTTCAAAGCTAGCATTGTCATTTGCTTGGATTCCCTTTAACTTCTCATCTATTTCTTCATGTATGGCCTGCATAATGATTAAAAACCAATTTATAAATTTATATTGAACATGATAATGTTTCTATTCTTCCCCTCTGATCTTAAATGTAAAAACAAAAGAAATCTAGTATAGAAACAAAAGAGTTCTTTCAAACTTGCATTGTCAATGGCTTGAAACTCAATTCCTTCGACATATATTGTGTTACTTCCACAATAGCATCGTGAAAAGCTTTCTAGTAGAACCTCGAAATTGTTATCATCCTTGCGATACAAGAACGGACATAATTCAATCATCATCCAACCATCCTTTCTCCGTGTTGCAAAATATGCATGTAAGGTTTCATTCCTCGTTTTGTACTTTAGATAGACGTACATCCGTTTAGCTTGAGATTTTGTTGAATTACAAAATTTGAAGATGAAATGAACCCTGTAATTCACACCCGGAGATAAAAACTGAGGTTTTATCTTGACTTGAATCATTAAATTCGAAATGTCTTGCACCTTTGCTACTTTTGGGAACCTGTAGATGTTTTTAGACATTTATGTCAAAATTAGGTTTTTTAAAAGGAGCTCAAATTAAGATTTGATATCTAATTACCGTCCGTTTTATTGTCTTTATATTATTATTAATGGAAATAATATATTCTTCTAACTTTTTTGAAAGATGAATTTCGCTTGAAACTTCGTGTCGCGATTCGACAGCGAGAGGTCTAGCATACGTTGTCTTAACCGGGTTCGCGCTAGAGAGCTCTCTCGAAGTAGAAATGTCTATTTCAAATACCCAATGGGGGGAAAACCCCCTACTAATCCGCCCGAAAGCACGACGATTAATAGGGGTAGTGTAACTGAATTTAAAGGCTTATCCATCCAGTCGGGTGTGAGGTTCCCTGTTAGGTCTTATGACCGCCTACACACAAACTTACACCTTATATGTGATGAGTGACTTATGTCACGCCTAATGTAAGTGACTTATGTCACACTATGCGCAGCAACAGCCTGCTTGCTTCACTGTAGATAAGCTCGTTCTCTTTTGTATATATATATACTAATATATAATGTTAAAAGGTAACAATATTTGTTTTGTAGTACTGCATTATTAGTCATACATATAAAGCTTACAAGATGGTACAAGTGATTTGTAAGGATTAGTCTTAGTCCAAAAATATTTACATAAATATTATATGCAAATTTATATATACTAAAAAATTATAGAATATTATATAAAATAAAAATTTATACATAAAATATATAAAGTATTAATATTTAAAATTACCGAAATACCACCAAAATACCATCGAAAAAACCGATATTTCGCTTACCAGTCCTTGACCGAAACACCGAAATTTTTGTCATTAACTACTTAGGTCATGACAATAGACCATTTTCTATCTGTATGCGGAGCTCGAACTAGGCATGCTTGGATAAAACACAGGACTCTCAAACCACCCCCCTAACAATTCACTCATAAAAAAGTAAAAAGTGAGAAAGTCTAAGACCTTATCAATGGACCACCAATCCATTGGCTAAAAAATATATAATTTTTAGTTGTTGTAAATCAAATAAAGAAGATAAAAAATACTTTTTGCATAGACTAAACAAATAATAATAAGTAATTACATTGATTTACTATAAGAAATTACCTTTGATATGAACCACAAGAAAAATGGAAATAAAAGGGATGTATATTCAAATTTTAATGTTCCTAAAGCCGTCGTTAGCTTAGTTTGATGTAGGAAATTTGAAATAGGATAGTTTTGGGATTTGATAATATCATGGTATGGGCTTAGTTTTTTTTTTCAATTGAAGATTTGATTTGATTTTTTTTACATAAATATTATTTTTTTCATACATATATTTAAGATTTGATTTAGTAAATATATGAAAATTATTATTTTTATTTTTTTGGTATATAATATTGTAAAAGAAAATATGGAGATGCCACATAGGATAAATCCGAGGTGACAATTTTGAAGGATTGTTTTGAGTTGATTGGATGCTTTAAAATGTCAGGATAACTACTGTTTTATAACATGTATAGATAGATAAAGATATAACAAACTTATAAGCATGGTTATGGGTTTTTTTTCCTCCGTATCTTGGACTTCGCTCATCGTTATTCTTTCTTATGTTTGTTTTGGTTATCTATACTATATTATAAAGCAAATAAAGTTTCAACTTTCAACTTTCAATTTCAACAATGTACACATGATAATGCATGATGTACCATACATCAATGCCCCACAACTTTCAACTTTCATTTTCATCTCTCTCCTCAAATCTCAACCACTCATTTTTTCTCTCTCCTCCATAAATCATTTTATTCCTCTAATTCATTCAAAATCTTTTATCTTAAAAACCGTACATCAATAAATTATAAAAATTATATGGGTGTTCTTAAAATTTCATGCTCTTTCATTAGAGATGTTATTCGATATACTTTCGACGAATTTTTAAATCCGAGGGCGGAGCCTGTACGGCTAAGGCATTTGCCTATCACACTCTATGACCTATCACACTTTATGACCTATCACCCACACCATCTCACCGCCGCAACGCGCGGGTACTTACTCTCGTTTTGATATATGTCTAACAGGACAAACATTTGAACATGGTTATGATATTGATTTACAGTTAAGCGGATAAATTAGCATAACGAAATTCTATTAATAATAAACATAAAGTCAATATTGAAAGTCGCGTGCCGAACTTTCTAATTATAGTAATATCTCACTTTTTATTTATTTTTATTTATTTTTTTATTTTTTTGTAAAGTTAGTTTCGATTCAGACGTGCTGGAAGCAATTTTAACCAGCGATTTGCTGGACCTCCAACCCTCTCCTCATGGAAAATACCTTGAGATGAGAAACCCAAGACTCGAACCTGAGACCTTGGGAAAAACTCACCTCCGGGGCCCACATAGTGTATTTAGAAGATACCCATGACCAACCCACCTAAGTGGAGTTGGTTATCTCACTTTTTATTGAAGTCAAAATATTTTTTTCCAATTCATGATTTGGCATGTTAGGCCATTAAACTTAATTTTAATTTTAACTTAATCCTCTTTTTATTTTAATTTGTACCCGTACATAATAAAAAGCTTTGTCATTTTAACTTTTTTGTTAAATTTTAGTCCTTCAAATCTAATTGGATTGAAATTGAATTCTTTGGTTATAATTAATTATTTTAAAGTGTTTTTAGTAAGTATATTTCTTTAGCATAAATTGCTACTATTAAAACGACAAGATTTTCGTAGGATTTTCCAATCTCACAAAGAAAAAACAAACATAGGTAAGAAATTTGATCTTGAATAAATTAATCTTTATTTTAAATTATATTAATATCACTTTTAATTTTACTTTTAAAGTTGTATAAGAATTGTGATGAGCCAAAAAATATAATGCACAAAAAGAACTCAATATATAGCTAAAAAATCAAATACATATTTTGATTTTATCAAATAGATAAATTTTAAATGAAAGCAGAAAAGTAAATTATTTGATGTTGCCTATTTACATGATATTTTATTCTATTTGATATTTTATAAAGTTTAAAACAAGTAAATAAATGAGAAATTAAATTATTTCGTTTACAAAATCTTTCATTCAAATATTAAAATGACCATAAATGAAACTTCTATTTTTTTAATTTTAGATTATAACTAACCAACTAATAGTAGTTCTAAATTTTAGAATTGCGACTTAAAGACGTCATGCGTGTTAATGGACACTAGCACATTACCCGCTGATATCCCCTAATTTATACATATTATTTTACGCGATATCATTTCTTTTATTTTTACATTTTGCTCAATTTTATGGACTTTTGATACTTAATCGATGATTTATTCGAATTGTAGGTTCATACGGTGAAAGTATAATAAAAAGCTTAAAATATGTTGCTGCACTCTATTTTGCATGTGAGACGAAAACTAAGTCCAAATTACTTGGAAGTTGGAAGTGTTGGGCTCGGCTAAGGGACTAAAGTTTCATTCATGGGCTTCTAAAATGAAGAATGGAAAAACTAAAAAAAAGAGAAGGGGATTTGGTCCAAGTAGGTCACGTGAGCAGAAGGTCAACAAAAAGAAATAGGAGTATAAATTGTATCTTTGGAGAGAATGGTGGTTATTCACAGCCGCTCAAGGCTGAGGGTGTGTCTTGTGGGGTTAGCAGCCGCCAAAGGCAAAGCCTTTTGGCTTTTAGTTCGAAAATAACAGCAGCTAATAGGACAATCCCCTCTTTGGTTCAGTTCGACTTCAAGTGCAAGCAGCAACATCAAATTTTCATCCAATATTGTTAGTGTTTGTTTTCTTTTCTTGGTTATTTAAGCATTACAACATTTCATAATTGTTTTTGTGTTAGACTCTTGTTAATACAATGATTAGTTATTTTATGTTAATGTTAGTTAATAATTTTATTAGTTCATTCATGGGCTAAGTTTTGTCGTCTACTAGATGACGTGAAATAATTATGTGACGGTTGTGATGTTTTAGTTGGTACACTTAATGTTTTGTCGTGATCTTGATGAATTAATTCCTTGCCATTTGTTATTATTATTGTTGTGATATATGTGTGCTTCGTTGGTAGTACCAGTTGCATGCATATGTGATTTCATTTGTTTGTCTATGAACAATTAGCACTACTTCATGGTATAATAGTGAACAATATAATAGTAATAGGAATTAATCTGTTAAGTGAGATTAGCGGTTGGTGGTACCACGTTACCCCACATTAGGCAAAGCTATTATTTAAATGACCAAACAAACTAACTAATTAGGAAAACTATAAACGAAAAGGGTGGTACTCACGGTTATAGTGGAACTCTTTGGTTAGGGGTTTTAGTAGAGGATACGGACTTGCTAGCGGTTGGTGGTACCACGTGAACTTGTCTAGTGATTTGCTTGATGCCCGGTTATTGTATCAACTATTTTAAATGCAACCTGAACTATTATGGATCTGATTCGAAGTAGATGATGCTTTTAATTTTATTGTTTTAAATTAAAACGTTGTTTCTTCTGAAACAGCCTGCCCCGGTAATACCGGATTCCATTGTCTTTTATTATTATTAGTTTAAGCATCGTGACAACTCGGTCACAAACCCCCATCTTCTAGAATTACATTAAACTCGCATTTTTGCTAAACAAAAGTCCTTGTGTTCGATCATGGACTTGCCTTTTAGCTATACTATATATGAACGGGTACACTGCCCGCAATTGTGTAGTAGTCGGTCATTAGGTAGTTCTTGTTTATAAATTTAAGACTCGATTTTGCACATCACCAGCGCAATGCAGTGGTGGTGTCGGCGACGGCGATCTGGTGGCGGCGTCGAGTAGTGTAGTGTAAATATAATTGATTTAAAAGTGGCAGTGGATATATCTTAAAAGTCGAGTATTTAGGATGTAAATTAGTAAGATAAGGGTTGATGGAGTAAATTAGCTCATTAGGGGCAAATTGGGTAATTTTATATAACTAATATTTGTGTAACTATTTCTTACAATAAGAGATTAAATAAGTAAAGGTAATCTAGTAATTATACTGTAACAATAATAAGGTAGTATGATTTGTGTAACTATTTTTAAAAATAAGGGGTTAATAATCTATACTATATTATAAAGCAAATTCACTTTTGATTTTCAACATTGAACTTAAAATTTCAATATTGATTTTAAGTTTCAACAATATATTCTAAAATGCTACCATACATCAATAACCTAAACTACATCCGCGCGCCGCCACAACCTGTACCGCCACCATCCGCCACCGACCACCACCCGTCCTCACCGCCGCCGCCGCCACCACAACCAATCACTGCCGCCAATGTCGTTGTTACCGCCACCACCACCTGTCACCGCCGCTCGCCGCCACCACGCATCAGTGCCACCACCACCGTCACCGTGTTTGCAATTGAAGCTAGATCTCACTTTGATTGTTTCGCCGGTCGGACTAGATCTTCTAGAAGTAGTAGTTCGCCCGGTTTGTTTTTTGATCAAAAAATCACGCGATCAGCTGTTGATCGGAAGTTGATTGACGATGATGATGGTATGGATATTGGTCTCCGCCGGAAAAAAGATGAAGACTGAGGTGTAGAGTTGTAATTTGGTTGAATCGCCGGCGCCGGAAGTTGAATCTGCGGTGGACTGAATAAAGTAAACAAAGTGCATAGCTTTTACTTACGATCTGAGATCTGGTAGTAGTGGGGTTGTTATTGGGGCGTTCAGATGGCCGTGAAAAACATGTCACTCCCTTAAATAGATATACAGAGAAGAGACAAGGGGATACTAAAGTAGAGGAAGAAAGACGATATGCTTTTACTTTGAAAAGTGGTAAGGAGTATATATTTTGAGAGATGCTACATTGACAAACAAATTAATAACAAAAATTTATAAACTTATGTGTCACCAATAAATCATGGAAAGGAAAAAAAGATATCAATTTAATTGGTCCATCTCACATTACCTATAAGTTTGTACTATTTGTTTATAATTTGTTTGTCATTCTAGAATTACTCATATATTTTAGGGTTTGACATATATCTTATAGGTTAAAGATTTATGGGCTGAAATAGAGTGGGTTTCATTAAGCCCATTTAAAAATATCTTTTACATGTCATTTCTCTATAATATAAAATTGTTATTAGTAATTGTTATTGTTAAAAAAAAAGTCGATAGATTGATGGGAACCGCTTGATCCCATTTACCGAATTGGTACCCACATAACCCTCAGCAGGGATAGTGTCAAGGTAATTCAACCACTTAAATTCAATTCTGCCTCTGGCAAGATTCAAACCCAGGTTGCTCCCAGAAAGTGGCAGGTGGTTACGAAGAGTTGGTTAGTAATTGTTATTGTTATTAGTTATATATATAGCCATACTAGTCTCCAGGCTCGTCCGATGGATAGATAGTCTCAAAATATATATTAAAGGTAAATATCAAAATAATAATAACA
>CM067171.1:125577905-125586734 GCA_034093135.1 Erigeron breviscapus | reverse complement strand
CAGATTACTATCTGATGATGAAGCTGAATTCGATGCCAGAAGCTTGAACATATCAGTGGAGAAGGCTAAGGAGAATAGGGCCAGTGGGATTCTAAAAAGAATTGAACATGTTAAGAAGGTTGTAAAAAGGGTTTTGAATCCTCCAAGGAGAAACCCTCAACCAAGAAGACCACTGACAAGAGATGCTGACCTTAGCACATTTGTTGAACCAACTGGCGAGGTATCTAATGAAGACATCAAGTCCGCTGTACTGGCTGCTGGTGCTGGGAGTATAAAAATAACAAATGAATCTGAAGCAAGAAGCTATTACTCCCAGATCATGTCAACCAGAAGACATAGTGGTACTATAAATGGTGTCAATGTAACAATCAAGCCAGGCACCAAAGTTTTTCAAGTTGAAGTTAGTTATACCAGAGGGCTACTGGTTAAAACTGACAATCCTGGTGCAATGCAGTATGGGTTCAGTGAATGGGTGGAAATGGTGAATGTGTTGGATGCGAAGGCACAAAAGAATAGGTTTGAGAAAGCATGGGTGAACTTCTTAAGGGGCAAGATTCAACACAAAGAAAATCTGGAGCTAAAGTTGAATATTGACCCTGAAAACTCACAACCTATCTCTTCAGTGACCAAGAGAAGAAGAACTGGCGAAGGGCCATCTCATTAAGTTCTTTCTTTTCAAGTTATCTACTTGTATTTTGTTTTACATTCTGTAACTTGTATAAATTTCATTTCCTTGTATAAATGAAGTTACTATTTTGTAACCACAAGGTAGATAATAGATTAAAATCTAACAAACCTAAAAGAAAAACCTAAGGCATTTATTGATCTATAAAAATGCCTTGGAAACTTAGATAGATTTAAATCAAACAAGTCTCTCCAGTTCACACTTGTACAGATACAAGAACTGAAAAAGACTTGGCAATATTTCTAGACAAATAGGGGGAATTTGTTAGGACCAGTTTACTGGTAAACTGGCCAGTCTCCAGTTGCACCTGGAGACCCAGTGAAATTGTCCAGTGAACTGGAGACCCAGATGATTTGTCCAGAAATATATTGAAGTCCAGTTGCATCGTACAGTCAACGCAACTGAAGACTTCCTCCAGTTGAGAACTGACCAGTTGAAGAATCATTCCAGTTGAAGTCGAAGACAACAAATGGAAGATAGAGAATGGCAATGGCAGCGAAGCCCAGATGACATTCTAGTCAGTTACAAACTGGAGACTATCAGTGGAAAGCTCTTACAAAGCTTTACACTGATTACGAGGAATTGACTTTTTTCCTTTATGTCCTTTTACCCGGATAATAAGACTTATCTTATTATTTAATTACTAAAAGGTACATAAAGCTGGTTGAATAAAGTTGCTTTATCCTGCAACTTTACACTGCATTTTAAGGAATTAAATGCTATTCCTTAAATGCTCTCAACCACATTTGTACGGACAAAGTTAACATCCCAATGTTAACTTTGCCTATAAATACAAGTCATTGCACAACCAAGAATTTAGTTGAATAACTTCACACTTTGCATACCTGCAATATTCTTGGTGAACTTGTGCAATATTCTCTCAATCGCTAAAAGGAACATTTCACAACTTTTAAGTGTTTCGATTGTCTTGAGAAATTCCGAGTGTAGATCAATTGTATTTCATAGGTTGTTAGGATATTTACATTCTTGTATTATCTTGGTTCCGCAACAACCTTGTAATTTATTTAACATCAATAAATAAATTACACTTGAAAATTACATATTGTCTCATCAATTTATCTTACAAGTATTTTGTATTATTGCATTGTTCTTTACTTATTGTCTTTTAAATAAGTAATCTATCTAGAACTTGGTATATACACACTGCAACTGGTCGTCTCCAGTTCAGTGCATATATTGCAAAGTAACTCCACCATCGACATAGAGGTGTCTTCAGTAGTACCATCTATTGAGTTGGGACTTACAATGATAAAACGTCAAAAATGCACATAAGGTATTAGCAGGCCACCTTGCTCAGCCTGCCCGGCCACACAATAACTAACAATTAATAACTTCAAGAATAAAAAAGGAGAAAAAAACGTGTTGAATTTGAATTACCCATTGAGAACTGCCTCTAACATCAAGCCATCTACGTTGTTGCCATATTCACTAATCTCAGCTTTCACTTAATAGATCTGCATTTTAGTATAATATCAATTTAAGAAAACATCCAAGACCCAAAAGAGAAGACCATTAAAATCGAAAGAAATTATGGAAAGATGTGTTCTTGAGCACCCGGACCCGGTCCAAGAAAACTTTATTTATTGCAACCAGCAACTCTACCATCTGAGGAAAATAGGTCTTTCAGGCATCAAAGGAGTAACCCATTTGCTCACTGAAAGCCAATTCGTTTTAGAGGATGTGTAGCCCCAAATGACGCTAGGTTTCATAAATAGAGCCAGAAATTATATACAAACCAATAGAAGCTGCAAGGTTCTGTTCAAATAATGCAAAAAGTGATCATCAAGTCATCAACTAATATATATTAAGGTGAATAATCCCATACCAGTGAACTTTCAGAGTCAATTTTGACTCCGTTTGAGAGGGTTGTTATATTCGTCTTTTCAGTTTTAACATGGTCATATAGATAAGGCATGATCTTAATACCCATAAGTAGGAAGGAGCTTGAAGAATTTCCTCCTATAAACCACCTAAAGATACCAGAAGATAATTGCGTTGCAAAAACACTTGAACTTGTAAACCTGGTCATTTATAAACTAAAAGTAACTTTTAGCAATTGTAATGCTAACCTACAGAAAATAGCATAGAATTTAAACACAGCATTTTAAACTCAAATATACAAAACATTAAAGATTATACAAATCTTTTTTTTCTTTATTTTAACATAACTTTTTTTATAAAACCAAGTGTATCACATGGGTAATTAGAGAAGTCTTGAATGTCGACTGTTATGGCAAAAGTTCAGGGTCCTTTCTTTGATAGTAAGTTTGAATCACTAACTTGGTTATATTTTGTGTCTATTTTCAGAAGAAAAAGAGATCTGGTTTTGGTAAACAAAGAAACTCAAAGCTTTGAAATGCAATCTCATAAATAGTTTGTAAAGCCACTGTGTTATCAGGAGATGACATGTATTGTAGTTTTGGTGATGAATTCATGCACTAAAACGCTTAATGACTCACTTATTCTCAGACTAATATAAAAGGGAGTGAGTATAAGATACAAAATTAGAGTATATATTAGGTGAATTATGAAAAGATGGCATGTATAATTGTAAGAATTGGTTAAGTACCTTTTTTCTCATTCGCGAACTCCACACACCAGAACGGCAAGCTTTACCATCACCACTCATTGACAATAATGTTTGGTCCGTACTTGGTACCAGAAAAGGCTCTCACGCTTTGCCTCTTACGTCACTATCCTTCTAAATTTCATACTCATCATCCTTTGGACTCATCATTGCTCGCAACACTATCGCAAGCAGAAGACATAGGGCCTGAAAATTAGCCATCGACCTTGTATGTTAAAATGTCTAAAAGCACTTTTATAAGATTATAACAGCAACATGTACTAAATCACTGCATTATAAAATACTAACCTGAATTATAACCGTAATCTTGGGTCTGGAAGCAGATCCTAATGAATTGCTGAAACTATTAATTAACTAAATCGTGTCCATGTAAAGGCTGTCCATGGTTTAAAACTTTCGTCTAACTGTAATTGATTATATCCAGACTTTAAATCAAACTTTGAAAATACCTTTTTCTTTTGTATTAGATTTATCAAACTATCTTTATTTGGAATGTTATATCCATCATCTTCTGTGTTGTCATTTAATCTTTTATAATTATATACTATTCTAGTTTTTCCTCTTTTAATTTCACTATGATTTCTTACTACAAATGCTGCTGATCTATGAGGGCTTTCTGATTTTTAATTAGATTTTGTTCTAGCATTTCTGGTATTTGTTTTTGAAATTCTTCTTTATCTAATGGGATATATTCTATATTTGTTGTTCTAATTATAATATCTGGGTTTTTTAATTTAAATTTGCAAGTGTATTTAACTGTGGATTTTTTAATATCTTCTCCTATTAATCCTATTTTTTCTAGATGCAAAATTATAGGATAATTTATGCTTTTACTAACATCTTTTCCTTTTTCTAATTCATTTGAAAGAAATTCTGTAAGTAATTTTATAGTTTCATTTTCTATTTTAGATGAACTTTTATTCTGTGATTTTAAAAATTCTAAATTTCCTTGTCCACCACGCTATATATTTGATTGCTTTTGAGTTATTTAGGTGCAATTTTAGATTTTAGAATTATGTAGAAACATGAATATCATTCATTATACAATTTTTGGAGACATGAATTTTATGATCACATGTGCACGAATAGTGGTATGATCACATGTATGCAGGTCGATCATATGTATGCAAGTATTTTGTAAATTAATGTTTTTCATGAGATTTGTGATGATCAAATGTATATAGATAGTTATATGAACATTTGTAAACAATTATATAGTCATATAAACATGTGTAATCAATCATATAGTACATAATTTTAATTTAAAGAAGGTTTACTTATCTACAGTAAGTCGAGCCGTCCACAGTAACCGGCTCATGATGACGTCATCTATTTTGTTTTTTTTTTTTTTTTTTTTTTTTTTTTTTTTTTTTTTTTTTTTTTTTTTTTTTTTTTTTTTTTTTTTTTTTTTTTTTTTTTTTTTTTTTTTTTTTTTTTTTTTTTAGTTAACTTTTTTTTTTTTTTTTTTTTTTTTATAACTTTCTTTCTCTTATTTTAACGCTTCAAACTTATTTTTACCACTTAACTTTTGTATTTTTTAACTTTAGTCCAACTTTTTTTATACAAACTTAATTATAGTTGTAACTTTCTATCTCTTATTTTAAGGCTTCTAACTTTTACCATCAAACTCTTTGTTTTAACCACCATAGTAAACTTTAAGTGTCCAAAATATCTTTGCATAACGCAACGTCGATCCCGGGCAACGCCCGGGTCAAAAAACTTGTTTAAATATAAAGAAGGTTTCTAAAGGTTCCTGCAATTTTTAGGATTCCTAATATAACTTTTTAATATATATATATATATGTGCTTACACTTTGGCTTCATTACTTTTTCTGATTGGATGTTAGCTTGAAGTAATATCAAATGTCACATAACTATCCAGAATCATGTGAATCTAGAAAGTGTTAATTTAAAAACCCATATTTTTTAAAACTCACATAAATCAATGATGGGGAAAGATAACTTGAGTACATCCTTTTTAAAAAGGATGCGATGACGATTGTGCACATATTTTTCCCCTTATTAAAATAATAAAATTCCTAATTCATTAAAAAACTTTTATCTCAAAACCGTACATCGTTAGACGGGA
The DNA here is from genome assembly GCA_034093135.1 of Erigeron breviscapus. Taxonomy (NCBI): domain Eukaryota; kingdom Viridiplantae; phylum Streptophyta; class Magnoliopsida; order Asterales; family Asteraceae; genus Erigeron; species Erigeron breviscapus. The sequence goes on along the minus strand of CM067171.1, from coordinate 125,581,352 downwards.
AAAAATGGTAGTCTTAAAATTTCGTCCTCTTTCATTAGAGTTGCGACTCGATATACTTTTGACGACTTTTTAATTTTCATTTGTTTGTTTGTACTTCTATTCTTACAAATGTGTAAAACTTTTGTTTTCTCTTAAAAATTACAAAATGATCATATATACACAACAATGACCGCTAAAGGCAGAGCTCATCATTCCATGGCGGACCATGGTCGCCAAGGGCGGAGCCCGTCAGTCCATGGAGCCATAGCGGCTAAGGGCGGAGCCCGTTAGGTAGATCACCCATCACCGATCACCCCCTATGACCTATCACCCTACTAACTACCCTTTATTGATACCTTAGACGGAGCCCGCTTCAAAACAAATTTTGATACGTAACTTACACATGTGTAAGTAGTGTTACACATGTGTAAGTTGTACCACTTACACATGGGTAAGGTATATAACTTACTGTATTTAGGGTCGTGTAATGATTGATTCTAGATAATGTACTTGTAAATGTACTCTTTGTATTCGGGTGGTCTAGTAATTTGCTAGACTCCTTTTTGTTAATTTACATAGTGAAAACAAAATAACTTACACGTGTAAAAACAAAAAAAAAAAAAAAAACGAAAATTAAAAAGTCGTCAAAAGTATATCGAGTCGTATGTCTATTGAAAGAGGACGGAATTTTAAGAGTACCCATACTTCGGTTGTTGAGATAAAACATTTTGAATGAATTAGGTTATATTTTATTATTTTAACAATGGGAATAAATATGTGGTCCAGAATGGTCTCCGCGTTCTTTTTAAAAAGGGTGTCCTCGAAATAACCCACCCAATCAATGACCTTAATCTTGATAAATTATTATTACCGTATTCATTTAAAATCTTTTATCTCAAGAACCGTATATAGATAAATTATAAAAATTATACGGGTGTTCTTAAAATTCCGTTCTTCATTAGAGATCACTTGATGTATACTTTTGACGACTTTTTAATTTTATTATTTTTGTTTGTATTTGAAAAAAAAACAAAGGTAAATGAGGGGAACCCGCTGGTCCTTATGTACTTTCTTGGTCGCACGGTGGCGATACGGTTTGATTTATGATCAATTGGTTTTTGTTTGTAATTGTGTATTTACACGTGTAAAACCTTACTTTCACATGTAAACTATAAAAACCATCTCCGGGTGTGTAGCTTGTGCAGCTAAGTGCGACGCCCACCACCACCAATTCTTGATCGCCGCCCATCAAATGCATACCCTTCCTAATTCCTTCTGCCCCCAACTCTTATATAAATAGTTAAATACCCTTGAGGGATCTGCCCGATAACGGTGAAGCCTCCTAAAGGGATACACCAATTCGACTAAGGGCAAAGCCCCCTTAAAGGGCTACGGTCCTTCGGTTAAGGCCTATGCTCGTAACGTATTCATCTGTATTCATATAATTCAAATATAGGGATGGTTTGGATGGTAATAGATGTTTGGGGAGGTTGAGGAGTAGGTTCGGGAGGGCTTTAGAAGGTTTGGTATCTACTCCTTTAGCTATTATAGATATTGTAAAACAAAAAGTAATACAAAACAAATAGGATAAGATTGGGCCATTGGATCAAATTATGAATACAAAGATTTATAGAGTACGGGTATATATAAAAAGAATGATTGTTTTATTTATTTTAATTTATAACGGAAACATCCATTAAAAACGAGCAAGGTTAGATAGGTGGTTAACACCCTTGCCTCTGGAGAGGTCAAGGGTTCTATCCTCATGCCTTGCAAGGATAGAGGTCCTTTTCTATCTTAGATAGAACCTGGAAGCAGCCTATCTACACCGTCATGGTACGGGTAAGACAGTCTACATCTTAACCTCTCACATACACTATTGAGATATTGGGACCCAAACCCGTAGAATACGGCATTGGGTGTTTACTTTTACTTAGAACAATAGAACGGAATTACGGAAACATTCCCTATTTTTGATATATACAAATACAATGAACACATCTTTTAGTATGGTATTAGTGTAGTATTTAATGTTTTCTTTTACTGATTCTCACATTACAGATACATACATCATCATGATGTCTTCAGGCAGCTTTGAAAGGCCTCATGTCATAAAAGTCACGTACGAAGAGATACAATTGGCCACCAACAATTTCGCTGCTGAAAAATTGATAAAAGAAACTAGTTTTTCAAAGATTTACAAAGTGCATCGTTTGCAATCAGACGAGGATGAAGAAGTAGAGCTTCTCGATCTACTGGTACATGTGCTTAAGTACGTTTTTACAAGAGAAAATATGAGTAGAATGCTTGAAGTATATGTCCCTTTGATGTCAGAAAATAAGTATATAATTTCTTTTCTTGGGGGTTGTGTGGGGATGAATAATGAGATTACAATGATGGTCACCAAGAATGAGGCTAATGGTAGTCTGGATAAACATTTAAGCAGCAAAACCCTGACTTGGATTCAAAGATTGCGGATATGTCTTGGTAGTGCGTATGCAATACTTTACCTTCATCATGGTACGGGTGATGACAAAGTAGGCGTGATACATGGTAACATCAAAAGTTCCAGAATATTATTAGATGATAATTGGGAACCTAAATTATTTGGTTTTGAATTCTCCGTTTATGCTGTACCAACTCAGCAACTTGTACGAATAATTGAATATAAAGGTGCATTACAGTATATGGATCCAGCATTTGAGAAGACAGGGGGCATAAATTTCAAGTCAGACGTTTTCTCGTTTGGGGTGGTTTTATTTGAAGTCTTGTTTGGGCAGAAAGCATCTATTCAGAATGATAATCAATGGTATTTTGCTGATTTAGCAAGACGCCACTACGAAGAGACAAGATTGGATGAGTTGATCGATCCTGATCTAAGACAACAAATGGACTCACAATCAGTATACATCTTCTCAGAAACAGCATATTACTGTTTGAAGGAGCAGCGAGAACAACGTTTAGATACAATTCAACTTGTCAAAAAGCTTAAGAAAGCCTTGGAGCATCAGCTTAAACAGGTAAGATTATCGATCTTTTGGTTTGTCTATGCTAACTTTCATCCATATATACTATATAGATGTAGATGTCTAGTTTTCTGATCGGGAAGAAATATTATTATTAGTACCACTAAAATTGATACATCTATCACAATTCACAAATATTATATATATACTCGCTTGTAGAGTGTGCAGTAAAAAGTTGTTTTTAGTGGTAAATCAAACGAAAGCATTGTTACATTTATCACACTTCCCTTCCTGAGATAATTCTCATTGTTGAAGGAACTCGCCCCTATTGCAGATAAAGGTACATCCATCGACAACTACTGGAAGGTAATTAATTTCTTCCTAAGCTTTTGTGTTTTGAACGTACTACTGCCATGTATGAAACAATCTATGTCTGATAAAATTAAATTTTAAGTGGTATTCTCGTCCTTATAATCCCATTTCTTCTTAACAAATAATGTTA
>CM067171.1:125522905-125570405 GCA_034093135.1 Erigeron breviscapus | reverse complement strand
CACTGATGCGTGGTGGCGGCGAGCGGCGGTGACAGGTGGTGGTGGCGGTAACAACGACATTGGCGGCAGTGATTGGTTGTGGTGGCGGCGGCGGCGGTGAGGACGGGTGGTTTAGGCGGTGGCGGAGGCCGTTGGTGCAGTGAGTGATGTGGTGGTGGTGGCGGCGACTGGTGGTAGGTGATGGTGGCTATGATGTATGGTACATCATGCAATAGATTGTGTACAATTGTACATTGTTGAAACTTAAAATCAATATTGAAATTTTAAGTTCAATGTTGAAAATCAAAAGTGAATTTGCTTTATAATATATATAGATATATTAACCCCTTATTTTTAAAAATAGTTACACAAATCATACTACCTTATTATTGTTACAGTATAATTACTAGATTACCTTTACTTATTTAATCTCTTATTGTAAGAAATAGTTACACAAATATTAGTTATATAAAATTACCCAATTTGCCCCTAATGAGCTAATTTACTCCATCAACCCTTATCTTACTAATTTACATCCTAAATACTCGACTTTTAAGATATATCCACTGCCACTTTTAAATCAATTATATTTACACTACACTACTCGACGCCGCCACCAGATCGCCGTCGCCGACACCACCACTGCATTGCGCTGGTGATGTGCAAAATCGAGTCTTAAATTTATAAACAAGAACTACCTAATGACCGACTACTACACACTTTCGGGCAGTGTACTCGTTCTTATATAGTACAGCTAAAAGGCAAGTCCATGATCGAACACAAGGACTTTTGTTTAGCAAAAATGCGAGTTTAATGTAATTCTAGAAGATGGGGGGTTTTGTAACCGAGTTGTCACGATGCTTAAACTAATAATAATAAAAGACAATGGAATCCGGTATTACCGGGGCAGGTTGCTTCAGAAGAAACTCATAAAATATTTAATATAAAGACAATAAAAATTAAAAGCGTCATGTACTTCGAATCAGATCCATAATAGTTCAGGTTGCATTTAAAATAGTTGATACAATAACCGGCATCAAGCAAATCACTAGACAAGTTCACGTGGTACCACCAACCGCTAGCAAGTCCGTATCCTCTACCTAAAACCCCTAACCAAAGAGTTCCACTATAACCGTGAGTACCACCCTTTTCGTTTATAGTTTTCCTAATTAGTTAGTTTGTTTTGTTATTTAAATAATAGCTTTGCCTAATGTGGGGTAACGTGGTACCACCAACCGCTATTCTCACTTAACAGATTAATTCCTATTACTATTATATTGTTCACTATTATACCATGAAGTAGTGCTAATTGTTCATAGACAAACAAATGAAATCACATATGCATGCAACTGGTACTACCAACGAAGCACACATATATCACAACAATAATAATAACAAATGGCAAGAAATTAATTCATCAAGATCACGACAAAACATTAAGTGTACCAACTAAAACATCACAACCTGTCACATAATTATTTCACGTCATCTAGTAGACGACAAAACTTAGCCCGTAAATAAACTAATAAAATATTAACTAACATTAATATAAAATAATTAATCATTGTATTAACAAGAGTCTAACACAAAAACAATTATGAAATGTTGTAATGCTTAAATAACCAAGAAAAGAAAACAAACACTAACAATATTGGATGAAAATTTGATGTTGCTGCTTGCACTTGAAGTCGAACTGAACCAAAGAGGGGATTGTCCTATTAGCTGCTGTTATTTTCGAACTAAAAGCCAAAAGGCTTTGCCTTTGGCGGCTGCTAACCCCACAAGACACACCCTCAGCCTTGAGCGGCTGTGAATAACCACCATTCTCTCCAAAGACACAATTTATACTCTTATTTCTTTTGTTGACCTTCTGCTCACGTGACCTACTTGGACCAAATCCCCTTCTCTTTTTTTTAGTTTTTCCATTCTTCATTTTAGAAGCCCATGAATGAAACTTTAGTCCCTTAGCCGAGCCCAACACTTCCAACTTCCAAGTAATTTGGACTTAGTTTTCGTCTCACATGCAAAATAGAGTGCAGCAACATATTTTAAGCTTTTTATTATACTTTCACCGTATGAACCTACAATTCGAATAAATCATCGATTAAGTATCAAAAGTCCATAAAATTGAGCAAAATGTAAAAATAAAAGAAATGATATCGCGTAAAATAATATGTATAAATTAGGGGATATCAGCGGGTAATGTGCTAGTGTCCATTAACACGCATGACGTCTTTAAGTCGCAATTCTAAAATTTAGAACTACTATTAGTTGGTTAGTTATAATCTAAAATTAAAAAAATAGAAGTTTCATTTATGGTCATTTTAATATTTGAATGAAAGATTTTGTAAACGAAATAATTTAATTTCTCATTTATTTACTTGTTTTAAACTTTATAAAATATCAAATAGAATAAAATATCATGTAAATAGGCAACATCAAATAATTTACTTTTCTGCTTTCATTTAAAATTTATCTATTTGATAAAATCAAATTATGTATTTGATTTTTTAGCTATATATTGAGTTCTTTTTGTGCATTATATTTTTTGGCTCATCACAATTCTTATACAACTTTAAAAGTAAAATTAAAAGTGATATTAATATAATTTAAAATAAAGATTAATTTATTCAAGATCAAATTTCTTACCTATGTTTGTTTTTTCTTTGTGAGATTGGAAAATCCTACGAAAATCTTGTCGTTTTAATAGTAGCAATTTATGCTAAAGAAATATACTTACTAAAAACACTTTAAAATAATTAATTATAACCAAAGAATTCAATTTCAATCCAATTAGATTTGAAGGACTAAAATTTAACAAAAAAGTTAAAATGACAAAGCTTTTTATTATGTACGGGTACAAATTAAAATAAAAAGAGGATTAAGTTAAAATTAAAATTAAGTTTAATGGCCTAACATGCCAAATCATGAATTGGAAAAAAATATTTTGACTTCAATAAAAAGTGAGATAACCAACTCCACTTAGGTGGGTTGGTCATGGGTATCTTCTAAATCCACTATGTGGGCCCCGGAGGTGAGTTTTTCCCAAGGTCTCAGGTTCGAGTCTTGGGTTTCTCATCTCAAGGTATTTTCCATGAGGAGAGGGTTGGAGGTCCAGCAAATCGCTGGTTAAAATTGCTTCCAGCACGTCTGAATCGAAACTAACTTTACAAAAAAATAAATAAAGAAATAAAAATAAATAAAAAGTGAGATATTACTATAATTAGGTGGGTTGGTCATGGGTATCTTCTAAATCCACTATGTGGGCCTCGGAGGTGAGTTTTTCCCAAGGTCTCGGGTTCGAGTCTTGGGTTTCTCATCTCAAGGTATTTTCCATGAGGAGAGGGTTGGAGGTCCAGCAAATCGCTGGTTAAAATTGCTTCCAGCACGTCTGAATCGAAACTAACTTTACAAAAAAAAAATAAAAATATTAGGATTGTTTTGGTCCCTGAGATATCACACCTTTTGCACCGTTGGTCCAACTTATGACAAAGTGGCAATTTTGGTCCGATTTTGAGGTTTTCTTTGCATTTTTGGTCCTACTGCTAACAGACGTTGTAATTTTCTGTTAAACCCATCATGTGCCACGCACGTGATGGGCAGTTATGTAATTCAACCACAGCCCACTCCCTTATAAACCCCATTTGACCTAAAAACACACCCAAACACACCTTTTCACTTGCAAATCCAATCCCTATATTATACTCTCTGACAAAAATCAATTTCTTAAAATAAAAAAAACCTTGTAACTATATCAGTGCCTAAAGCATGAAGGCCATAATCTAAATTGCTATCTGGGGCTTTGAAGTGATACCACATCGGCATAGGTTGCTTATACCCTAACTCTGTTAGCATAGCATTTAGTTCAATTACAGAGAACTGATCCCCATCAATACAGTCAACATAACTCACCTTACCATTAAGGTATAACCTATTTGGCAACTTACTGAAGACCCCTTTGTGATGGATTTCCAACGTAAAAAACCTAGGGTTTTTTTCTGAAAAATAAAAAAACAAAAACAATTTCAACTTGTTTTTACTATAAATACATCAACAAGTAAGGATGCAATAAAATTTGTTAAAAATTTAGAACAAAGAAAAATTACTCACCATATAATAAATCAACATGGTCAGCTTTAGCACTATTTCCTCGAAGATACCACGTCGTGACCACCATTTTTACTTTGAAATCAGAAGTTGATGTTTATAGAAGTATGATTAAAACACCATTGATTATAGTTACAAGGTTTTTTTTTTTAAGAAATTGATTTTTGTCAGAGAGTATAATATAGGGATTGGATTTGCAAGTGAAAAGGTGTGTTTGGGTGTGTTTTTAGGTCAAATGGGGTTTATAAGGGAGTGGCTGTGGTTGAATTACATAACTGCCCATCACGTGCGTGGCACATGATGGGTTTAACAGAAAATTACAACGTCTGTTAGCAGTAGGACCAAAAATGCAAAGAAAACCTCAAAATCGGACCAAAATTGCCACTTTGTCATAAGTTGGACCAAAGGTGCAAAAGGTGTGATATCTCAGGGACCAAAAATGCAATTTGTTCTAAATATAAATAAAACTAGATATTACTATAATTAGAAAGTTCGGCACGCGACTTTCAATATTGACTTTATGTTTATTATTAATAGAATTTCGTTATGCTAATTTATCCGCTTAACTGTAAATCAATATCATAACCATGTTCAAATGTTTGTCCTGTTAGACATATATCAAAACGAGAGTAAGTACCCGCGCGTTGCGGCGGTGAGATGGTGTGGGTGATAGGTCATAAAGTGTGATAGGTCATAGAGTGTGATAGGCAAATGCCTTAGCCGTACAGGCTCCGCCCTCGGATTTAAAAATTCGTCGAAAGTATATCGAATGACATCTCTAATGAAAGAGCATGAAATTTTAAGAACACCCATATAATTTTTATAATTTATTGATGTACGGTTTTTAAGATAAAAGATTTTGAATGAATTAGAGGAATAAAATGATTTATGGAGGAGAGAGAAAAAAATGAGTGGTTGAGATTTGAGGAGAGAGATGAAAATGAAAGTTGAAAGTTGTGGGGCATTGATGTATGGTACATCATGCATTATCATATGTACATTGTTGAAATTGAAAGTTGAAAGTTGAAACTTTATTTGCTTTATAATATAGTATAGATAAAAAACAAACATAAGAATAACGATTACGAAGCAAGATAGGAGGAAAAAAAACCCATAACCATGCTTATAAGTTTGTTATAACTAACCTATTATCTATACATACATATTATAAAACAGTAGTTATCCTGACATTTTAAAAGCATCTACATCAACTCTAAATACAATCCTTAAAAATTGTCACCTAGGATTTATCCTATGTGGCATCTCCATATTTTCTTTTACAATATTATATACCAAAAAAATAAAAATAATAATTTTCATATATTTACTAAATCAAATCTTAAATATATGTATGAAAAAATAATATTTATGTAAAAAAATCAAATCAAATCTTCAATTGAAAAAAAAAACTAAGCCCGTACCATGATATTATCAAATCCCAAAACTATCCTATTTCAAATTTCCTACATCAAACTAAGCTAACGACGGCTTTAGGAACATTAAAATTTGAATATACATCCCTTTTATTTCCATTTTTCTTGTGGTTCATATCAAAGGTAATTTCTTATAGTAAATCAATGTAATTACTTATTATTATTTGTTTAGTCTATGCAAAAAGTATTTTTTATCTTCTTTATTTGATTTACAACAACTAAAAATTATATATTTTTTAGCCAATGGATTGGTGGTCCATTGATAAGGTCTTAGACTTTCTCACTTTTTCGACATTTGTATGAGTGAATTGTTAGGGGGGTGGTTTGAGAGTCCTGTGTTTTATCCAAGCATGCCTAGTTCGAGCTCCGCATACAGATAGAAAATGGTCTATTGTCATGACCTAAGTAGTTAATGACAAAAATTTCGGTGTTTCGGTCAAGGACTGGTAAGCGAAATATCGGTTTTTTCGATGGTATTTTGGTGGTATTTCGGTAATTTTAAATATTAATACTTTATATATTTTATGTATAAATTTTTATATTTTATATAATATTCTATAATTTTTTAGTATAGAAAATTTGCATGTAATATTTATGTAAATATTTTGGACTATAAAATGACTAATCCTTACAAATCACTTGTACCATCTTGTAAGCTTTATATGTATGACTAATAATGCAGTACTACAAAACAAATATTGTTACCTTTTAACATTATATATTAGTATATATATATACAAAAGAGAACGAGCTTATCTACAGTGAAGCAAGCAGGCTGTTGCTGCGCATAGTGTGACATAAGTCACTTACATTAGGCGTGACATAAGTCACTCATCACATATAAGGTGTAAGTTTGTGTGTAGGCGGTCATAAGACCTAACAGGGAACCTCACACCCGACTGGATAGATAAGCCTTACAACGGTCCATCAATCGTCGTGCATTCGGGATTAGTAGGGGGTTTTTCTCCCATCGGGTATATGAAATAGACATTTCTACTTCGAGTGAGCTCTCTAGCGCAGACCCGGTTAAGACAACGTATGCTAGACCTCCTACTGTCGAATCACGACACGAAGTTTCAGCGAAATTCATCTTTCAAAAATTAAAAATATATTATTTCCTAATAATAATATAAAGACAATAAAACGGACGGTAATTAGATATCAAATCTTAATTTGAGCTCCTTTTAAAAAACCTAATTTTGACATAAATGTCTAAAAACATCTACAGGTTCCCAAAAGTAGCAAAGGTGCAAGACATTTCGAATTTAATGATTCAAGTCAAGATAAAACCTCAGTTTTTATCTCCGGGTGTCAATTACAGGGTTCATTTCATCTTCAAATTTTGTAATTCAACAAAATCTCAAGCTAAACGGATGTACGTCTATCTAAAGTACAAAACGAGGAATGAAACCTTACATGCATATTTTGCAACACGGAGAAAGGATGGTTGGATGATGATTGAATTATGTCCGTTCTTGTATCGCAAGGATGATAACAATTTCGAGGTTCTACTAGAAAGCTTTTCACGATGCTATTGTGGAAGTAACACAATATATGTCGAAGGAATTGAGTTTCAAGCCATTGACAATGCAAGTTTGAAAGAACTCTTTTGTTTCTATACTAGATTTCTTTTGTTTTTACATTTAAGATCAGAGGGGAAGAATAGAAACATTATCATGTTCAATATAAATTTATAAATTGGTTTTTAATCATTATGCAGGCCATACATGAAGAAATAGATGAGAAGTTAAAGGGAATCCAAGCAAATGACAATGCTAGCTTTGAAGTAGTCCTTTGTTCCCATTACTAATTAAATTTACTCTACTTTATTTCAAAAATGAGCCAACTGTATAGGCAATATTATCACGTTCTTCGTTACATGTTCATTAAATTAAATAGTCCTATTAATTATGTGCAGGTATTAAAACATGAAGAAATCGAGAAGACAGAGTTGCGCGAAGTAAATGCGAGTTTTAATAGTTTGAAATTTGATTGAAAAGCTTGTTAGATATCTGTTAGAAATTAGAACAAATGCATATGTGGGAAACATTATACTCTACACTTTTAAATGTAACACGGTCTTTACAATGTTTATGCAGGTGAAAAATGAAAAAATCGAACAAAGAGAAAGAAAGAGAAAGAAATTTAAGGTGCAACAACTACCAAGTACTTCTGATTTAGTTTCAATGTATATTCCTTATGGTTTTGGTAACTAATTTTTAACCCTTGGATCAGTTAATTTCACTAAGCAAAGCGAACAATAAGAAGCATCTTATGCCGGCGAAGGTGATTCTGTGTAACTCTACAAAAGTAAAGCTTATTCATTTGAAAGCCTCGGCCCGATCCAGGTTTGCCTATTTTTAAACTATTTTTATTAGTTTGATTTTGTCATCTATAAAAGCAAAATCTAATTATCTGAAATTTTAATATTCTTGTATGTTGTAACGGAACACCAAAGTCATGACCAAAATTGGGTTAACTTCTTGGATGTAGATTTACGGCCTCTCTGTGTCTTAAAAAACTTACATGTATCTACCCTGTAAGGTTTATTTAATCACATGATATATATACACATACAGATTTGAAGAGGTGGTTGAGCTGCTGTCACAACAATTATTCCGTATCAAGTGCAGGATTAAAAGTCAAATATTACAACCTAATACAGAGTATGCATGTTATCTCGTGTTCAAGTTTTCAGAAAAGTGTGTTGGGCTCCATTGTCCAGTGGTAGTACGCGATCTATACAACTGGAGAAACAAAGAAATTGGAATCGTTTATTTTAGATCCCCAAGCTATTGGGATGTAAGTGCATGATTCTGTTGACAACAGCAACAGCGATTTGATCAGTATATGTTTATGTTTTGTAATATGTAATCATAGACTTATGTTATGTTTGTAAAACTATCATTTATGACCCACAAGATGTAATTGTTATTATTCAAAATGGAAAATGAGCACATGAACCATCCAATGTGCCAATTCGTTGGAACGACCAATATGATATAAGGATGCGTCAAGCATTGCACACATTACATGGAGTGTGTTTGTATAAAAGGTTGCATCGACATCTATAAGGGCTCGGTTGTGCTGAAATCCAAGATTGCAAATTGAATAGCTGCGATGTGTGCCTTGAAAGTCTTTCCTGCCAATAATAGTTTTTATTAAACAACAACTAATCCAACCTCATTAATTAGCATCGCATTCTACATGTTTTCCTTGGTAGTAGTGTACCATATATGTAGATCTTGCAATATAATACAAGCCTGGGGAGATGTTTATGTACTTGATTTTTCATTAAATTAGAGAAGAGAAACATATATGATGGAGAGAGCTAATAAGTTCATTCATTTTCTATCCATATAAATTTGACTGAAGACTCAAATTGACTCATATTAGGAATATAAGTGTAAAGTTCTAAAGATTGTTACAGTACACGATAGTTATTTTTCCTCTGCTGGCTTATACTACATGTATTTCATAAAATGTAATCAACTTGTTTAGGTTGCTTAAGCTGTATAGCCAAATAAAAGTTATGAGAATCATTGCTATACGGGACCTTAATTTTGCGTGCAGTTTACTTTAAACCAATTGTAGAGTAGCCAGACCTCACATGTGATCTTCTTAGAATCAAATGCACGAAGGAGTTCTTCTTGAATCTATTGTAAAAAATCCTAAGATGTTATTGTTTCACTAAGAAATCCATCTAAGCTCCACTATATTAGCTATATTGTACTTTGGGCTTTTGTTCTGTGTTTTTATTGTTTTCTTTACTTTGTTGTACTTGTTCAACACTTACCTCCCCATTTGCAACTTGGCAACTGATAGATTCATCTTTCTTCCAAATTCTCATTACTAGTCCGTGGCTCCCTGCCTTCGCTTGCAATTGCCATAGATTCCTGATATAGGCATTAAGTAGTAAGCATAAGAACCAAAGTTTGTTTTTTTCTATGACGGTTCAAACCTAGCTGAAGTAATATGTTTTTTACGCCATATCCCCATACCCTACATTACTCTTATTTTTTTCTACAGTTATGAAATGTTGATACTTAAATAATGTTCACTGTCATTATGTGAACTTTGTTGATATTTAAAGTAGAATCTGGAAATCCTTAATTTTTTGCTTGTCGCCATCCAAGAAAAAAATTATTATGAATGAAGTGCATTTGAAAACACACTGCCATCCATCAGCCTGATATCTTTTTTCGTTACTCGTCAGCATTTTATTTGGAAGCATCCTTAATCTATATATAGGGCGTTTAAAGGCCTTTATATCTATTTACTATTCAATTGGCTTGTTAAGGACCTCAGTTTTAAGTTTATGATTATGATTTGTATTTTTAGGCCCTGGAATGCTTAGTAAGATTGGCTTCAGTAAGGCGCTCTCTGTTTTCAAATGATGCCGCACGTTCTAAATTTCTGGCACATTTAATGACTGGAACCAAAGAGATCTTACAAGCAGGCCAAGGTACATGGTTCTCTTTTGTACTTTTAATTGAAGTTTAGTGATTCCAGTTGTCCCACACAGAAACTACTAGTGGTTTAGTTATCCATACCATGAGATCTCTTGTGTCAATTCGTCAATAAAGACGTACCGGTTGATCCTGAGGAACCTGTGAGGGCATTAAACATTGATGCCATTGATTCGGGTTCCCAAAATAAGATGATTGAATAAGGATGGAATGATGAATTCGGTTTTTTTGATGAATTCAACAGAGGAAGGAGAACGAAATTAGATATGAGGGAGGCTGTGATTATGTGTGTTGATACCCCTAAAATTAGGTTAATTACTCTCTATTTATATAAGGAGCGTATTTTCACATTTAGTCCCTCTGGTGTTTAATTCGTGCCTCATTAGTCCTCTTAAGTCCAATCACCTAATGGGAAACCCTATAATACGTCTTAAGAGTAAATACGTCCATCGAATATTTACTAGACATAGGGATTTCAGTTATCGTCAATTATCATATCAAGAAGGATAGATGATCAGTGACGGTCACACTAACGTGGTTCCAACATTCTCCCACTTGACCAAGCGATCATTTATCTATGAGCATTTAATAAGTCCGGCCGGGATAATACTCATTTTTTTTTAAACCGAAATCATAGCCAATAAGTACAGTCGTAGAGAAGAACATCAACTCAGGACCCCCACTAGTCAAACTATGACTCAAATTTAAAACTAATAAGCAATGATCAATTGACTAAGACAAATTTTGTTATATAATGTCTTTACACTGTTATGAGCTCGAAGTGTAACTAATAGACAAACAAAATCTGAATAAGGAAGGAAAATTTTCATTAACATAATAATAATAATGACCAGTAAAAGTACAATATGCTATTAAATTAAGTCCTTAGTAAGCCCCATCTTCGACACGTGTCCTACGAAGACATTAGGAGGAAGACCTTTGGTCATTGGATCCGCTAGCATATCATTTGTACTTATGTACTCAATACAAAGAACATTTTTCTCAACTCGTTCGCGTACAAACAGATACTTTGTATCGAGATACAGACCAGCGCCAGTCGAACTGTTACTGTTCGAGAAAGTTACGGCAGCTGAGTTATCACAGTAAAGCTTCAATGGTCTAGAAATAGAGTTGACGATTTTGAGTCCACCGACCAGGTTCCTTATCAACATCCCATGACAAGTGGCATTGTAAACAGCAATATATTCAGCCATCATGGTGGACGTTGCAGTCAGTTTCTGCTTATGACTCCGCCAAGAGATAGGTCCGCCAGCTAACATAAAAATATACCCAGAAGTAGATTTCTTATCTTCCTTGCTTTTAGCAAAGTCGGAATCAGAGTAACCTACTACTTCTAGATTGTCACTTCTTCTATACGTTAGTTTGTAGTCTTTGGTCCCTTGCAGATATCGTAGAACCTTTTTAGCCGCTTTCCAGTGTGCTAATCCTGGGTTAGATAAGTAACGCCCAAGCATACCGGCGATATAAGCGATATCTGGTCGAGTACAGACCTGAGCGTACATAATGCTCCCAACTACAGACGAGTAAGGTATCATCCTCATTTTCTCCTTCTCAACTTCAGTGCTTGGACTTTGGAAAGTACCAAACACGTCTCCTTTACCTACTGGAGCTACAGTGGGTGCGCAATGTTGCATGTTATAGCGTTCTAAGATGCGGTCAATGTAGGCCCTTTGAGAAAGACCCAGAACACCATTACGCCTATCCCGGTGTATTTCGATACCTATGACATAAGAGGCATCACCGAGATCTTTCATGTCAAAATTCTGCGAAAACATTCGCTTCGACTCATGCAGCATATCCAAGTTGTTACTTGCAAGCAGAATGTCATCCACATACAAAACAAGGATTATAAAGTTACTCCCACTGATCTTGAGATAGGTGCATTGATCCACTTGATTCTTTAAGAAGTCTTGTTCTTTCATGACTTCATCAAACTTAAGGTACCATTGCCGTGAGGCTTGCTTCAACCCATATATGGACTTCTTCAACTTGCAGACCATGTGCTCTTTACCTTTAGGAATGAATCCTTCAGGTTGCCGCATGTATACGTCTTCATGCAAGTCTCCATTTAAGAAAGCAGTTTTGACATCCATCTGATGTAACTCAAGATCAAAGTGAGCTAAGTGCCATAACAATCCTTAGGAATCTTTACGAGAGACAGGAGAAAAGGTCTCTTGATAATCAATTCCAGCCTTTTGAGTATAGCCCTTCGCAACCAATCTGGCCTTATAGCGTTCGACGTTTCCTTTTGGGTCTAATTTGGTTTTGAAGACCCATTTACAACCGACAGTTGTGGATCTTTCAGGAAGTTCAACCAATTCCCAAACGTCATTATGCTGCATGGAATTTAGCTCCTCAATCATAGCCTCATTCCATTGAGTGGCCTGATCACTATTAATGGCTTCTCGATAAGAGGTGGGATCAACAAGCTTTCCAATGTCCTCAACTTCAGTCAAATAAGTTATGAAATCATCAAAATTAGTGGCCCTGCGTTCCCTTGATGATCTCCTGAGTTGATTTTGGGGTTGAGCAACGTGAGGCTCGGCAACATGAGGTGCTTCTTGGTTTTGAGGTTCTTCATGGTTTTGATTAGGAGGATTTGGATCAGTGACATCAGGAGCAGCATCGTGTACAAGAGGAATTATCGGAGGAATCGACGAGTGGTTCCCCCCTGCTTCTTGTACTTCATGCAAATCGAAGTTAGGATTTGTTGTGCTCTCACTGATCTCTGAGTTCTCGAGAAACGTCGCATGCTGCGTGTCAACGATGGTAGTAGTATGGGAAGGACAGTAAAACCGATAACCTTTTGAGTTATCAGGATAACCGATAAAGGAACATGAAATCGTTTTAGGATCCAGTTTCTTTAAGTTAGGGTTATAGACTTTTGCTTCGGCAGGGCAGCCCCATACTTTCATATATTTTAGACTCGGTTTCTTACCTGTCCAGATCTCATGAGGAGTTTTAGGGACAGATTTTGATGGAACCCTATTGAGTATATGAACGGCTGTTTTTAAGGCCTCAGTCCAAAGAAAGGTAGGTAGGTTAGTGTTGGCAAGCATACTTCTCACCATAT
The DNA here is from genome assembly GCA_034093135.1 of Erigeron breviscapus. Lineage (NCBI taxonomy): Eukaryota > Viridiplantae > Streptophyta > Magnoliopsida > Asterales > Asteraceae > Erigeron > Erigeron breviscapus. The sequence goes on along the minus strand of CM067171.1, from coordinate 125,557,323 downwards.
CCATTAAGGTTCGGTTTCTCCTTTCAGCAACACCATTTTGTTGAGGAGAACCAGGCATGGTGTATTGGTTAATAATGCCATGTTCCTTACAAAAATTATGGAAAGGACCAGGAGCTTGACCAATGTCAGTATGTCTACCATAATACTCACCTCCTCTATCTGATCTCACAACTTTTATTTTACGATTAAGTTGGTTTTCAACCAAGTTTTAAAATCAGCAAAAGTTTGTAAGGATTCAGATTTTTCTTTGATCAAATACAGGTGCATGTAACGAGAATAATCGTCAATGAATGTAATAAATGATGTATGTCCCGTGATGGATGCGGGATAGGGGCCACTTATGTCAGTATGAATTATTTCCAACAAGTTGGAACTTCTTGTGGCTCCTTTCTTATTCCCTTTAGCCATCTTCCCTTTGAGGCACTGTATACATGTTTCAAAATCACTAAAGTCAAGAGAGGGTAAGATTCCATCCTTTACGAGTCTTGTCATGCGATCTCGTGAGATATGGCCAAGACGTTTATGCCACAACATGGAGGAATTCTCTCGTTTAGGTGATTTTGTCTTTGTTTTAGTTATATCATCAACATTAAGAGATAACAAAGAATGTGAGAAATTATGATCTAGTTCTAACTTATACAGCAATCCATCCAAAAAACCACGACCAAGCAATTCATTATTACGAGTTATGGCAATCTTGCCGAAACCATGAATCGTTACATAACCTTCATGGTCTAGTCTAGAAATAGATACAAGGTTCCGAGTAATTCTCGGTACAAATAAGGTATCTATTAGTCTAATGCCTTTTCCGGTGCTCATATGTAAGACATAAGTTCCAATGGCTTCGACATTTAAGAGATCACCACTTCCAACTCTAAGCTTTCTTTGGCCTTTGGTAGCTTCTGGATTGTAAGGAACCCCTGTAATGAGTTGGTTACATGAACCATAGAACCAGAGTCACCCCACCATGTATTAACAGGTACATCAGTAGTAAAGGAATCAAATATTACATAAAGTACGTTACCTTTCTTAGCTAGCCACTCCTTGAACTTAGGGCAATCCTTCTGACGGTGTCCTTTGTCACGACAGAAGTTGCATTTAAGTTTGCCAGTCGAGGAATTAGAGCCAGAGGCAACTGCACCATGATTAGTCTTTTGGACTTTGTTCGCAGTTTGTTTACCGTTGTTTCCCTTCCTCTTCTTGGAGTTAGCGGTGGTGGGCAGGTGAACAGCTTCAGGTTGAGCCAGCTTAAGACGCTCCTCCTCATTAACACAGTGCCCAATAAGTTCACTCATTGACCATTTATCCTTCAAAGCATTGTAGTTAACCTTGAAGGTGTCAAAACGAGCAGGCAGGGAGGTCATGATGAAGTGCACCAGAAAGTTATCGGAGACTTCCATCTCTAGAGTCTTAAGCTTATTGGCCATGTCCGTCATCTTCATAATATGCTCACGGACACCGCTAGTTCCTTCATACTTCAATGTAAGCATCTGCAACATCAAGGCACTTGCATGCGCTTTAGACGATCCCTTGAAGTGGTCCTCAACAGATTTGAGGTAATCCTTGACTTTTTCAGAGTCAGGGATAGCTCCTCTAATAGTCAGATCAATGGAATTCTTGACTAACATTAGTGACAGGCGATTCGACTTCTCCCACTTTTCAAAGTTCGCCTTCTGATCAGCAGTGGATTCAGCAGTAAGGGCAGCGGGTTCATCATGACGAATAGCGCAGTCAAGGTCATACATTCCCAAAGTCAGATCTAAGTGACTTTTCCATGAAGCATAGTTCGTACCATTGAGCGTCATAAGGCCAAGGTTAGGAACTACTGTGGAAATAAGAAGGATGTACATTTAGGGCATAAGCGATAGAAGATTATTATAGTAATGCCTAAAATAAGTAGGCCCAATAGTAATAGTGACATTATCAGCTGTGTTATGCAGACAAGGTAATCTCTCCTAAAGTAATGCCTAAAATAAGTAGGCTCAATAGTAATAGAGAGATGATAAGTTATATAAGGCAGCCTAAGTAATCTCTTCTAAAGTAATGCCTAGAATAAGTAGGCCCAATAGTAATAGAGAGATGATAAGTTATCTAAGGCAGCCTAAGTAATGTCTCTAGAGTAATGGAACTAAAGTAATGACTAAAATAAGTAGGCCTATTAGTACTGTTCCTTAGAGTAATAAGACTATGACCATTATAGTAATGAAGCTAGTGATAAGTAAGCCTATTGTAAACACCAAAACAATAAGCTAAAGTAAGGCTCTACTTAGATGTTACATCACCTTTGGGCAGAAGTAACTAAGATCTAAGCAAACATGAGCATTAGGTCATGCAATACAACGCTTATCTTTTGACCTTTGGGCACAAAATTAAGAATCGTGTATTTTAGGCATGAAAAGAATCCCTTTGCTACACAAAACATATTAAATCACCTTTGGGCAGAATTAATATACTAAGTGTTAATTATGCAAAAGAGAAAAGAGCGCAACATGAGAATCACATTTGACCTTTGGGCGCAAAATGTTGAGACCATGTATATTTAGTGCGAAGCCCCGGGGTACGGGGGTCTGGGGGCAGCGCCCCTGGAAAGCGGGGTCCAAGGGGCAGCACCCTGGCGGGGTCCAAGGGGCAGAGCCCCTGGCTGGGGTCGAGCTTGGTAAAACGCCTCAGAAAAAAAATTATTTTCTGAAAATTAGGGTTAATTTTGCCATTGAATTTAAGGGTAAAATTATAAGCACGAATTATATCTTCGCATGTTAAACATTAAGTTCGTAAGTTATAGTATCTTCGTAAGTTAAAATTTAAGTTCGTAAGTTATAGTATCTTCGTAAGTTAAAATTTAAGTTCGTACGAAGATACTTTACGAAAATAACTGAACGAAGATAGCTGTACGAAAATAGTTGTACGAAGATAGGTTTAAGTTCGTGAAACAGTAAGTGCGAAGATGAGCAGAAGTTTCGTACACAAATAAGCCTTACGAACTTAGTAATTCCTTACGAACTTAGAGTTCAAACGAATTTAGAGTTCAAACGAATTTAGAGTTCAAACGAACTTTAAGTTCGTAAGAAGCATACGAACTTAAGCTTCTGCATTTTTTTAGTTCGCGATTTAGGGTACGAAAACGGATCAAATCAATGGGGAATCGATTTAACCACGCTCTGATACCACTTGTTGAATTTAAGCATGATTCGATCCATTTAATAACGTACCGGTTGATCCTGAGGAACCTGTGAGGGCATTAAACATTGATGCCATTGATTCGGGTTCCCAAAATAAGATGATTGAATTAGGATGGAATGATGAATTCGGTTTTGATGAATTCAACAGAGGAAGGAGAACGAAATTAGATATGAGGGAGGCTGTGATTATTTGTGTTGATACACCTAAAATTAGGTTAATTACTCTCTATTTATATAAGGAGCGTATTTTCACATTTAGTCCCTCTGGTGTTTAATTCGTGCCTCATTAGTCCTCTTAAGTCCAATCACCTAATGGGAAACCCTATAATACGTCTTTAAGAGTAAATACGTCCATCGAATATTTACTAGACATAGGGATTTCAGTTATCGTCAATTATCATATCAGGAAGGATAAATGATCAGTGACGGTCACACTAACGTGGTTCCAACATTCATACCAAGATCCTTTATCTAATGTCATATTTTGGGATGGAGCATACGTACATACATACATACACATATGTATGCATCTATGATCTATGTGTATGTGTATATATATATATTGTTTTATAATATATAATATATATATATATATATTATATGTGTATGTGTATATATATATATTGGGTTGACTTCAGGAAAAGACTAGTGTTTTTTCTCTTGAAGAGGTCTGACCTTTTTGTAGTGAGAATAAACGCAACAGGAAGACTTTGTATTATTTTTTTTTTGAAAAGTAACTTTTATTCACAAAAACACCAACACCCACCAAAACGTGGGGTGGCAACCAAGTAATTACAAGGCTATACTATATACATATTTCAAAACGATTCCAACTATCCAGGCTAATCCTACAACCTTTAGATCTATTTTTGAACCAAAGGTAACTAGTCGCCTTTATCTCTTGAAATACTTTGTCCGCATTCGCCTCCTCATTGTTAAATCTTCTATTGTTCCTTGCGCGCCAAAGGCACCAACATGTTGCAAAAACAATGCCCTTGAATATCTTCTTTGTGTTCCTCCCTAGTCCCAGGTGTTCTTCAATATCGAAAAGGTCTTTGATCGAGAAAAAGAACAGTGGCTGCTTGGACATTGCACCAGATACCACTTTGTACCAAACACGAACTAGCCAAATCACATACACATAGGATATGCTCCAAGGTCTTTTCAGTCGTATCACACAGCATGCAGTCGATTACCATCAAACACTACATTCCTGTTCTTGAGGGCTGTCATGGTTGGTAAACGATCCATAGAGACCCTCCACATGAAAATGAAACAGTCTTTGGTAATCCACTTCGGCCAATCAAAAATAAAGCGGTCGCTATAGTTTATCCCTTTTCTAAGGAACTTTTTAACAGCTTTAACCGAGAAGCCGCCTCTTTCCCCCGTCCATCTCCATCTATCACTGTATTCTTTACTTTGATCCCGACTAACATACTACTGAGATCCTGCCATTCCTTCACTTCCTCAACTGAAGCTGGTTCGTTAGACCAGTTCCATTTGTTCCCAGGATTCCCGTCTTCACCACGATTCGCTCTTTAACCCAACACTTTTTGTTTTTCCAACTTGAATAATATAGGAAAACGATCTTTAAGCGGCTCCTCACAAGCCCAAGCATCAATCCAGAACCTAATTGTCGTACCATTCCCAACCTCACCTTTAAATAATTGATTCAGACTCGTCCCTTGTACCTTGACTTTACCAATTTCGTTTACAATCGACTTCCAAACTCCCGTCACAGCCCGGCTAACAGGCAGTGGCTCCCAACATCTCTTCGTGTTATGTATAGCGTCAATAACCCTCCTCCATAAGGCCTTTTCTTCGTTCCGGTATCTCCATAGTCATTTAGATAATAAGGCCATGTTCGAGTCCTTTAATTTACTTAAGCCCAGCCCATCGACACTGACAGGAGAAGCAACCCTATCCCATGCCACCCAATGTATCTTCTTTATCTCGTGACCCACCCCAAATGAATCTTCTAATAATAGTCTCTAATCCGTTAATCACTTTGTCGGGAACTTTGAACAACGAAAAGTAATATGTTGGTAGGCATTCGAGGACAGCCTTAACCAAAACAATTCTCCCAGCAAATGAGAGACACTTTGACTTCCACAAAGCGAACCTTGTCTTGAAGATATTGAAGAAAAAATTACAGTTTACACTCTATTCATGTTTGCCCCTATTTTAGTTCCAAATGGTCCACAAGAAAAGACCCCTCTTTACATTTTATAATTTGGGTCATATTCTTGACATCATTTACTTCCACCCCCACCCCAAAAAAAAAGATTTGTTGAAATTAATTTTCAACCCTGAACATAAATAAAAGCTTCTTAAAATGCGTATTACCTTCCTGATGTTCTCGTGCGACCAGTCACCCAAGAAGGTTACATCATCGGCATAGAGCAAGTGCGAGATAACAGGCCCTTGATTTGGAAGTCTGATTCCCGAGATAGCTCCATTGTCGCAAGCATTTCGTCATGCACGTAAGTCCTTCCATCACAATTAGAAATAAGAAAGGAGATAAAGGATCTCCCTGTCTCATGCCCTTATGGCATTGGAACTCAAATGTGGGTGAGCCATTAACCAAAACTGATGCCCGGGCAGAAGACAAAATGCCATAAATCCATCTTTGCCATCGGTCAGGAAAACCATCATTTTCATAATCCCCATATTGTCATATGCTTTGTTGAAATCTACTTTGAATATAAAGGCCTTTCTCTTGCTCTTCTTGATCCATGATACAATCTCGTTTAAGAATCAAGGGCCCATCTAAGATTAATCTTTCACTTAGGAAGGCACTTTGAGAATCTGAAATTACAGATTTTAAAACCTTTTTCAGCCGGAGAGCGAGGACTTTTGAGATGACTTTACTAATGATCCCGACCAAGGTTATAGGCCTGTAGTCATCAAGGCTGACCGGGTCTCTGACCTTGGGGATCAAAGTGATAAAAGAAGATTCGCATCCTCTGCTTATGACCCCTGTGTCAAAAAAATTGTGGAGAACCTTCGTAAAATCAGCTTCTAACCTTGTCCCAAAATCTTTTGATAAAGCGAAAGTTGAAACCCGTCAGGCCTGTGTGTCTTAGTCGTCACCACAAGCAAAAACAGCCTCCTTAATTTCATGGTCGAGAATTTGGCAATTAAATCCTCTGCCTCTTTTCCGCTCAGCTTACAGTACGGATCACAACCCAATTTGGGTCGAACAACCCAGTCTTCTTTGAACTTATCTCTAAAGAAAGCAAAAATCTGCCTCTTGATTATCGACGGTTTAGTCACCCAATTCCCGTCCACCATCATACCTGGAATTCCGTTTTTTCTCTTCCTGTTGTTTATAAGTCCATGAAAAAATTTGGAATTTTCATTCCCATCCACTGCCCATTTGCATCGTGAACGTTGCTTGAGATCTTTCACTTTATTTCTTTCAAAACTCGTAATGGAGTTTAAGCATTCCAATCTGGTCCATCTGTCTTCTTCAGTAAGTTCCTCCTCTCCATTTTAGAGTTTAAGTCCTCCAATTCCATCTTAGACAAGTCTAATTCTTCTTCCTCCTTTTTCTTTATCTCATCACGCCAAGTTCGAATACAATCTCTCAACCATCTGAATTTTAGCATTAAAATAACGTCTGGTGGGCCCACTCCATTGAAGGAGTCGAAAGCTTTATGGACCATCTCCTCGAAATCACTTCTATCTAACCACGAGTTAAAGAATCTAAACGGTTTGGGCCCAAAATTCCTATCGACCAAGGTAAGGAGGATCGGGTTGTGATCCGACCTTAGTCTGGGTAACGATCTAAAACATGCTCCTGGCCACAAGTCAACCACATCTCTTCCAACCAACAGTCTGTCAATCTTGCTTAGTTTCTTTCCACTTCCATCTTCCATTAAGAACGTAAAGTTACTTCCTTTCATCTCGTACTCGTGTAAATCAGCAGAGTCAATGAAAGAATTGAAATCACGAGCACTGTGACTATGAAAAGTCGAGCCTTTCCTTTCCTCTGCTGCCCTTACCGAGTTAAAATCCCCAATAAAGAACCATAGACCAGAATCCCCATCCATTATATTTCGTAATTTCTCCCATAGAACCTTTTTTTCTCTTCTACTTTGAGGTGCATATACATTCACCACAAAGAAAGTGTATCATCCTTTAACAGTCCCCTTAGTCAACAAAAAATTCCGATCTTTCAAGCAATCTATCTTACAAAAAATGGTGGGATCCCATATGTTCAGCAGCCCCCTCTGTTAGGACTTGTCTGTTCACACAAACAGAATCTGGAAATAAAGAAAGTAAAGAACACAAGATTTAACGTGGTTCGGTCTGGGTCTGACCTACGTCCACCGGGTAACTAGGAGTGTATTATTTCTTTTGTGTAAGAATGGGATGATTTTACAAATACAAGAGGATCTCTTATATAGAGATTGAGATAACTCTATTACAGCTGCCATCATTAATGGAGTTGAGACAAAGGAGAGTAAGCAAAAATCTGGAGTTGATACAAGTGAGTTAATGCATGATTTCCTCCAGAAAAGTCTGCCCAAATAAGTGGGCCCCTTGTCTGCCACTTTTGACTACTTGGTCCTGGCTTCACTTAGACTCCAACAATCTCCCACTTGAAGCCACGGAACAATCTTCACCTGTGCTTCAACTGTGCATCTGTATTTCTGTAAAACTTTTGACTTTAGCTCGTTCCTAGTTACCCTGGCCTTCTCTTCAGTTAACCTGAAGGCCAGCTGAAGCTATGCATAGCTTCAGCTTATCCAGCACCACAGACTTGGTGAACATATCTGCTGGATTCTTAGCACCGGAGATGTTCTTCAAGCTGATTGTACCATCATTAATCAGACCTCTGACAAAATGATACCTCATCCCGATGTGCTTTGTCTTTCCATGATAGACTGGATTTTTCGCCAATTTAACAGCACTCTCATTGTCACAGTACAATGAGTAATCAGCCTGTTGCTTCCCTAACTCTTCAAGAAAAGTCTTCAACCAAACTAGTTCTTTGCTTGCCTCTGCAACAGCCATATACTCGGCTTCTGTTGTAGATAAAGCCACACTTTTCTGAAGTCTGGACATCCAACTTACTGCTGTACCTCCCACTGTAAAGACATATCCTGTAGTGCTTTTAAATGTACCTTTGCAACCACCCAGATCAGCATCAGTATAACCTCTGAGTATAGCATCCTTTCCCTTGAAACACAACCCCATATTCTGAGTACCCTTCAGATAACGAAGAATCCACCTAACCCCTTCCCAATGTTCTTTCCCTGGATTAGACATGAATCGACTGACAACCCCCACAGCATGAGCAATATCTGGTCGGGTGCAAACCATTGCATACATAAGACTCCCAACCGCTGATGCATATGGAACCTTGGCCATCTCTCTTCTATCTTCTTCATCTTTAGGAGACTGATCTTTGGTAAGGATCAAATGAGATCCCAATGGAGTATTCCTCGGTTTGGTCTTCACATCATTCATCTTGAACCTTTCTAACACTTTCCCAATGTATTTTTCTTGGGACAAGGTTAGAGAATCGTCTTTCTTGTTTCTGAAGATGCTCATTCCCAATATCTGTTTGGCTGGACCCAAGTCTTTCATTTCGAATTCCTGGGACATCTGTTTCTTCAACTTGTTGATTTCATGCATGTCAGCTCCAACAATCAACATATCATCAACATATAGTAGCAAGATGATATAAGAGTTCTTGAATTTCTTCAAGTAACAACAATGATCCATCTGGCATCTTTTAAACCCGGACCTCTCCATGAAGTTATCGAACTTCATGTACCACTGTCTAGGCGCCTGTTTAAGACCATATAAACTCTTCTTCAATTTGCATACCCAGTCTTCTTTCCCGACAACCTGAAATCCCTCAGGTTGTGCCATATAAATGTCTTCATTTAGGTCACCATGTAGAAAAGCTGTCTTAACATCTAGCTGCTCCAGATGTAATTTCTCTGCTGCTACAATACTGAGAACAAGCCTGATGGTAGTCATCTTCACAACCGGAGAGAAGATCTCATCATAATCGACTCCCTTTTTCTGTTGAAACCCCTTGACAACTAAACGAGCTTTGAACCGTTTAGACCCATCGTGTTCTTCTTTGACCCTGTAAACCCATTTATTCTGTAATGCTCTCTTATTCTGCGGAAGCTTTACCAAAACCCAAGTTTTGTTCTTTTCAAGAGAGCTCATTTCTTCCTTCATAGCATTCTCCCACTGGCGAGAATCTTTCACCTTGACTGCTTCTGTGTAACTGTCTGGTTCACCGTTTTCAGTTAAAAGAATGTAATTTGCTGAAGGATCATAGAATTGTGTCTGCTTTGCCACTCTGGTGGATCTCCTGACATAATGATCATTCTCGTCAGGCTGTTGTGGTAGTGGTTGTTGTACTTCATATGAACCTGTACTCCCACTATCAGAAGCTTCCTCTTCCTCATCATCTCCACCATTATCAAACTCAAACTCTGTGTCGACATTTTCTGATTCTGTAACCGGTTCAGCGACCGATTCAGCTTTCTGGTTACTAGTTCCTGTCTCGAACTCTACCTGCTGTTCCTGAACCTTTGAGTTTGATCCTGTTAAGTCTTTATACAACTCAGACTCATTAAAAGTGGCATGCTTGCTTCGGACCACTTTTCTGCTTTCTGAATCCCAAAGCCTGTAGCCCATCTTGTCTGACCCATAGCCAATGAAGGTATACTTCTTGGCTTTTGCATCTAGCTTGTCTCTATCTTGATCCAGATCATAAGCACTGCACCCAAAGATTTTAAGGTGCTTATACTTTACTGCTTCCCCCTTCCATTCTTCCTGTGGTACTTTGAATCCCAATGGAACTGATAAACCTCGGTTGATCAAATATGCTGCAGTATTCACTGCTTCTGCCCAGAACATTTTTGGTAACCCTGCATTCAACCTCATGCTTCTGGCTCTTTCATTCAATGTTCTGTTCATCCTTTCTGCAACCCCGTTTTGCTGAGGTGTGCCTGGGACAGTATTAATCATCCGAATGCCATGTTCAGCACAATAATCAACGAATTCCTTGCTGACATATTCTCCTCCGTTGTCGGACTTCAAAGCCTTTACCTTCAAATTAGTTTCATTTTCAACAGCAATTTTCCATTTCTTAAAAGTATTAAAAACATCAGATTTATGCTTAAGAAATTTAACCCATACCTTGCGTGTTGAATCATCGATGAAGGTGACATAGTAGTGTGAACCACCCAAAGAAGCAACTGGAGTAGGTCCGTATACGTCTGTGTGAACAAGCTCTAACTTTTGAGACTTTGGAGCTTTTCCTGTCTTGGCAAATGATACTTTCTTTTTCTTGCCGAGAACACATGGTTCACAAAATTCAGATTCGACCTTCTTCAATTCTGGAAGCTTTCCTCTGGCGACAAGCATTTTCATCCCCTTTTCACTCATGTGGCCGAGTCGTTGATGCCAAAGCTTTGACGGACTCGACACTCTGGAAATTGCATTTGCACTCCCTGCAGGCACTTCAACCATATACAAGCTACCCCGTTTCTTTCCTTTGGCAATTACCATACTACCCTTGACAACCCTCCACTGTCCACCCCCAAAGTAGACACCGTACCCCTGGTCGTCTAATTGCCCAACAGACAAAGCAAGTCCTCGACTTGCATCTTCCACCAAGCAAAATCTTGTCCTTCAAACTTCTCAATCTTGATCTTACCGTCTTCAGACATCATCTTTGAGTTACACTACCCAATAAAAGATCAAAAATTTGAGATTAACACTTGAAGCAACCAAAACACGAACAAATCAGCCCTGTGCAGAAAAAACACAGCAGCAAATCTGGACCAAAACTGTCCAGAAAAATCGCAGAAAACTGTAACTGTTTTGCGATAGCAGCAGCAGTGTTTTTCAGCAGCGGGCAGGCGGCAGATCGGCGACAGCTCACTGTTTTGCCCAGAAACTGCTGTGAACAGCAGCAGCAGTGGTTTAGGTGTTGTTTCAGTACGGGCAGAACCCTAGCAGCAGCTAGAGTGCAGCAGCAGCGGCGGTAGTGGCCTGAACAAAGCTCTGATACCAGTTGTTAGGAGCTCGGTCTGATTAGACACACACAAACAGAATCTGGAAATAAAGAAAGTAAAGAACACAATGATTTAACGTGGTTCGGTCTGGGTCTGACCTACGTCCACCGGGTAACTAGGAGTGTATTATTTCTTTTGTGTAAGAATGAGATGATTTTACAAATACAAGAGGATCTCTTATATAGAGATTGAGATAGCTCTATTACAGCTGCCATCATTAATGGAGTTGAGACAAAGGAGAGTAAGCAAAAATCTGGAGTTGATACAAGTGAGTTAATGCATGATTTCCTCCAGAAAAGTCTGCCCAAATAAGTGGGCCCCTTGTCTGCCACTTTTGACTACTTGGTCCTGGCTTCACTTAGACTCCAACAATCTCCCACTTGAAGCCACGGAACAATCTTCACCTGTGCTTCAACTGTAGACTTAGCTTCTCAACCCTTGCATAGGGAATTAATTTGGGGAGCCAATCTTCTTTTTTTGGTTTTGTTTTTTCACTTTAGACTTTACTTAAGATTCCCAGTGGATGTCTCTTTCCATTTGGCCCTGTATATCGAGGCACTTGCCGCCCAACAATTTTAGTAATACTATGATATAATATTAGAACTATTGTCACAATAAGCCCTTAATTGGAGGGTGGAGTTGCCAACTCTAGCGCGTTTGGTTTAGCAAATAGTGCCTGAAATGTTTCCTTAGAGAAGGAATATCAGTGGTACTCATGGTTGAAGACTCAGTACAACTAGGTGAAGTGTTCTACTAAATGTCTGCTTCAAGTATATTTTAATCAAGGTTGTAAATATCGCTTTTCGTGGTATCGTTTCGGTCGACCACCGATAAGCGATATATCTGATATATCGGGGATATACGATACCCTAACTTGTAAAGAAAATTGATAAGCGTTCATTTTGTGATTATTTCAAGATTTACATATTTTACTTATATTTCTTCTTGTATATCAAAAAAATATATTTTTATTTATATGTTTTACATATACTTTTATTAACTAACATATTGTTTATGACTTCTGACCCAGGTCTTGCTGATCATGATAATTACCATGAATATTGTCGTCTTCTTGGACGGTTTAGAGTAAACTATCAGGTGATTTATGTAACTGTTTGCATTTCTAATAACTCCTTTTCTGAGATACTAGTGTTGTCGTGTTGAGTTTCTTCATGTCTTTAATGTGTTAGCCTTTCATACATGTGCACGTCTTTATTCAAACTATACGTAAAGATACTGCTGCAAATATTAAATAATTTCAATTGATGAGATATCATATATTCTAATAAATTTTTCTGAAATAACATGCTTGTCCAACAAGAAAAAGAATGGTTTATTGATTAAACTCCTCTGATTTATAAATAATTTCTTGTTTTTCTTTTCAAGCTTCTACTATGTAACTCTTTTGATATTTTTCATGTGATATTACGTTCTAGTGGTGAGACATTTAGGGCGTACTTTTAGTGGCCTGCGTTGATGGTATGTTTCAAACTTTATCACAAATAGGATTCTGTAGCAACTAACAAGTTATTTTTAGCGAAGCATCTAGTCGATTAGCATCATGGATGGTTTTATCGGGTTTTAGGGCTCATATCCTTCATGGATTTGATTTCTTCTACCAATTACACATTATACACGTAAATAACACGTGAGGGCAAAAAACATAAAATGAGCACCTTGATTAAGTCTGCTTTTCATTGAAACTCAACGCACACGTGTATGTGTGCTATGTATTTTCACGTGAAAAAACCCATGCAACTTTTTCACGTATTTTTTCACATGTGTTTACACTGTCTTGAGTTCTTGACCATCCGTCTTGATCTAAGGGCTGAAATTGGGGAAACCAAATGAACTGACCCCTATATCATGTATACGTTATATTTACAGAAGTAATAGTGTACTAATGGTGCATCCACATAAAACATCCTCATATTTAGTAACAAAACCATGACACTAGGCAAATTCAAGAGATAAGAGAAGTAGTGAGAATAAGTGGATGCCACATGTCATAATGTTTTGGTATTAGCGTATCTGATTAGGAAATATCGTCTTTCATACCAACAGGCACCCTTTGGTATTTGGGTTTTTTGTTATTTTTTTGTGTGGTGGTTTTGGTGGTGATGATGTAGGAAAGGGCAAGAAAGGGTGATGTCTTACATTACATGCTCACTCTTTCTTAATATCTAGATTGTGAAAGTAAGCATACTAAGCAAAATAGTTATTGCACTTGAAACTCACATCTGTGATCTGCTACTTAACAGCTTGAGCAAGAAGTAATCATATTAACCTACAAAGGTTTTGTATTTGAAAATGTCATTTGTGATTGGTCGCACCATATTGGGTACTCGGGTTGTTTTTTTGGGGCCAACTGTTATTTGTTCTCTCTTCGTAATTTTCTCTGTTGTTTTGGTTGCAGCTATCAGAACTTGTGAACGTGGAAGGCTACAGTGATTGGATACGCTTGGTTGCAGAGTTTACTTCAAAATCATTGCAGTCATGGCAGGTTGGCTTTTGGTGTTTACAGCTTAAACAATCTGATAATTAGACATAACAACGTTCTTTAAACTATTTCTTAAGAAATAATCATGAGTCCAACTAGCCTTAGTGCTAAGTTCAATAGTGAATCCTGCATGCATGTTATTAATAGTTTATTATCAGAGTTCTTCCATAGTTTCTCTGGATTTGAAGTAATATTTTTAATAGATGAAGCCTAATTTTTTCTATAGAATTTCATGTATACATGTGAGAAAAAAGATCACATTGACTTGTGAACCATATGTTCAAAAGTACATCAATGTATATTAATTTGAATTAATAATAGACGTGAGGGTCATGGGGATTATGTATTTGATTAAGAAGTACAACACCAGTGTACGTTGATCATCCAACGACGTTCTTAGGTGATAATGCTGCATATATATTTGGAGCAAATATTATACTTGTTTTTAGACCTAATACAACATAGTTAGTATATTGAACCTTGTCATGAGTTCAATCTATTGATCGACTCTTGCAGTGGGCTAGTAGCAGTTTATACTATCTTTTGGGGCTGTGGTCACGGTTGTTAACATCTGTGCCCTACTTGAAAGCTGATGCACCTAGCTTGCTTGACGAATTTGTGCCGAAGATTAGTGAAGGTTTTATTACCTCAAGATTTGATTCTGTGCAGGTATGTGGCGCATAGTTTATGAATTTTATATTTTAATGTCTTGTGAAGAGAAATCACGTCTTCCTCTTTAATTACCTCAAGCTTCCATTTATTCATTTCCAAAATGTAGGCTACTCCCCAAGATGACCTCTCTGAAAATCCTCTTGATAATGTAGAGCTTCTTCAAGACCAGCTTGACTGCTTTCCCTATCTATGCAGATTTCAGGTCTAAATACTCATGTACTTGGTGGTATTATCTGTTTAAGAGCTGTCATACAAAATTGATGTTTGTTATCTGCAATCATCTAAATATGGCTAAAATGCTGATAGTTTGATCAATTGCTCTTTTGCATTTCAGTATGAAAGGAGTAGTTTATTTATTATAAATATTGTGGAGCCCATCCTGCAACTGTATACGGTAATCTTTAGTGCATATTGCTTTCCGTTCATATATTTCCTTGTACTTCTTCAATGATATTTAATGTGTTTTGTCGCTGTGTTTCTTAATAGGAAAGAGCACAGCATCAGATTAGTGATAATAATGAATTATCAGTCATTGAAGCCAAATTAGCTTGGATAGTTCATATTGTTGCTGCTATATTAAAGATTAAACAATGTAGTGGTTGCAGGTATCCAAGTTTAAGTCCTAGACAAAAAGTTCTGCTTACATGACCGGGAAACTTTGTTGTCCTCTGACCATTTGTATTTTTTTTCACAGCACGGATTCCCAAGAGGCTGTTGATGCAGAACTATCCGCTCGTGTATTGCGTATCATAAATACCACGGATAGTGGATCACATAGTCGGGTAAATTAGCTAAGTGCACATTAATCTACACATCTAGTCAGATTGGTCCCCAACTAAAATCATTAAGTATTTGCAATAGTCACATGGTATTAAAAACACCCATGATCCACGTTTCTGATTGTTATGTACTGAATCATAGTAGAGCAATGTTCTGGGAACATTTGGGATTGCAATCTGCTCAGAATCTTTCAATTTTGATTTATTTATTACTGATGTATACTTTTTGGACGTTTCGATTGTATAAAATCAATTATCGGATAAAACTTACAACATTATATCGTATATTGCATCGAAGACATCCAGAGCGATCATACCCCATCTGTAATGAACTTTTGGAGACCTAGCAAACTGCATCCTGAACCACGATCTCGTACTGGAGCGATCAGAGTTCCATGTGTATAACTTTCTATTTTACCACGGTCTAGGAAACCAAGTTTAATCTACATTTCCGTTGTAAGTAATATATTTAATAACTTTCTATTTTGAGGATGATTGATTAATCTATATCTACAGAGATACGGTGAACTTAGCAAGCAGAGGGCTCGACCAGGCAATTTTGACATTCTTTCAACACTTCAGAAAGTCTTACGTAGGTGACCAAGCTATGCATTCATCTAAGGTAAGTAAAGCAAATGATATGTTGGTGGATACTAGCCTGTTTTTCATTTCATTAAAATGCATTCCGTTTATGATGCAGCAGCTCTATGGACGTTTATCTGAGCTGCTGGGATTGCAAGATCATCTTCAAGCATTAAATTTGATTGTTGGGAAAATTGCAACAAACCTCAGGTGTTACACAGAGGTAGTTAATTTTCTTTTTTGGTTGCTTCTCTGGAAATTTGTACTGTTTCTTACTAATTTTTTCTTACAGAGTGAGGATGTTATTGACCACACCTTAAGTCTCTTTTTGGAACTGGCATCTGGGTTAGTTATCTTATCTAGTATTGTATGATTTATCTTTATAAAATGTGTGTGTGTGTGTGTGTTTTTGTAGGAATTGCACTTGTTCATAAGTTAATTATTTCTTATTGCAGATATATGACAGGAAAGCTACTTATGAAGTTGGACACTGTGAAGTTCATTGTTGCGAATCATACAGTAATTCTCTATCTGTTATTTAGTGCTCAAAGTTTTTTCTTAGGCTTCCATTAGTTAAGGACAGTAATAGGCAGCATTGGTGTTACAGTTCTGCAACCTCTTATTTTAACGACCAATTCGCAAAGAAGCAATTTGATATTCTATAATATATACTCATCTATAATAAAAGGGCAACTCTGAGTCTGAAGTACTCTTTCTTGTCATTACCATGTAGTTACTTTTTTTGGCATTTAAACAAGTAATTGTATCCATCTGATATAAGATCAAAGTTTTGATTATAATGTCTGTGATTATAAAATAGTTTAAATTAATAAATTAAAATGAACTTACGAATCTATTTATGCAATTCTGAATCGCTGCTTGAGTGAATAAGCAGTATAATACCACCTGTCAGCTTAACTCATCTTGATGCCTTTTAGAACCCTTTTGATTTCTTTTCATAACTTGATAGTGCTTTTCTTACGCTTGACATTTATAATTTGCCATTTTTATTTGTAGAGGGAACACTTCCCATTCCTCCATGAATACAGATGCTCTCGCAGTAGGACTACATTTTATTACACTATTGGCTGGCTAATTTTTATGGAGGACAGTCCTGTTAAGTTTAAGTCTTCTATGGATCCACTGTTACAGGATTGGTTTTAAAAATCGCGCTTTAAGCGCGATTAAGGGTTAAGCGTTCCTAAGCGCTAGCTTAAACGCTTTATTGTACATTAAGCGTAGGGTGTACATAAAGCGTGCGATTTTTAGCGCTTTTTCAATAAGCGCTAGGCGCTAAAAAGCGTAGGATTTTTGTAAAAAAGCGTTCTGATTTTTGTATATAAGGCTTTAGTGAATATGGAGTGTGAAATAGGCCCAGAAGTTAGGTCCATTTAGTAATTAATTGGGTCTAGTACTCTAAAAGATTAGGGCGGCATTGATAAAGGTGGGAATAATAAGGGAGGGAAAGATAAGGTCGGAGAACCTATTGGGGGTTTTTAACCTAATTGAAGGTACGAACAACCATTCTCTCTTTATTCATCTCCTAGCTGCTGTAAAAAGTGAAGATAAAAGTGATTAGGGCTCTTAGTTTAACCTTAGAACCTTTAAGCAACCTACTTTTGAATACCTATCTGGCTATCTTCTGTGATTTTTAGTTTCTAGCTGCTAGGTTGTTTTGCTACTTAAAGGTGCCTTTGCTACATAAAAGAGTTTTTGATATGTATATATAATGGCATTGATGGTATTTTATATATATAATGGTGTTTTAGTATTATTTATGTGTTATAAATACTATATATATAATTTATAATATTTTTATAAAAGTGTGCGCTTCGCGTACGAAAATCTCGCCGCTTTTCCGCTTAGCGCTTTACGCTTCGGAAATGGACCTTATCGCTTTTGTGCGCTTAGCGCTTTTTAAAACCAAGCTTTTGTGCGCTTAGCGGTTTTTAAAACCAAGGTTACAGGTACGCTCTTATTATCATTATGTTTTTTTGTCTAGATTTAAAATATTTCGTAACAAGCTTCATTTTGAACATATTATTGCATCTGACTCTATATGTATACCATCAGTCACTGTGTGAGCTGATCCACTGTTTTTGTCTAATGAGTAACCAATGCATTTTTTTTTTGGGTTTAATATTCAAAGGAAATCACATAAGTGAAGGATAATGATAATTCAACCTAAATCATGTGCCTAAAGATCAACCTAATTATAAGATGGTGACATTTGGAAGAATCAATGGATAAAATTAAGAAAGAGACTTAGTGGAATCCATATGTCAAATTTTTAAGCTTTTAGGTTGATTTTTAGGCACATTTTTAGGTCAATTTATCATTTTCCATAAGGGGAACATATTGATAGGATCGTTCCTGCCCAAAAATGTCAAAAGTGCCAAATTACAACGAAAACTCGAGTTAGAGACACCCCCCTTGAATCTGTTCGTTGAGCAATTCCAATCTGCAATCACGATACAGCTACACCACGTGCTGAGCTGGCCGGAACCCTAATCTGGGTGACGGTTGGATGGTGACTAGTTGGTGGTTGTGTGATCTGTATGAAACCTAGATCTAGATACCACTTGTTAGGACTTAGGAATAAAACTGCACACACACAATAAAGAGAAAAATAACAAGAAAGAACAACATGAGAGATTTAACGTGGTATCTCACACTAAACTGTGTGAACTAATCCAAGGGGGGCAAAGAGGTTTTCTATTGATTTTCTACAAAACCGAAAATTACATGTACAAGAGATATGTGTATTTATAGGCTACTGATTAGAGTTAAAAGCTTGTTCTCCAAGAAAGCTAAAACTGGACCTAATAGAATTAAGGCCTTCTGCCCTAATTCCCTACTGGGCCGGTTTTACTAAGCTCAACTAAATAAGGCCTGCTGCCCTTTTAGTCTCTGAACATAGCAGCCCTTTGAGTGGACCGAATGACAACAACTGCCAACAATAATGTAGGCCTACTTCATTTTAATCCGGGCCATCACTTGAGTATCCAATTGGCCAGAACTTGGACTGCAGCAATAGAGCTCGGGTTTGGTCTGGCTAACACGTATAATAATAAATGTTACAGGGCTAAGCAAAACTTTAGCTAGTGTTGGGGGAGCATGGATAAAATCAGGCACTTCTATGTAAAGTTATAATCAGAAATATAACTAGTATTACATGTCCTTTTTTCCTGTATGTTCCATATCTTGACCCATGAGCACACCTTTGTTACATGTTGTATTCAATGTTGTGTTTATAATTCTGTATTTCTGTTACTAAAATTCAGACTTTCATAGATAGTTCTAGGTTTGATATTCAATCTAAGGGAAAGTTACAAGATTCAGAGACAACATAGTGAGATGGCATAATTATTTCCTCACTTGTGCATACTAATTAATCTTCGTGACTAGATTTAGTTTTCATTAAGGTGGTGGTTGGACATGAGTCCTTTTTCAACAATAGTTTTATATACACCAGGCTAGCTGCTGACCCATGCTTGTTCTTATTTTTTTTTCTTATCCTCACGATATCTTCTTCATTGTCCATTGTCATTTTCCAGATTTGATTATGTTTTTGGTTCTAGGTTTTTATCAGTTTGGAGTCGGTTCCTGATGTTATGTTTCGCACTGATACGGTCAAATATGCATTAATTGGACTGATGAGAGATTTACGTGGAATTGCAATGGCCACTAATAGGTTGGATTATCTTTACTAGATAGTTTCATGTATATATATATATATATATATATATGGGGTGGGTTATGTGGGGAACAGCCAACTAAAAAAGTACAAGGGGACAAATGTGGGCCGTCCGATCATCCAATCTAAAGATCAAAAAAAAAAACGCGGAGGGGTAAAATTAGAAAAACACCGTCTTTTTTCATCCCAGCTAGATATAAACCCCACCGACCAGTCTTCCTTCTTCAACCATCAACTCCCTCCGCCACCACAAGAACACAATGACGGCCACTAATTCCGACAGAATGCCGACATCTAACGACAAATTAAACAACCGGCGACAATGTTTGACCTAAAACGAACCTTCTTCTTCCTTTAATTCCATTTAAATTAAGATTTCTAGATTTTCAATTTTCCGATAAACCCTAAATAAATTTTCCGATCTACTACAATTAGAATAAAAAATGGAGACAAATCAGAATACAAATGTTGATGAAGATGTCAATTCAACTGCTAATAATGCACCGTCTGAATCAAGTAAGTTTTTTTTATTTTTTTATTTTTAATGTATATTATTTTCAAATTTCATACAGTAATTGTGTTTTTGTAACAACCATCTGTAATTAGATAGTTTTTATCTTAATTTTTATGATACATTTTTTTTTACATTTACTTCAATTCGATCCTGATTTAATAAAATTATAACCAATCTGTGTGTAGTTTTCATGCCGTCAAGGATTCTGATATCTGACATTTAACTATTAAACAACCTACACATGTGTAAGTTATCTAATGTCACTTATTTAGCTATAAGTTACACATGTGTAAGGCATACTACTTATGTAGCTATATCTATAAGTTTATATAGCTGTTTTGATATGTGTGTTTTTTTTTAATTTTCATATAGGTTCTTTTAGCATCTCAAACACAAATTTATATAGAAGTAGAATAGAAGACCTTTACGATGATGATTCATGCATACCAATAGTCGATGATAAATTGAAACCAGTCAAGGGTAGTATATTTAAGACCTTAGAAGAAGGTATATACATGTACGAAAGATATGCGTACGAAGCTGGATTTGATACCAAGCTTTCGACACAAAGAAGGTTAAAAAGTGGTAAGGTGCAAACAAAGTACGTTTGGTGTAATAAATCTGGATGTAGTCAAGATGTTACTATGGATACATTATATTCAGAAGCAAGGGAACGTACATCATCAACACAGGTAACAGGTTGCAAAGCTCATGTTTTTTTCAAGATTCTCGAACACAACGGAACATATCAGTTAACAGAGTTTGTGGAGAAACACAATCACAAGATGAATGCAGCAGAATATAAATACCTTTCAAAGAAACATAGGAAATTAGGGATATCCGAAATAAATTTTATTCAGAAGGTTTCAACTTCCGACATAGGACCAACTAGAGCTCATCACATCTATAGTAACCTCCTAGGATCTCAGAAGAACACCCATGGAACAGTTGTTGATTTTAAGAACCATAAAATGGCAATAAACTGTTTAATTGGTTCAGATGACTCACAAATGCTAATAAATAAGATGGATAACAGAAAGGATTGTGTTCCGGGTTTTTTTTTAAGTATAAGGTGAATAAGAATGAGCTTGCTGCTTTATTTTGGGCTGATGAGATTGCGAGACAGAATTACATAGAATTTGGAGACATCATCTCGTTCGATGCAACATACAGAACAAATAGGTACTTTTGTTTTATTATACAGTTGTTAAAATTTGTTTTCACTTGGCTTATACACTTGCTTATAGATTTTTAGTTCATACATGATACATATTAGTGGCCAATAATTTGTGTTCACTTGTGTTATACACTTGCTTTATAAAATTACACATGGGAAAGTCATCAAACAGTGATATTGGCTGCAGTATAATTTGATTTTAGTTCATGTACAATTCGAGTTATCACCTTACGCATGTGTAAGTTGTTGAAGTTACACATGTGTACGTGATATAACCAGCATGGAAGGTATATTTACACATGCGTAAGCCATAAATGGTTTGAAGTTCATGTACATAAACCAACTATATAAAACCTACAATTTCAGGTACAACATGATATTTGTACCTTTTACAGCCATAGACAACCACAAGAAGTCAGTTTCTATTGGAGCAGGAATGATAATCAACGAGACATCAGAATCTTATGAATGGTTACTGAGTGCATTCTTAGGTGCTGTTTGGTTGATAGGAATTCAAAGGAATTCAATGGAATTGGAATTCAAATTCCATTCCTTACCTTGTTTGGTTGGATATGTAAGGAATCTGAATCTAAAACATTCCTTTAAATTCCTTGAAATACAGAATTTGGAAATCCTTCACATATGTGATGGAAAGTTTTGAATTCCTAAGGAATTCATAATATAGACCAAAACACCCTTCTCTCATCCCTACCGGTCACCACTTGCAGTCTTGCACTTCCGTCATCATCTTTACCGTCAAACTTCCATCACCACTCGCACCCTCCGGTAACCTCACACCATCTTTACCATTGCACTATATTCACCGAGGCACCACCCCAACAACTCTCGTGAAACAACAGTTAACCTCATGGAACAAAACGCATCCGATCTACAAACGACGATGGTTACCTTTGAAAAAAGAGATCTACTGACCGCTAGCTACCTGCGACCTTTGCTTGGGATTTCCGGCCGCCGCCGCTGCTTAAGATTTCCGGCATCCTTATTCAAACTCCATGGGGATTTTTGTGTTAAACATAAGTATGCTTGTTTGTATTGGAATATGAGATCCATATAAATCAATTAAAGAAAGAGAATTTAAAAGAAGAACAAAAAAATTGATGGCAGAAAAGTTGCAGGTGCCGGTGAAGTGAAACACTTTTGGAGAAAAGCCAATTATGACTTTTTGGTATAGACATACTTGTATGGATCGATATATCTAGCTATGTTATTATTATTAATTATTTATTTTATCATTTTTATTATTATTTGTATATAAGATCCATTAAAATCATGTTATATTATAATGAAAAAAAACTTGTAGTTATTTAATAAAGGTTAAATTTGTCATTTGTTATTTTTAAATTCCAATTCCATTGAATTCCGACAACCAAACACACAACATATTTTAGAACTTTCAGATTCCAATTCCTTCAAATTCCAATTCCTTTAAAAACATTCTGCGAACCAAACGCCCCCTTAGGTGCATTTGGGGAACAACCTAGGATGGTTGTGACGGATCAGGATGTGTCAATGAAAAAAGCAATTGCAACAGTTTTCCCAGATTCACGACATAGACTTTGTATGTGGCACATAACTCAAAAGCTACCATCAAAAGTTAGCAAGAGGATTTTTGAAAACACAGATTTCAAAAAGAAATTCAACCAAATTGTTTGGGATGTATCAATAAGTCCAGAAAGGTTTGAGAGGAAATGGAAAGAAATAATGAAAGAGTTTAAGTTGGAAGATGATGCATGGTTCAAGCACATGTATCAGATAAGAAGCACATGGATACCAGCATACTTTAGAGAATTAGCGATGTCAGGTCTAATGAGAACAACTTCCCGTTCTCAAAGTGAAAACTCTTTTTTCAACAATTTCACAAACCCTAACGCGACGTTGATACATTTTATGATGTCGTATGAATCTGCCATGGAGAGGCAAGGAAGTAGATTGGAGATTTTAGATCATCAATCACACAACAAGCAGCCGCGATTTATAACTCCACTGAATGTTGAAAGGCAGGCTTACAAGTTGTACACACGGACAATCTTTCTGTTGGTTCAAGAAGAGATAAAACTGTCTATTTATTATTGCTCTCAGATAAGTGTTAGTCATGAAGGAAGTAATGAAGTCATTATTATTAGAGAGCACAGAGAGATAAAGCAAAAACCAGAAAAGAAAGCTCCTATGAAAAAGAAAAGAAAAGAACATGAGGATGAAGAGGTTGTTGAAGATATTATAACTGTGCACGAAGAAGAAACCGAAGATGGAATTGAGGACTCAACAGCAAATGCAAAACAACATTCTGCTTGCACATCTGGAAATCAAGCTAAGAAAAGGATATACACATTTAAGGTGCATCCATCTCTAATTATTTATCAATATATGTTTGTGATTTACTTGTTAATTAGGCTGATCTGCCTTTTTTTTTTCTTTCAAGGTTTTACACAACAAAGAAGAAGATACTATTGATTGCAGCTGCTTAACTTTTGCCCGTTATGGATTCTTATGTCGGCACATATTTTGTATGTTTAAAGCTAAAGATATTGAAGAAATTCCTGAAAAATACATTCTTAGAAGGTGGAGAAAGGATTTAGTACCGCCAGGAATGCGTACAAGAAGAACAAGGTACGGTGAGTCGAGTGAAGAATGTGAGAAGCTTGGTAATGAGTTGCATTTCATTGTAGAGAATTGTATTAGCATGTTAGCGAAAGATGAAGCAAAACTTTCTGTTCTTGTTGAGAAAGTTAGACAACTGAAAGACGAGATTGAAGATAAAGTTTCAACTTCCAGAACAAAGAAAACAAAGGAAGTTATTGAGGAGTTCCTAGGTGTTCAAAAGCCAGAAACAAGGGAAGTTGAAAATCCATCAGTTGTAAGTTATAAGGGGAGTCATTCAGATTCGAGATTGAAAAGTTCAAAGGAAATCGCAATGGAAGAGTACGTCAAGCCAAAGAGAAAATGTGCAAAATGTGGCAAGATGACGAATCATGACAAAAGAAACTGTGAGAAGAAGAAAATAGAAGAAGAAAAAGCTAAGGCGGTTGCAGAAACTCTTCAAAGGTTTAAAAAATAATAAAGTGACTTGTGGTGATTTATTTTTATTCATTGCTGATTACATTGCTAAGTACATTGGTGATTATATTTTTCAAATTTTTTATGACTGAAATATTGGTTTTCAAATGTTTTATTATTATTAAAGTAGAGAGTTGATTTATTTGGATGAAATAATTGATTGCAAGTTGTGGTAAAAATGTTGATTTTTGATGGTAAAGTGATTACTTGCAGGTTATTATATGTGCTCTTATTATTATAAATATTTGTAAGGTAGGAGTTGCAGTAAAGATACAATTTTTGTTAAAAAGATTGCAGGAAACATACAATTTTCATATCTAACTTCAGTTTTATTATAAATGTAAATAAAAGTTTTTATTCAACTTGCAAACTAGATAAGTAAAAACGAAAACACAAGACAAACAGATCAGAACTTTCCAGTTGATGAGAAACATTTGAATATCAACTAGCTTTACACTTCTCTTCTAGAGAAGCAACCTTTTCTTCAAGAAGTTTGATGCAGAGCTGAAGTGACTTCAAAAGATTATCCTTATCGCAAAGTTCTTGACTTAATTCATTCTCCCTTGAACGATACTTTGATGCAATTTGAGAAATCATTTCCTTCACTCTTTCTTCTTCGGCTTCAATGTCTTCAAGTATTTGTATCTTTACTTTTGAGCTATTTTGCATAAACATTCTTTTTTCCTTGATCTTTTTGACAGCATCTAGATATAAAGCGTCTATGTGTTCGATTGAAAACGTTTGATTCTTTTGGTTAATCACTTCTGACAAAAAAAGAAAATTGTTTAAAATTGTATATACTTGTTTTAGTATACAATGAAAGAAAAAATAAGTTAAATATCAATAGTAGATGATAACAGAACAAAAAACTTACTTGATTTTGTTTGAAAATTATTAGCAGTGGAATCCACTTCTTTATCAAAAACCTTATCCTTGTTTTTCTCCATTTTTCTATTTAAAGTAACAAATAATAATTATTCATTTTCTAATTTGCATAAATCATGTAGTTATTTTCATGATGTGGGTTTTTAGATATATGGTTAGATTTTTTGAAATGAAAAAAAAATAAGGAAAGTAGATGACATACCTTGGTCAAAAGTGAAGAAAGAGATTCAAAGTTTTTAGAGAAATAATGAAAGTGTGGAAGAAGGAATGGTAATTTATAACACATTTTTAATCAACTCAAAGACCGTGTTTCTACTAGTTCATTATTGGAATACTAATAACAAAAAAATCACAACCACACTTTGACAATTTACCTATCGACAATTGACAAAATACTTTTTATAAGTTACTGTTGATATATTGAAAAAGCAAATTGACAAACTACTTTTTATAAAGTAGATTTACTCTTCAAATAAAATTGTGCTTTTAAAATAATACAGATAAGATGTATGATGCTTTTAAAATAATACCAAAAATTAATTCTGAACTAGCTTGTTAACAAAAAAATATTAGAACACAAATTAATAGTTTATAATAGTTCATAACAAATTTGTCATTGCAAAACATTTATCACAGAATTTAAAATTTGCTACTGTAACAAAGTTTATTAAACTAATTACGAGACACCATCTTCAAGTCGTTCCATTTCTTAGAGTTTCCTCTCCAAGATCCATCATCCGAAATAAACATGCTGCAAATTGAAACAAAAAGTTACATTGTATCCAACGTTTTATTACATTAATTTATCGTTTTATTTCAACATTAACAATTATTGATTAAAGTCAAAACAAATCCCTACATGACATTCACCAGTTACCTTATTACCTCATCTGTACGACTCATCTGTACGACGCCAGTAGTCTTCAGATATAGGCACAGTAGATGTAATAATTACAATGAAGTGTGTTGCAAAAGAAACCAACTCAAGACTTACAAAACCATCAACAATTACAAAAAAGTTCACATAGCGGAAAAAAAAGAAGAATACTTTGTCTTTTTATAATTTCCTTCCTACTACCTATTTTAACTCTAGACTACATTAAACTTAAGCAATATAAATCTCCTGTTCTGGGGACTCATTGATGTCCTGTAAGTAAAAACTATACAGTTAAACCTTCCTAGTACCTATTTTAACTCTAGACTACATTAATCGAAACATTTAACTTGTCCCAAAACATTTTTTACAATCCACCTAATAACAATCCATAATACAGTAACCAAAAACTATATTGCTTTCATAACCTAAATAGAATCAAAACCACCAATGAAAACCTTTAACAGGCAACCCTAAATAAGCAACAAATATAGTATTTATAAATAGAATCAGAAACTCTACTAAAAGCATCCAACAGTCATAATATATTGTAAAATCCAACTGATGTGACCAATTTATATAGATCGCCCACATCATTATTGGCCTTTTTCGTATGTGTTTTGAGTAAATTTTGTATGCATTTGGCGCGTTTATGGTGTTTGTTAGTGCTTTCAGGTTCTTAGCAAGTTGTGCGTCCATTTGGTGCATTTTTCGACGATTTTAGGCCAAGATGTTGATCCGAGTGTTCGAGAGCTGTTAATAAAGAAGAACCAAAGATTTCAGCAAGATTTGACTGCGCCGCAGTGGGAGTGCACTAGTCCCACTGCGCCGCAGTCACCAGTGAGAAGAACCAAAGAATCCAGACGATTATCCATGCGCCGCAGTGGGAGTGCACGAGCCCCACTGCGCCGCAGTCAAGGTCGAGAAAAAAAGAAATGATTTCCAGATGATTTTCCATGCGCCGCAGTGGGAGTGCACTAGTCCCACTGCGCCGCAGTCACACAAGAACAGAATTTCAGAGATCTCTCACTGCGCCGCAGTGGGAGTGCACAAGGCCCACTGCGCCGCAGTGAGTGCACGGGTAAATCAGGGTTTCAGCCTTTTGCAGCAGATTTTGGGGGAGGTATAAATAGAAAAATAAACCCTATTTCCCAAGTTATCAAATTTTCTTTCTAGGAGTTGTTCTACCGCGAATTCTTTCAAGGATCATCTCAGATTTCATCATTGGATTCATTAAAGATTCAAGAACACCCATCTAGATCGTATCTAATTTTCTGTCTTGCAATTTACATTCAACAATCATTGGTACAATATGTTCTCTTTCAATTTCTTTTATGAATTTCAATTTAGCATGAGTGGCTAGATTTCTAATCATCCACTTTGATGAAACTTGACGAATGATATGATTGCAATATTTTAATTCAAGAGTTGATTCAATTATCGTTGTGTCGTGATCTTTATCAATTAATTCCTTGAGATTTATTCTTTTGATGTTGATGGTTTATGTGTTCATCGTTAGTGGTACTAGGTGAATATGTTTATCGTTGCAATTCGATTGTCTATGGTCAATTGTCACCGGTTCATGGTATGACGGTGAATGTCAAATCTATAATAGGAATTAATCGGTAAACGTGTTTAGAAACGGTTGGTGGTACCACGTTTTCATTCACATAGGCATAATTGGTAATTGGATAATCAAGCAAACTAATTGTTGGGGAGATTTTCTAGGCATTGGTGGTACCGGCTTGGGTAATTAAACTAGCAACTTAGGTGTTTGGGTGATTTGCGAGCGGGTGGTGGTACCACGCGAGCATTTTTATCCTTTCACGATTATCTTGTCAACTCTAATGAATTTGTTCTTTAACGTGTGCAATCATAGCTTAAGTCAAGTGGATTCGAAGTGGATGATCTTTATTTATATTGTCTGAACTTTCTTTACTTTCAATTGTCTTGTTATTTCAATTTCTTTAATTTCAAATTGTCAAAGTGAGGTAGCAATTCGGCTACGGTTCCATCCTTATTCTAAAACTACTTTAGCAAACAATTATTTCACAACCAATCCCCGCGAACGATCTCGGACTTACTACTTACTATACTATATGCGATCAGGTCCACTGCCTGAAAGTGTGTAGTAGTCGGTTTTTAGTGGGTACTTATTTATAAATTTTACAAACTCGATTTCACACCATCGACCATAGTTGCAATAAATTATAAACCCTAAATAATATCAAAGCTAATATTTCAGTATAGCATACACAAATGAAACAATAGTTGCAATAAAAATATGAAACCAATGAGCTAATTATATTGAAATTGCATACACAGATTAAACAAGACAAAAGAGTGTTTGAATGCAAAAAGAATTTTGATAATAATAAAATAACAAAAGATTAATGTACTTACCTGATAGATTTAAGGAATAATTACTTTGATAGTTGCTTCAATCCTTTTATCTATTTCTTGAAATGCCTTTTTATGAAGAAGTTTTCTGTTAAACTCAGGAAGCTTGTAGTAATCTTCAACCTCTTTTGGAAAGAGACAACACTTCTCATTGACATTTGATGTCAGAATCTTTGTGACATATTTCTTTCTTAAATTCAACAATTGATCTTGTAGATATATCCCTTCATGTACATCTTCATTCACAAAACCACAATTGAAGTCGAACACATTATTTCCCTTGTACATTTCCATATGTCTCATTGCAAAGATTCCGGAATCGTTAATATCATTCTTCTGAGTTCTCCAGTTCATTTTGATAATTTTTGGTTTGCCATTTGAAAAAAATAACCTTTTTCCTTCCATAGCAAAGGTTGACTCAATAAATCCTATCTGAAAATATTAAAAATTAAAAAAAGAAATTAAAAAAAAAATTAATGTAGCTCTCGAGCTCCTACAGGAGCTATACGATAGATTCAAAGAAGGTGCCTAAAAGTGATAGTATTAAGCTGTTAGTTTCGTGTAACATTGTACACATATTAAACAATTGTTATGCGGTTATAATTGACTATATGGGTGGGTTGGGTAATATGCTATTTCAAGTACGTCCAGTTGACCCGTTAACGTTTAAGGCTGGAATGTAAAGAGTTTAAGGTTGAATGTAATAGCAATGTAAATTTGTTTTTATTAACCTATTAAAACTTCATTCTTATTACTTTCAACCAGTATATATAGTAAGTGCTATTGATTTGAACCATTGGATTATGGTTAAACAAGTTGCAACAACATCTATATTTAATGCAAAAATATATATAAACCAAAAAATTAGCATACCAACTTCATTGGAGAAACTCCGTAAATCTGCTCAACGTTATCTGTTGCATGAAATTTGTTGTCCAAGATATGGACTTCTGATGTTTTTAAATTGAATGCGACAACATAATATGCATCATCAGACACCATCGGAAAAAATAGCTGTTTAAGAATAATAATTTATCAATGTACGAGACTATGTAATAAAAATTTAAATTGAATTGACAAAAAATATATTTACCAAATCAATATCGTGATACTTTTTATTTGTGAGGTCTCCATAGCTTCGAAAACTCTATTGGAGAACATTTGTATCACCCGAAGATGATCATCATATAGTGGAGACTGATCGTGTGTCATATCAGGAGACTTTTTAAAAAAATATGCAAGAGATGAAAAAAAAAGTTATTGCATTATACGACAAATATTACAAATAAAAATGAATGTATCGAACTTACCATTACATTTGTAGGGCAAAACAATCAGCAAGGTTCATTTTCGTCTGTTTTTCTCTCTTCATAATTCAAAACCATAACCCATGCATCAATTACTCCAGTTATAATCATGTGCTAGGATACATTGTTTCAAAAATAACTCTTGAATACTCAAAGTCTTTATGCTTGAAGATGATTTCACTGACAAATTAAGTTTGTGATAGTTTAATATAATGAAGTAATATACATAAAACAATAAAAAAAAATATCAAAATTGGATATAATAAGTAATTTGACATACGATGGTTTAAGTCTTGCAGAGAAAATTGCAGCCGACAGTCTCTCCTCATCTGCTTGCAATGTTGCATTAACTGTGACTTTTTTCATAGCATAAGGAGAAGCTATACAATTCCCTGCAACTTTTTCTGTACCTTGTACTTGAATTTTTTTTAACAAGGAATCAAAAGAAACAATCTTTTTCCCACTAGTAGCTCCTTTTTCTTCTTCAACTGCAATTCCTTTACCAGCATCTTTGTTTTGTGGTGAAGATCTTAAAAATGGCAACTCCGATATAACTTTATCTACATCTGGTGAATTCTGTAGTGCTGCATCAATTTTGACATTTGGTGTAGCTGGTGAGTCCTTGCATGCTAAATCCTCATCACCAAAGTCGAAGCCAAGGTCAAAAGAAGGTCCATTAAAAGGTACAAAAGTTGAATACTTTGAATGTAACAACCGTCTTAGAAATGTTCTAAATAAGTTCTTTAGAAAGTACTTTCGCCATTTGAACGGCTAGACAGTTCAATTTATTTAGGTTCTTGACGTACTTTAGACCTAAATTATATGCTTATATGAAGGTCAATTTGATCTTAAATCTTGATTTATTTGACGAGTTCCTGATTAAGTACGATCAAATATTAAAGTTCGGTTCGTAAACGTGCGTGTTCATAAAAGTTCTAATTCAAAATGTTCGCAAATAGTCCTCGCACTTAATAAGTTCATTTATTGTGGAAAGGTATAAATAGGAAGGTTGGAAAACCCTAGTGAGAGAAGCAACCACTGTTCATCTTCTTCCTTTTTTCACTTCTCTCACTAAAACACACACTTGCAGCCACCTAAAACACACACAAGAGCATCCTTTGATTTTGGATTTTTTAATCAAAATTGTTTGTACTTTTAGCATCCTTGTGATAATCAAAACATACTTCTCGAATCATTTCTCAGGTAACAACAACATTTGATGGGTTTTTGATCAAATTAAAAGTGTACTTTTTCAAGTTCATGTTCTTGATGATTTGGTCCAATTTTGAATGAAAATTGTGTTAAAAGTTAATGGGTTTGTGTCTAAATGTGTTTAACAACATTTGTATGAACAAATTTGGGTCATAACGTACTTTAAACTCAAAACCCGTTTTTGAAAGTGAAGGTACAACTTGTTCTTGAAGTCACAACTTGTTCATGTGATATTTGATCTTGGAAACCAGTAAAAGTGTTATTAAATGATGTTATTGTGCATATATGTACTAGTTCTATGTTCTAACAAGTCCCGGAATCGATCTAAATCTCCAAGCTATGTTCTGTTCATTGTTCCAACCCGTTTAGGCAGTGGGACGATCTTAGGGTGGGACGATCTTGGTCCCCAAGATCGTCCTAGGCTGCTCAATGTTCTATAGTTCTTGTTCGTTCGATCTCGTGTGATGTTGTGTTGTTGTTGGTACATTAATGGGTAACTAATCTTCTAAGATCGGTTTTGCTCAACCCTTGTTCTTGAATCAAGGTGAATGTGTTCTTGCTTTGACTTAGAACGATCTTGACCATATTGTGCCCTAAAACGATCTTGAGCTATCAACCTTTAAGACGATCTTGTACATTAGAACCTAAGACGACCTTGTACATTGGAACCTAAGACGACCTTGAGCCTTGGACACTAAGACGATCCTGGCCTTGACTCAATAGAACGATCTTGAGCTTGAAGAACCATAAAACGATCTTGACCTCTAGTCAGATAAAACGATCTTGCTAGAGTCCAGTGGGACGATCTTGCTAGAGTCCAGTGGGACGATCTTGCAAGTCCAGTGGGACGACCTTGCAACCAAAGCCCTAGAACGACTTTGTGCAATCATAAAAACAACTTGAACTTGTTCTATAACATACCACACTTGATCATTAAACACCAAATCAGTTCCTAACATCATTATCATTAGATTAAACACATCAAAGGCTACGTATTAACACCAAAGCTAGTTCATGAACCGATCTAAAACAGCGAACACTGTGCAAACCCTAATTGAGTACCCTAAAGGCATGTTCTATCTTGATTATTAAAGTACAAGTTCAATGAACATCTAAATTGAGTTCTTAAGACTAAAGTTCATTATTAAAGACACGTTCAACTCATTAACACGATAAGTACTTATATGTGAGTCCTAAGATGGTCAGTTCGAGTCCAGTTCATGTACTTAAAGTTCATTTAAACTCTTTTGAGTCAAAACGTTCAAAGAGCTTCAAAGGGACCAAATCATCAGTTCATCAAGGACATTTCAGTAATTAATTAGTCATTGGAACTAATATGTGTGCATATCTATGAACAATAACTTGTACTTAGGCATCCATCAAGACGTACTTGGAATCTGATAGATATAACTTATCTATCTCTGTGCTTGTTCTCTGTGCTTATACTACTGTGCTTGTACCAGATCACTGTGAGTTCACTAATCCCCCTTTCGTACATTTTGTTCAAGTTCTTTTATCGGGGACTGAAAAGCATGAAAACTACTTTGTACTTGTACATATGTTCTTGAACTACTTTACGTACTATATTATAATCTTGAACTATTCCACGTACTATTTTATGATCTTACGAGGTACTTATGATATGATTCCTAATTATTTAAAAGAGTATTTAAGTCTTGAATGGGCAGGATCTTAAATACATTTATACTGTTTAAGGGAGTATTTAAGTCTTGAATGGGCAGGATCTTAAATACCTCCATACTACTATATTGATCTTTAACATGTTCTAGTTCGTACTTGTACTTGTTCAGTTCTTATTCACTGCTATCAGTTCATATCCCACAGTTCAGGGATTGAACCGTAGATAATTATGGACAGCGCTGTTTAGGGTAGGCCCACCCTCATTCTCCGCAGTTCTGGAGGATGCATATTATCTGTTCTTGTTCTAATTTAGACCTTCGTGAAGTACTTGATTATTATGTACTTAAGTTCAGTACAGTTCAGTTCTGGCCAATCGGGTTAGCAGTGACAACTCATTTAAAGTTCATTATATGTTCTTGTACTGTTCTTACGGTCACAAAGCACTTTTGTTAAACGTACAGACCTCATGACTGGTTCTTACTCTACATAATATTATATGTATACGTACTAGTACTTTATGTGAATCTCACCAACTACTTTTGTAGTTGACCTTTGAACTTACATGCTTTTTAGGCTAGACTAGTAGATCTCTCAGCATAGGAGTCTTCCTCTTTAAAGCTCATCTCTTTTGGCGATTGTTCGTACGTTCAAGACCGGAAGCTGTGAAGATCTCCCTTTGTTTATTCAGTTCAGACTCCAGTACTTCAAGACAATTGTTCTGTCTTTTGATTATTAACTATTCGGGGTATATCCCAAATGCTGTAATAACTTTTATACTTCTTTTCTTTTATGTTTGGCTGTGTTGGAACTTGTACTGTGTGCTTTTGTGCTTGTCTGTACATCCCGTATATTCCGCTTTAGCGGGGTGTTACATTGAAAATGGCTTCCATCCACCATCTTTCATTGTTCTACTTTGAACTTTCTCCACTTCACTCCTTGTCTCTTTTTTATCATTGTCAAAACTTGATACATCAGAATTTAAAAAAACTGAAGATTTTGAGACTCCCTGCCCTCCATTTACTTTAACTGTTGTATCTTGAATGTTTCCCATGTTATTCCTTTTCTCTATTTTCTCTTCCCCAAAATTTGGTACATCAGAATGTACAAAACTGTAATACCTCAAGCCGAGGCTCGAAATATCACGGAAATCATATAGCACAAGGTGGAATTACAATAGAACAAGTACTAAATGCAAATAAAGATTCAGTGAATCCATTACAATACGAAACAAGTACCAAAATACATAAGGAGCAATTACCATCAAAGTTACAAAAGAACATTCAAAAGATGGCAAATCGATCCTAAGTATAATGCAAAAGAGAAGGTCGATGAATCCTTGATTCATAAATTCCAAAGCCGGGTTTAACAGCAAGCAATCAAACTCCACGTCCAGGATTAACCTGATTACCTGAAAAGTGTACTAAGCATAGTCAACACAAGGTTGGTGAGTCCGTAGTAATGGTCCACAATGAACCATCGTCAATAATCACAATGCACGAATAAAGGCAAAGTATAACTTACAGTAAGCCTCTCAGTAACACAATATCATCAACAACAAGATTACACAGATATAAGTAAATGTGTAATAAATGTGCACAAAGATGTAAATATTAATACAAATGTCACATGTACATGTAAGTCATAATGCAAATCATATGTGTGGTCTTCAAGTCATCTATATAATCAGAGTCATGTACGTATAAATGTCATCAAGTACATAACGTACCCGTTTAAATGTCATCAAGTACATATAGTACCCGTATCAATGTCGTCAAGTACATATAGTACTCGTATCAATGTCGTCAAGTACATATAGTACCCGTATCAATGTCGTCAAGTACATATAGTACCCGTATCAATGTCGTCA
>CM067171.1:125458500-125521905 GCA_034093135.1 Erigeron breviscapus | reverse complement strand
GGTATGGGGAGATTTTCTAGGCATTGGTGGTACCGGCTTGGGTAATTAAACTAGCAACTTAGGTGTTTGGGTGATTTGCGAGCGGGTGGTGGTACCACGCGAGCATTTTATCCTTTCACGATTATCTTGTCAACTCTAAATGAATTTGTTCTTTAACGTGTGCAATCATAGTTGAAGTCAAGTGGATTCGAAGTGGATGATCTTTATTTATATTGTTTGAACTTTCTTTACTTTCAATTGTCTTGTTATTTCAATTTCTTTAATTTAAATTGTCAAAGTGAGGTAGCAATTCGGCTACGGTTCCATCCTTATTCTAAAACTACTTTAGCAAACAATTATTTCACAACCAATCCCCGCGAACGATCTCGGACTTACTACTTACTATACTATATGCGATCAGGTCCACTGCCTGAAAGTGTGTAGTAGTCGGTTTTTAGTGGTACTTATTTATAAATTTACAAACTCGATTTCACACATCATCAACCATAGTTGCAATAAATTATAAACCCTAAATAATATCAAAGCTAATATTTCAGTATAGCATACACAAATGAAACAATAGTTGCAATAAAAATATGAAACCAATGAGCTAATTATATTGAAATTGCATACACAGATTAAGCAAGACAAAAGAGTTTTTGAATGCAAAAAAAACTTTGATAATAAGAAAAATAACAAAAAATTAATGTACTTACCTGATAGATTTAAGGAATGATTACTTTGATAGTTGTTGCAATCTTCTATCTATTTCTTGCAATGCCTTTTTATGAAGAAGTTTTCTGTTAAACTCGGGAAGCTTGTAGTACTCTTCAACTTCTTTTGGAAAGAGCAACACTTCTCATTGACATTTGACGTCAGAATCTTTGTGACATATTTCTTTCTTAAATTCAACAATTGATCTTGTAGATATATCCCTTCATGTACATCTTCATTCACAAAACCACAATTGAAGTCGAACACATTATTTCCCTTGTACATTTCCATATGTCTCATTGCAAAGATTCCGGAATCGTTAATATCATTCTTCTGAGTTCTCCAGTTCATTTTGATAATTTTTGGTTTGCCATTTGAAAAAAATAACCTTTTTCCTTCAATAGCAAAGAATGACTCAACAAATCCTATCTGAAATTATTAAAAATTAAAAAAAAAATTAATGTAGCTTTCGAGCTCCTACAGGAGCTTTACCACAGATTCAGAGAAGGTGCCTAAAAGTGCTAGTATTAAGCTGTTAGTTTTGTGTAACAGTGTACACATATTAAACAATTGTTATGCAGTTATTGGATCCAATTGAAAGTTGACTATATGGGTGGGTTGGGTAATATGCTATTTCTAGTACCGTCCAGTTGACCCGTTAACGTTTAAGGCTGGAAATGTAAAGAGTTTAAGGTTGAATGTAATAGCAATGTAAATTTGTTTTTATTAACCTATTAAAACTTCATTCTTATTACTTTCAACCAGTATATATAGTAAGTGCTATTGATTTGAACCATTGGATTATGGTTAAACAAGTTGCAACAACATCTATATTTAATGCAAAAATATATATAAACCAAAAAATTAGCATACCAACTTCATTGGAGAAACTCCGTAAATCTGCTCAACGTTATCTGTTGCATGAAATTTGTTGTCCAAGATATGGACTTCTGATGTTTTTAAATTGAATGCGACAACATAATATGCATCATCAGACACCATCGGAAAAAATAGCTGTTTAAGAATAATAATTGTATCAATGTACGAGACATATGTAAAAAAAATTTAAATTTAATTGAGGAAATATATTTACCAAATCAATATCAGTGATACTTTTTATTTGTGAGGTCTCCATAGCTTCGAAAACTCTATTGGAGAACATTTGTATCAACCCAAGATGATCATCATATAGTGGAGACTGATCGTGTATCATATCAGGAGAATTTTTAAAAAAATATCAAGAGAGAAAAAAAAAGTTATTGCATTATACGACAAATATTACAAATAAAAATGAATGTATCGAACTTACCATTACATTTGTAGGGCAAAACAATCGCAAGGTTCATTTTCTTCTGTTTTTCTCTCTTCATAATTCAAAACCATAACCCATGCATCAATTACTCCAGTTATAATCATGTGTCCAGGATACATTGTTTCAAAAATAACTCTTGAATACTCAAAGTCTTTATACTTGAAGATGATTTCACTGACAAATTAAGTTTGTGATAGTTTAATATAATGAAGGAATATACATAAAACAATAAAAAAAAATCAAAATTGGATATAATAAGTAATTTGACATACGATGGTTTAAGTCTTGCAGAGAAAATTGCAGCCGACAGTCTCTCCTCATCTGCTTGCAATGTTGCATTAACTGTGACTTTTTTCATAGCATAAGGAGAAGCTATACAATTCCCTGCAACTTTTTCTGTACCTTGTACTTGAAATTTTTTTAACAAGGAATCAAAAGAAACAATCTCTTTCCCACTAGTAGCTCCTTTTTCTTCTTCAACTGCAATTCCTTTACCAGCATCTTTGTTTTGTGGTGAAGATCTTAAAAATGGCAACTCCGATATAACTTTATCTACATCTGGTGAATTCTGTAGTGCTGCATCAATTTTGACATTTGGTGTAGCTGGTGAGTCCTTGCATGCTAAATCCTCATCACCAAAGTCGAAGCCAAGGTCAAAAGAAGGTCCATCAAAAGGTACAAAAGTTGAATATTTTGAAAATGGCTTCCATCCACCATCCTTCATTGTTGTACTTTGAACTTTCTCCACTTCACTCCTTGTCTCTTTTTTATCATTGTCAAAACTTGATACATCAGAATTTAAAAAAACTAAAGATTTTGAGACTCCCTGCCCTCCATTTACTTTAACTGTTGTATCTTGAATGTTTCCCATGTTATTCCTTTTCTCTATTTTCTCTTCCCCAAAATTTGGTACATCAGAATGTACAAAACTGTAACACCTCAAGCCGAGGCTCAAAATATCACGGAAATCATATAGCACAAGGTGGAATTACAATAGAACAAGAGCTAAATGCAAATAAAGATTCAGTGAATCCATTACAATACGAAACAAGTACCAAAATACATAAGGAGCAATTAACCATCAAAGTTTACAAAAGAACATTCAAAAGATGGCAAATCGATCCTAAGTATAATGCAAAAGAGAAGGTCAATGAATCCTTGATCCATAAAGTCCAAAGCCCGGGTTCAACAGCAAGCAAACAATCAAACTCCAAGCCATGGATTAACCTGATTACCTGAAAAGTGTACTAAGCATAGTCAACACAAGGTTGGTGAGTCCGTAGTAATGGTCCACAATGAACCATCGTCAATAATCACAATGCACGAATAGAGGCAAAGTATAACTTACAGTAAGCCTCTCAGCAACACAATATCATCAACAACAAGATTACACAGATATAAGTAAATGTGTAATAAATGTGCACAAAGATGTAAATATTAATACAAATGTCACATGTACATGTAAGTCATAATGCAAATCATATGTGTGGTCTTCAAGTCATCTATATAATCAGAGTCATGTACGTATAAATGTCATCAAGTACATAACGTACCCGTTTAAATGTCATCAAGTACATATAGTACCCGTATCAATGTCGTCAAGTACATATAGTACCCGTATCAATGTCGTCAAGTACATATAGTACCCGTATCAATGTCGTCAAGTACATATAGTACCCGTATCAATGTCGTCAAGTACATATAGTACCCGTACCAATGCGTAAATGTCGATCTCAAACACAAGTCCAATACCCAATTGTTCAACCAACTAAACTATACGTATATACACTTAGGAGGATTCTACTTTCTTCGAGTCCCAGATGCTTATATATAGGGTCACCCGCAGCCTTCCCACCACATCTAAGGCCCATTGAAGTAGAACCGACTTCCATGTCTATACGTCTATCCTAATAATAATAATATACTTCACAACTTAACTAAGTCAATCAAACGTAATAAACCGTCTCATCAATCCAACAACTAAACCAATCAATCAATCACTCACTCAACCATTTAATCAACGACCATTAATCCGTAAGTTCACCAATACAACGATAAAAGTATGAATAAGTACGTATCTCACAAGTCAAGTATATCAAGGCATTCATGTCTATCTCAAACGTAATCCCAAAGTCCATCATTTACTCTAAACAACGCGTACATACACTTCGGAGGATTTTACTTTCATCAAGTTCTAGATGCTTATGTATAGGGTCATCCGCAGCCTTCCCACCACACCTAAAACCCTTTGAAAGTAAAGCCGACCTCCATGTATGTACTTCTATCCTAAAGAGTTACAATATCACAAACACACTTCGTAAACCATCACACGATCAATCAAAACTGTCTACCAAACGACAATCAATCAGAAATTAACTAGACAAGAAATCAAGTCAACCAACAAAACAAACAACACGTATATGTGTTATAACACGATTTCTATCACCGAATTCAAGTCATCAATGGCGGTTTTGGTGAGGTGTGTTCTTGGTGTTTGTGTGTGTTTTGAGAGAGAAAGTTGTGTGTGTGTAAAAGTTGGTGATTTTGTATTAAAGTTATGCAGGGATTAATCAAGGTTCTTTCAAAGTTATGATCTCTAAGGTATGAGAGGGGTATTTATAGGGTAACTATACAATTATGCTAATTATCACAATTAGCCCCTCAACCTTAGTAATCATTTATCTATGACTTAAAAACAAGAAAGTCCTCTAATCTAAATTACAATTTATCACTATTTTTTAGATTTCTAACATTCTCCCCCTTAGTGATACATTGTAATGAAGTACGTGTTATATTGTCTTGTAGGAATGAATTTGATGAGCCCGGTGGTGAAGACAATTGGTGTGTTGAAACAAGTCTTCAAAGCTTTCTCTTTTGTCTTTGGAGAACTTGATTCAGTCTTGGTCTTGGACTTCTTGAATTAAATCATGTGATGATTCTCAATGTTCTTTTAGAACAGAGAATAATGAATGCGTGTGTGTCTTGAATCTTCGAGAATTGTTGAATCATGAATCAGAGTTGTCTTTTGAAATGCGGAAGGTATGAATCTTGGTTTTGATTTTTCAATCTTCGATTCTTGAGTGAAATTCAACTTTTTCGATTCTTGTTTTAATTCTTGAACGAATCTCATCTTCTTGAAATGAAGTTTCATGAATATGAACTCTCCCCCTTGATTTATGCATTGGAGTTTTTTGATAAAATGTTGTTGTATGACTTGAAGATCTTGAATGAAGTGTGTTTGATGAAGATGAAATTCATAAGAGACCAAAATCTCAATCAACTAAAATCTAGTGAAAATCTGAACATAAGAGACTATTGATACATCATGAAGAATTTTCTCCCCTTATACACAAACTTTGATAATCATAATATTTTCTCCCCCTCATAATGACAAAATTGGGAACCAATGTCATTATGTACACATTTGATTGATTAAATGTCAAGGAATAAGAAGACATGGAGAAATGTCAACCATCAAAACATCAACCCAAACCATTAGCCCAACCCAAGAAATCCTAGGGGTGACTAAAATGGAAGATTGAAGTTGTTGGGACAAACGTTATATCATGGTGTTGGTGTTTTCTGTGTTTGTGTGATGAGAAATGAAACCGGATAAGAATGATCCTTTAGCATGTTCAAAAATCGAAAGGATTAATGAAATGACCGATAGAAATGTATAACATTTTTCGGATTTCCTATGTATCATTGAGATATGCACAAAACAATTCTCTAACATGGTTCGGTCTATGGCTTTTCAACCGATAGATTGCTTTAAAGAATGTAATTCATGGTCAGCGTCACAAAGGCGTTCGATAACCATGTCTTACTATCCTCAAAGACTTTTGGGAAATAAATCCGAGGTCACATAGACTTCTCGGTAACTCAACAAATTCATAAATGAAAATGTGAGACCTACGTTCAATGTTGGAAGGATGTTAGCATTGGTAGGATTTCCATTCGATCATCGTGGAATATCAATTAAGATATCACTACGAATGTTCCGGCTATATCACAAAGATAAGCAAAAATATCACAAAGATATGACTCGAATGTGTCCTTAAGAAGAATGAATGATGATCAAAT
Organism: Erigeron breviscapus; assembly: GCA_034093135.1. Lineage (NCBI taxonomy): Eukaryota > Viridiplantae > Streptophyta > Magnoliopsida > Asterales > Asteraceae > Erigeron > Erigeron breviscapus. The sequence continues at coordinate 125,515,817 of CM067171.1, read as the reverse complement.
TAATGACCAATCAAGATAGCTCTAGACACAGCGTGATCAAAGGAAGTCGGGGACTGGAGCAGAATGTCGCCCTTTTTCAATATCAACATCTTCCAAATGAAGAGTCAATAGAAATGTGAAAATCTCCGTGAGAAATGAAACAAGTATTTGTTTAAGAAACACTTGAGTGGTTAGGGAAAGATGTGCATCGCTTCACTGGGTCCATGAAGACTTCTTCAATATCGAGATATCAACAAATGACATCCGATAGAAACGTGTTTTACCCGGATTTTGAGAATTTAGGGAAGGGTATCATTTCTTTTAACCCTTTTCTCACAACATATCACCTTAACCTCTCCTTTTCGACTTTACTCCCTCCATCCTATTTACTCACTTTTCGACTTTACTCCCTCCATCCTATTTGCACGAAAACAACATCACTCAAAATACCCTCACTATCTAATGAAAGAAGTGAATACTCCGGGGTTAGAACTCATCGACGATGATGAAATTCATGGAGTAAATTTTGAGAAACTTATCACTCATGTGCAAACTAATCACCGAACTTCCTTTGATTGAAATCATTGGAAAACACATCAAATATGTGAATAAAAAATTTGAAACACATTTGAAGTTTTGAAAGTTTTGAAATCACAAACTCCTCCTTAATCTATGCAAGAATAGATCAAAATGTTTTCCATAGAAAGGTGGAGCAAAAATTGTTTTTGTGAGATCAAAATGAGTAAAATCTTTGTTTTGATATTTTCGGAAAATTTGAGAGTCTATTGTGAACAAGATTTTTATTTGATAAACACAAAGTTTTGCTTCAACAACAATGTTGATAGTAAGACAGCTAGGGAGTACACAAAGGCGTTCGATCCTTCGCATCTTACAACAACAAGTTGGAGGCAATTAAAACATTTAAGCAAATGACAATCCAATCAATTGTTCAAGATGAGACAGCAAGGGAGTACACAAAGGCGTTCGATCCTTCGCTTCTCATATTAACAATTGAGAGTTTGAAAACTTTATTTGAAAAACTTGATTGCTATTACACATACATATTCATATAAGAACACTTGGAAGTACACAAAGGCGTTCGATTCCTTGTTATCTTATATCAATCTATATGTATAATAACAATATCTTAGAATGTATAAACACTCTAAAAATAAATATATCATTTAAGAACGGGTTGCATACATAGTATATGCAAGCCACTTGAAATAAATATCTTTTTGTTTATTTTTGAAATATGCAATTTTTATTTGATTTTCTCTTTTCAAAATTTTGTATTTTGTTTTTCTAGAATGTGTCAAGAATTCCTTCAAATGGAAAAAGATTAAGGTGTAAGATTTAACATACCAAGCTTGGAGATAAGAAAGTTAAACCTCTTTTCATCCAATGGTTTTGTGAACAAATCTGCAAGTTGAAAGTCAGTACCCACAAAGTAGAGCTCGATGTCACCTTTCTCAATATGATCTTTGAGAAAATGATATCTAACATCAATATGCTTTGATCGAGAGTGGTTTACTGAGTTGACTGCAATGGCAATGGCACTCTGAGAATCACAATAGATAGGGATATGATCATATTTCAGACCATAATCAGTTAGTTGTGTCTTCATCCATAAAACTTGAGCACAACAACTAGCCAGCAGCCACATATTCAGCTTCAGCCGTTGATAGTGACACACAATTCTGTTTCTTGGAAGACCAACTCACAATTTTATCACCTAAAAATTGTAAAGTACCGGAAGTGCTCTTGCGATCAAGTTTACAACCAGCATGATCTGTATCTGAATAAGCAGTTAGATTGAATCCAGTATCCCTTGGATACCAGAGACCTAAATCGGGTGTACCATTCAGATAACGAAAGATTCGTTTCACAGCTTGATAATGTAAATCAGTTGGAGCAGCTTGATATCTAGCACACATACATGTTGTAAACATTATATCTGGGCGAGATGCTGTTAGGTACAACAACGAACCAATCATACTTCGATATCTCTTTTGGTCAAATAGTTTCCCATTTTTATCAGCATTTATGTTTGTTCGAGCAGCCATTGGGGTAGAAATTGAAGAACATGATGTCATATCAAACTTTTTCAACATGTCATTTATGTATTTACCTTGTGATATAAAAATACCAGTTGGTAATTGTTTGATTTGAAGACCCAAAAAGTAATTCATTTCCCCAATCATGCTCATTTCAAAATGATTGACCATAAGAGATGAAAAGTTTCGGCAAAATGTTTGACTGGTCGACCCAAAGATAATGTCATCAACATATATTTGAACAAGTAGAACGTGCTTACCTTGTTTGCGAATGAACAATGTAGGGTCAATTGTGCCTTTGGTAAAGCCACCTCTTAGTAAGAAAGTAGTTAAAGAATCATACCATGCTCGGGGTGCTTGCTTAAGACCGTAGAGAGCCTTGTCTAACCTGTAGACATGGGTTGGCCTTTGAGGATCAACAAAACCTTCTGGTTGATCAACGTAAACTTCTTCTTTGAGGTCACCATTCAAGAAAGCAGTCTTCACATCCATTTGAAACACAGTAAAGTTTCGGAATGCGGCATAAGCTAAGAATATTCGAATGGCCTCCATTCTTGCAACTGGAGCAAAAGTTTCGTCGAAGTCAACACCAGGTTGTTGGCAATAACCCTTTGCAACAAGTCGAGCTTTATTCCTTACTACCACTCCATTCTCATCCTTTTTGTTTTTGAATATTCCACTTTGTTCCGATTGGATCAACTTTTCTAGGATTTGGAACTAATCTCCATACCTTCAGTCTTTCAAATTGTGCGAGTTCATCTTGCATTGCCTTAACCCACTCTGGATCACGAAGAGCTTCAGATACTGTTTTGGGTTCGATATTGCTAAGAGAAAGTGCAACAAGACACTCATTTACTGAAGTACGAGTAGTTACTTCCTGCTTGTGGATCTCCAATTATTTGATCAGTAGGATGGTATTTCTGCATACGTGTCCACTTGTGAGCATGAGGAAAAGGATCTTGTTGTTGAAGATCAACATCATCATCATTGAAACTTGAGTTTTGTCGAGAGATGGAATCATAACTTGGTATAACTCTTTCCTCATAAGCTGGATGATCAAAGTCAAGTGGTACATACACATTTGGAGTGTTCAATGGATTTGTTGTCTGAGTAAATCGAGAAGGTTGTTCTTAAACATTCACTTGAGAAGAATTATCAGGAGAGGATGGTGGAGAAGAATCATTAGAAGATGATCCTTGCTCTTCATGACTTGATGACGATTCATGAATGTTGTCAGGAATGGATCGTTGTTATGAAGAGGTTCATTGTTTTGAATTGGTTCAACGATGACTTGAGGTTCTTGATCATGAATCGGTTTTGAATTATAGAATTCTTCAAAAAGAATATCTAATTCATCACTTGTTGGAGTTGGAAACTTCTTGAATTTAGAAGCTAAGGTAGAATTACTTGTAGAATTACTTGAAGCACTTGGATCATTACTTGTTGGTAGCAAACTTTCTTGCTCAAAAATCATGCCTGACATCTCATCAAACCAAACATTCAATGTTTCTTGAATTGTGTTTGTTCGACGATTATAGATTCGGTAGGCAATTGATGTTTTGGAATAGCCAACAAAATATCCTTCATCACCTTTCTTCTCAAACTTTCCAAGATTCTCCCGATCATTCAAAGTGTAACAAACACACCCAAATATATGAAAGTAGTTGATGTTGGGTTTGCTTTTGTTAATAACCTCATAAGGAGTCTTTTCGAAACGCTGATTGATAATGGACCGATTCTGAGTGTGACAGCAGTGTCAACAGCTTCAGCCCACATATTGGATGGCAATTTGGAATAAGCAAGCATTGTCCTTGCTGCTTCCACCAGCGATCGATTTCTCCTTTCAACAACACCGTTTTGTTGTGGGGTGCGAACTGCTGAGAATTGATGAGTAATACCTTTGGATTTGCAGAATTCATCAAAAACAGCATTCTTGAACTCAGTACCGTTATCCGAACGGATGTAACGAACTGGAAGTTGAAGATTTACTTGAGTAGTAGTGATGAAATCTATCAACATCTGAGTTGTTTCATCTTTTAGATGCAAGGAACTTGACCCAAGTATATCTTGAATAATCATCAACAATAACCAAGATGTATTTCTTCCCATTTCGGCTTTGTACTTTCATCGGCCCACAAAGATCCATGTGAAGCAAATGAAGAGGTGCTAAAGAATTTGGAGATTTCTTCGGTTTATGAGAAGTTCTCTTAATCTTCCCAACAGCACAAGAAGGACAAACATGCTCACTTTCATACTTATAGTCAGGTAAGCCTTCAACAAGATGCTTGTTGACCAAAGTATTGATGGTTTGAAAATTCAGATGAGACAGCCTTCTATGCCATAACCAAGAATTCTTTGAAGTAGCCTTTGAAATGAGACAAATATTATCGGTTGGTTGGTTATCATCGAGATTGACGGTAAAAAGATTATCATCACAATCACCGCAAAGAATATCAACTCCATCTAGAGTTTGGACTTTACACAGAGATTGTCGAAAAAGAACTTGAAGATTGTTGTCACAGAATTGTCCAACACTGAACAAGTTATGACTTAATCCTTCAACATAGTGAACTTTCTTAATGACAATTCCATTTCGTTCAATGTCTCCATAACCTAAGATAGAGGAAATTGTTGTTTCCAAAGCGAACTGTTCCCATGAATCGTTCAACAAAATTCTTGAGCAAAGATTTATTTCCAGTCATGTGCTTTGAACACCCGGAATCGAGTATCCAAACACAGATGGTTATTTCCTGCAATCAAAGAAATTTAACCGTTTTTAGGTACCCACTTGAAGACGGGTCCTTGATGGTTAGTTAAAACAGGCAGGGTATATAACTTAGGAAACGCATTCAAACATGTTTTTGAATCAACATAAGCATTAACAAGCACATTATCAACAAACACATTTGAATAAAAAGTACGAACATTCACATAAGAATTAAAAGTAACATGTCTACAAGCATTAACATCAGCCACATAAGTACGAGAATTAAATTTGTTTACAAGCTCACAAGGCCTTGCCTTGACATTTTCAACATTATTTAACAACGAAGAATTGTTTTGATTAACATGAACACCCTTCCTCCTATTAACAGCCTTTCTCCTCCTTCTTTTCTTCTTTTTCTCAACATCCTTTTGATTACTAGTGATCTTAGGTACTAATGTATTAGCAACCCATTTAGCACCACTAGTTATGCTCTTTCCACCTATTGAATTGAAACTAAGAAGATTAGAACTAGGAGTTTTAAACACTTTCATCTTTTTGGAATCTTTTGGAGGTGAGAAAACTTCTTGCTTCTTTGGTTTATCATGAGAAAACCATCCATATCTATCCCTATATCTAGTTGTACCATTTGATGTATCCTTAGTTAGCGAAACTGAGCTAGACTTAGACACTTTAGGTATAAAGGATTGGATTGGGGGGGGGTTTTTTGTTTTTTTTTTCTATATCTAGTTGTACCATTTGATGTATCCTTAATTAGCGAAACTGAGCTAGACTTAGACACTTTATGTATAAAGCTAGATTGAGAGCTAGATTGAGAAGCATTAGGATAGTCTTTCGGAAGTTTCACTTTGGTGTACTTTGTCCTGTGTGGGGTCTCAGCTTGTTCCTTTTTGACATGTTTCACTAGGGTAGCAACAAAAGTTTCTAACTTAATGGTCTTTGGTTCAGTCTTGACGAGTTTGGTCTTAACTCGTTTCTTTGAGTAATATGAAGTTGGAGCTTTGGACAATGGTTTTTGAGATTCCACTTTTGTTTCAACTTTGATTTTGGTAGATTCAATCTTTTTCTCAGTTTCCGAATTAAAAACATATTCTCCCTCCATGAATTTATCAAAATCATCCTTTGTGAAATCTTTTGAAAAAGAAAATTTCAATGGAGATTGATTAGTTTCAAATTCATTTGAAAGTTTTGAAAAATCAGGAATCTTGGTGTCCAACTTCACATCATGGGTAGTCTCGGAAATTAGGTTAATTTGAACTGACACATCTTTGGTTTCACAAGAAAATTGAGTAGACGTATCAACACCTATACTAGCACTAGGCTTAGGGTGAACAACTAACTCATCAACAGTGTTGCATGTGAAAAACCTATAGAAGTACCATATCAAAACTAAACTATGTGCAAGTTCGTCATTAGATAAATCAGATTGCACATAATCATCAGCTATAAAAGTAGCAGTATTTCGACAAGTACATTCAAGAGAATCAGTCAAGGTCTGAGTAGAGGTATTGGTAGATGAATCACTAGTAGTTTGGGTAGAATTGTCTACTAAATCACTTTGATCAGTTTGAGTAGAAACATTCTCACAAACTTTCTTAGTATCAACAACAATACATTTATCCTCTGAATTCGGACTTTGAGACTTGAGGTGATTAATAACTTTTTGTTGAGATTTCACCTTTTGTTGTAAACCTTCTATTTGTTTTTCCAAAAATGTGGTTGGAAAATACATTTTAGTTGGTTTAGGTGGAGTACCGACAGATTCTTGGTTTTGAAAATTTGATTCAATTTCTTCCAATTTGAAAATTGAAGATTCTTTAGTTTTGTATGAATCATTTATTGGATCATAATTAACCAAAAATTCATGTTTGGGTATTCTCTCAACTTCATCAGTCTCAAATTCGTCATTCAATGGACGAATAAATTGTTGTATCATACCAAGTCGTAGAAATTTTTCATCATACAGGGGTTCAATTTCCTCTTTGGCTTTTTGTAATGGTGTGATATTCTCAAATCCCAACCCGAGAAGAAGATCTGTTTTGTCAATTTTTGACTTGTTGAAATAGGCAGTGAAATCCAAGAGAGGATTTTGTTCAACTTTATATAACTTTTCTTGATAGAAAAGTATATTCTTTTTACATTCCTCAACTTGTTTTTCAAGATTCTCAATCTCAATGCCTTTTAGAAAACAATTATGATTTAAATCAGAAATCTTCCTTTCGAATTCATCATTGTTTGGTTTAGCTTCTAGAAGCTTTTTATTAAGAATATCAACATCCATTTGTCTTGCATTTGCCCGAAGCCATTCATTGGTCTTTTGAATTTCAATATCTTGATTGGCCTTTTCAAGATCATGAATGGTCTTTTCAAGATTTTGACATTTTTGTAATAACTTAGAATCAGGAGAGACATTCAACTCACATTCTTTAACCAACATCTTATCTTTGTATGCTTGAAAATCTTGTTTAATAGCATCATGTTCAAAAAGTAATTTTGAATGTTCTTCCAGAAGTTTTGAAAATTCACTTTTAGAAAATGAAATACTATTTTTCAATTTTTTGTTTTTGTTGGCTAAAGATTTGATATGAGTTGTCAAATTTGATAAAGCTAATCTACATGACTCTTTGTCCTTAATCAAAGAAAAAGTAGAGTCGAGATTTACCTCATCATCTAGGTATTCATCATCAGTGCTTTCTGCTTCAAAGACTTTGTCCTTGGCCAACCTTGCCATAAAGCAAACATTAGCAGAGAGATCTTGATCTTCATCATCTGTGAGTAATAGCCATTTGTCATCTTCAGCGAGCAATGCATGTCCTGCTTCAACTTGTTTGGCTAATAGCATCTTCTGCTTGTAATACTCATAATTCCGCTTTCGAGGTTGTTTGCAATCAACAGCAAAATGTCCAGAATACCACAATTGTAGCACTTTTTGTCTGATGCCTTACCCTTCTCAACAACTTGTATCTCATAAGCTTCCTTCTTTTCACCATGTTTTAATCCATTAGCTTCTCCTTGCTCATTACTCTTAGGATGATAGTGTTCCTTCTTGGGAAATGCACTTGTAGAAGAAGTGCGGAGATTGTTGTTTGTTGGCCTCGCTTTGTAAAATTTCTCTCTTGAAATGCTTTGTTACCGCGGCAAGAGCTTGATATAGTTCATCTGAAACACCGTCTCTTGTAGCCATCAAATCATCTCCCTCCTCATCAGATGAAGAAACAACTACCATTTGCCTCTTAAGAGCTTCAGAAATCTTCTTCTCAACTATCAATGCCAAAGGATCAGTAGATACAACTTCTGGCATTTTGCTTGATGAAGCTTTGTTTAGGACTTGGTTTTCATTGAGTTTGAAAGATTCATAAAGAGTATGAATGGTGAACTTGGTCAGATTTTGATGTTGTTTGATCTGTGTTCCAAAATCTTCCCATTTTGGACCAAGAGCTTTGATGAATTTGATGTTTAATTCAATCTCTGTTTTCTTGACATTGTTCTTCCTCAGTTCATTTATGACATTGCAGAATCTGTAGTAGACAGCTTCAAGAGATTCATTAGGCAATTTGGTGAAGTTGTCAAACTCAGTCAAAACATTGGTCAATCTTATCGTCGAAGTCACGTCAGCTCCTTCCATCTGTCTAGCCACCTCATCCCATATCTCCTTAGCTGTATCATAAGAGTCAACAGAGCCATAGATTTCATCCGGTAGAGCTTTGTATAAACATGACCTAGCTCTGTTATCTGCAGCAGTTCGATCTTTTTGTTCAGCATTCAAAAGATCATGAGATAGAATGGCATCAGTAGTGGGATGGCGATGAACGGCAAGTCCATTAAGGATGGAATCTTTCATCATATGACCATTTGTTTGACTTTCCACATAGTCCATAAATCTTTTCTTCCATAATCCATAGGAACCACGGTAGAGAACTGGAGGTCTTGTATCTGAACCCAATGCCAATGCTTCACGAGAAGCCATTTGAAATTGATTTGATTTGAAAATTGAATTGAATTAAGAGTTAAAAAAAAATCAGGAAATGAAACGATCTTGTGAAGATCGTCCTGGGTGAGATCGTTCTAGGTGAGATCGTCTTAGGTAAGATCGTCCTAGATGAGATCGTCCTAAGTGAGATCGTCCTAGGTGAGATCGTCCTAGGATTTTTATGAAATTTGGTTAAGTATGAAATGAAACGATCTTGAAATGAAACGGTCTTGAAATGAAATGATCTTGAACTAAATGATTTTGGTTAAAACGATCTTGAATTAAAATGATTTTGGAATGAAACGATTCAAAGAAATGGGACGATCTTGGTTGAAGATCGTCTTAAGTTCAGAAGAAATGGGACGATCTTGGAGAAGATCGTCTTAGGTTTCTTTCTCAAAAATTTTCAAGTATAAAACTTTCCAAGTATTTGAATTGACCAAACCAATCCTTACGGATTAATTAGCCACAATCAAACACTTCACAACACACAACCACTTGTCAAGACGATCTTGAGGAGATCGTCCTACAAGCCACTAAGCACAAGAATGAAAAATGAATATTCAAAGACTAAGACGATCTTGGGAAGATCGTCCTAGTGAAGATCGTATTAGAGTCATCTTCTTCATCTCATCAGTTTTCCATAAAAACTCCATTAACAACTTCAAAAAGCTTCAATATCTTTTGAATTACTGGGAGTTAGATCACGAAATCACTTGCAAACTGATTGTATTCACGTCCGCAACAAATTTACGAACAAAATTCAACACAAAACACAACAGATTCAAATCCCTCAAATTCGCGCCAAAAACACAAAATTCAATCTCGAGAATTAGATTGAATTGGAACTTGAAACTTGACAGGATTATGTTTTCAACAACCACGAATCTATTGGTGAACAAATAACAGTGATTTTATGTGATTTGAAGTGTGAATTTTGATGAAACAGTAGGTGAAAAAGACGAACAAAAATTGTAAATAATTTTGATTTTTGATGAATTTGTGACTGAATTCAGTTATGGATCGATATCAGAATGATGTTTTTCTCTGATACCACTTGTTATAACACGATTTCTATCACCGAATTCAAGTCATCAATGGCGGTTTTGGTGAGTGTGTGTTCTTGGTGTTTGTGTGTGTTTTGAGAGAGAAAGTGTGTGTGTGTAAAAGTTGGTGATTTTGTATTAAAGTTATGCAGGGATTAATCAAGGTTCTTTCAAAGTTATGATCTCTAAGGTATGAGAGGTATTTATAGGCTAACTATACAATTATGCTAATTATCACAATTAGCCCCTCAACCTTAGTGATCATTTATCTATGACTTAAAAACAAGAAAGTCCTCTAATCTAAATTACAATTTATCACTATTTTTGGATTTCTAACAATATGTACACTTTTCAGCCCGAATCTCTATTGAGTAGGGAGCTACGAAACTCACCTTGATCGGCAAAGAAGTTTAAGTCGAGTAAATGAAAGATTAATAGCGAGTATTGGGCCCCACGCGTCCACAACCTATCAAAGCATATCATAAACATAATGTCAACTCTATAATCATAAATAAGTTGGTTCCTTAAGTTTAAGTCGAGTCACGAACCCACAATTACTTCTTTAACATTACCGAGTGTGAAACATAACACTTTGACTCGACATTTTTAGAAATGGAGGAAGATTCATACAAAATGAAGGTTACTACAAGAAACTAGACTCTCTCACGATTCCAACGATAGGTCATATGACTGATTTGGACTTACGGATCAAAAGTTATTAACGTTTGAAAACTGACGCGCGTATCTCCCAGAAGTATCTCACTGCGCCGCAGTCAAGGCATTGCCTCCACTGCGCCGCAGTGAGGCTAAACAATGAAAGAGGTCAGAATATAGGCACTGCGCCGCAGTGAGGCAAAGTCTTGCCACTGCGCCGCAGTGGGACAAATTCCAGCACCTGCAACAGCAGTTCTTAAGTGCAGAAAACGAGCCAATTACCCCCAAACTCGACCCAAACCATACCAAAACGATTTGCAGAAGTTTGAAACTCATTTTGAAGCTTAACTAAGCACCAATAAACATAAATACACATAACCCAATTCACAAATTCGACCAACAACATCAAAATTACTTCCAAATCATTCTAACCCTAATCAAAACCCTAATTGGCTAGAAATCCGCTTTTGACCAATTTAAAACCTGAAATTACTTTGTAATGACTAAAAGCATATAAGTAAACATAAATAGATGAATTTGGGATGAATTTGACTTACCAATCTAGCTTCAAAAGTCAAAACCCGAATTTGACCCAAATAGATAGAAATCTTGCACTAGAACTTCAAGCTTATGATTCAATGAGGATTAAGAGATGGTAAATATGATGATTCTAGATTTGTATCAATTTCAATAACACTAATTTGGCAGAATTTTAGAGAGAAAAGAAGAAGAAGAAGTTTGATCTTTCTTTGATATTTAGTTAAGAGATATTTTGTGATGAAGAATGGGATAAGGGGGAAGAAGGGTGGATCCTATAGGGCTGATGGGTCGGGTACGGGTATGGGTTGACCCGTTTCCATTTTCAAGCTAATTTACACACCGTTTTACATTTAATCATCAAATAAGTCATAACAACAACCCTACAAACATACCACATAGTCATATAATCACCAAAATGAACCCAATTATTTCATTAAACAAGATTGTTAGTCAAATTACATGTAAAGTCAACCGGTCAAAACTCACAGATGTTACATTATTCCCCCGTCAAAAGAATTTCGTCCCGAAATTCAACAGATCACCAATCGTTAGGCAAATGTGGATACTTAGGTTTCAACTCTAGCGGTCTCCACCCCGCATCGACCCATTTCTTGTCTTCGACGACTTCATAGTGAAGTCCATCACAATTTGTTTTCCTTCAAATTTATCTCCCGGTCTTTCACCACGAGCTTATTCACATCCCTTAAGTTATCATACATTTCGAAACGACACGTGCTACCTTACAATATGAGCTACAGGCTTTTACAGTGATTAGCTAGGACGAACGAGTTGCCTCCTTGGGGTTCTTCAAGTCGTGTTTCTAAATTTGTATTCCGATCGTGGCAAGACAATAAGGGTTTTGGCTACGCGTGCGACGTTAGGAAGGCTAAGCCTATACGAAATTTAAGTTATCGAGATGGGACAAGTCCGGTAAGTCACCCGGAAAAGCTTCGGGAGACTCAAGATTAACAGAGACGACGTTAGTTTTCAGATTCTTGAGACGGTAGCCCTAAGGACCTTTGAGTTTGAAGATTTACATGGGACCCTAAGAACCCTACCGTTAAATATTTTCACATTAGCGACCCTACTATACAATTAAGGACTGTATTAACCGTTGCATTCAGATTGTACTCACTTATCGCCAAGAACCTTAATATCATAGAGCACCAAGTACGTGAAGAGTTTGTCGTCTCCTAGGGTCAAGATACATACACGGGGTATTTGACCAAATTTAGTTAGGGAGTCGTTAAACATCCAAAATTTGTAAACATATAATTCCAAAATGCACGAACGAACATAATTCAAAGGAGTAACATTAGGATAAACAAGATCATAGTTTGTTCCCATATCGAATAGTGCCATAACATAATAACCGTTCAGAGAAATGCACCTTAACCAACGTTTGGATCATTTTGGCCTCCGTTGCCATTCCCCGCAAAAGCTCGGCCACGAGGAAGAACTTGATGGCCTTGTTGGCCACGGTTTTGGTTTGGCCCGGCGATTTGGAGTTGATTCGGATGGATCGCCACTTCAACTTGTTGTCCAACCCATTGCGGACAATTATTTCGGTAGTGATCACGACTACCACATTCAAAACATTCGCCTCTTCGTTGATTACCTTGAGGAGGGACGGCCCGAATAGGAGCCATATTCATGGGGCCCGTCCTCGGTGCTCTACAATCCTTGGACAAATGCCCAACTCAGTTACAATTAAAACACTCCCCACATTGGACGTTGGCAGAATGGTGTTTGTTGCATCTTCCACATAAAGGATGGGGTCCTGCATAAGCCTTCCTAGCCGGTTCCACCGCCGCCATCACTCTACCCCTATTAGCATTTTTGGGATCAAACCTTCCCATTTTATTTACCCCACTTGACTCTCCCACTTCTTTCCTCTTGTTTGCTGAGGAGTTACTCAAAACACCGCTCCTCAACAAGTCTTCAGTCACACTACCGGCTCGGTTGACAGCATCGGCTAAAGAAGTAGGCATGTTAGAATTCACATAGGATCGGACTTGAGGATTCAAGCCCAATACAAACTTCTCGATGCCCGAGCCTCAGAATCCACCAAGTGAGGAATGAGGGTAGACAACTCTTGAAATCGTCTAACATAGCTCTTGTAATCGGCTCCCTCCATGTTGAGATTAACAAACTCAATGGTCAAATTTTGTAGTTCATAGGGAGGACAAAACTTCGCCTTCACCTTGTTCTTGAAATCGATCCATTCCAAGTTATAAGTCCACCCCAAAGTTATCTCTTGGTTCCACCAACTCAAGGCGTCATGTCTAAACATGCCGGATGCATAAGAAATCCGGTGGTCATATGTGCAATGACTTCTTTCAATCACTGCCTCGATCTCCTCAAACCACCTTATACACTCTGTAGGACCACCTCTTCCATCAAACTCCGGTGCCCCACAGCTTTTAAAGTCTTTAAATATACACCCCTGTCGGTATCCTCCATGTTGATTATACATGGGCATACGGTTATCAACTCCCACTGGTTCCTCTTCTTCCTCTTCCACAGCATGAGGTTGAGCATTTTCATTATTCACATTAATTGGGATTTCATTGTTTTGAGGCCCATTGTTTTGAGCCGCATTGTTTCCACCAAGACTTGCCGTGACTTGAGCAATAATGGTTGGCATGATATTGGTGACCGTTTGAGCGATCACCTCAGCCAAGTTTGGCACGGGAGCTTCACCACGACCCCTTCCTTGGCCTCTACCACGACCTTACCACGACCCCTACCACGGCCCCTACCTCTACCTCCTTGTACCTCCGGTTGAGCTTCCGGTTGATGTCCTTCCGATTGAGGTTCTAGAGAGTTAGCCCTATCGTTAGTTCCGGTCTTCCTTGTTCTCACCATTTCTATAAAACAAGTGACGCGTTGACCCGGGAGTTAGTCTCAATTGCTCACATGTCAGTCACACAAGTAGTCAATGCTCTCATACCGATACAACATACTCATTTCATACCATTTAGCTAAGGCAAGAGTGCTAGAATCCTATGGGATTGTTACTTATCATATTATCATGTCAAGTCCACTACAATTGTTTATCGTTAATTCAAGTAATCATGTCAATACATCATACAATCAAACAATTAACACAAATGGTTAAGTATAATCTGAATTCGATATGCTCTCTAGTTATTGACCAGGTATGTATACAGGGTGTACCAACGGCTAACCCTCCACCCAATCAACTTCCATTAAGCATATCGGTTCCCTATTATACACTAAGCCAAGCAACTAACACGAATGATTCAAAGTATAATCCGAATTCGATATGCTTTCTAGTTATTGACCGGGTATGTATACAGGGTGTACCAATGGCTAACCCTCCACCCAATCAACTTCCATTAAGCATATCGGTTCCTTATTATACTGTAAGCCATGCATGCGCAATCCATGATGTCATTAACTTGTTATAATGTTGGGCGACCATAAAAGAGTTGATCGGGTCTTTTAGGGTTGCCACAATATTATACTAAGTTAATACCATAACTTCATTTTGCTCTAAAGCATCCAACTAACATCAATCAGTAACAGCAATCCATATCAATGACAATCAAATTCAATCAATGCACACATTAACCACATTGTACCCATTCCACATTCATCACGTTGAATTCAAGCCATCACATAAGTGGTCTTAACTACGAACTCACAATATACACTTTCTAAGGTTCACTAAATTCACGTTGCACACAAATTTCCTAACCATGCATGCTATATGAAGAGTTTTAACTTAAGCCGTAGTCTAGGTCAAACCGCCTAATTCTCTACGACCTGCATGGGCCACCATTCTGTAACACCCCAAGCCGAGGCTCGAATATCACGGAAATCATATAGCACAAGGTGGAATTACAATAGAACAAACTAAATGCAAATAAAGATTCAGTGAATCCATTACAATACGAAACAAGTACCAAAATACATAAGGAGCAATTTACCATCAAAGTTTACAAAAGAACATTCAAAAGATGGCAAATCGATCCTAAGTATAATGCAAAAGAGAAGGTCAATGAATCCTTGATCCATAAAGTCCAAAGTCCGGGTTCAACAGCAAGCAAACAATCAAACTCCACGCCCTGGATTAACCTGATTACCTGAAAAGTGTACTAAGCATAGTCAACACAAGGTTGGTGAGTTCGTAGTAATGGTCCAAAAGGAACCATTGTCAATAATCACAATATGTATGAGTAAAGGCATACAGTAAGCCTCAGCAACACAATATCATCAACAACAAGATTACACAGATATAAGTAAATGTGTAATAAATGTGCACAAAGATGTAAATATTAATACAAATGTCACATGTACATGTAAGTCGTAATGCAAATCATATGTGTGGTTTTCAAGTCATCTATATAATCAGAGTCATGCACGTACAAATGTCATCAAGTACATAACGTACCCGTTTAAATGTCATCAAGTACATATAGTACCCGTATCAATGTCGTCAAGTACATATAGTACCCGTATCAATGTCGTCAAGTACATATAGTACCCGTATCAATGTCGTCAAGTACATATAGTACCCGTACCAATGCGTAAATGTCGATCTCAAACACAAGTCCAATACCCAATTGTTCAACCAACTAAACTATACGTATATACACTTAGGAGGATTCTACTTTCTTCGAGTCCCAGATGCTTATATATAGGGTCACCCGCAGCCTTCCCACCACATCTAAGGCCCATTGAAGGTAGAACCGACTTCCATGTCTATACGTCTATCCTAATAATAATAATATACTTCACAACTTAACTAAGTCAATCAAACGTAATAAATCGTCTCATCAATCCAATAACTAAACCAATCAATCAATCACTCACTCAACCATTTAATCAACGACCATTAATCCGTAAGTTCACCAATACAACGATAAAAGTATGAATAAGTACGTATCTCACAAGTCAAGTATATCAAGGCATTCATGTCTATCTCAAACGTAATCCCAAAGTCCATCATTTACTCTAAACAACGCGTACATACACTTCGGAGGATTTTACTTTCATCAAGTTCTAGATGCTTATGTATAGGGTCATCCGCAGCCTTCCCACCACACCTAAAACCCTTTGAAAGTAAAGCCGACCTCCATGTATGTACTTCTATCCTAAAGAGTTACAATATCACAAACACATTCGTAAACCATCACACGATCAATCAAAACTGTCTACCAAACGACAATCAATCAGAAATTAACTAGACATGAAATCAAGTCAACCAACCAAACAAACAACACGTATATGTACACTTTTCAGCCCGAATCTCTATTGAGTAGGGAGCTACGAAACTCACCTTGATCGGCAAAGAAGTTTAAGTCGAGTAAATGAAAGATTAATAGCGAGTATTGGGCCCCACGCGTCCACAACCTATCAAAGCATATCATATAACATAATGTCAACTCTATAATCATAAATAAGTTGGTTCCTTAAGTTTAAGTCGAGTCACGAACCCACAATTACTTCTTTAACATTACCGAGTGTGAAACATAACACTTTGACTCGACATTTTTAGAAATGGAGGAAGATTCATACAAAATGAAGGTTACTACAAGAAACTAGACTCTCTCACGATTCCAACGATAGGTCATATGACTGATTTGGACTTACGGATCAAAAGTTATTAACGTTTGAAAACTGACGCGCGTATCTCCCAGAAGTATCTCACTGCGCCGCAGTCAAGGCATTGCCTTGCCACTGCGCCGCAGTGAGGCTAAACAATGAAAGAGGTCAGAATATAGCCACTGCGCCGCAGTGAGGCAAGGTCTTGCCACTGCGCCGCAGTGGGACAAATTCCAGCACCTGCAACAGCAGTTCTTAAGTGCAGAAAACGAGCCAATTACCCCCAAACTCGACCCAAACCATACCAAAATGATTTGCAGAAGTTTGAAACTCATTTTGAAGCTTAACTAAGCACCAATAAACATAAATACACATAACCCAATTCACAAATTCGACCAACAACATCAAAATTACTTCCAAATCATTCTAACCCTAATCAAAACCCTAATTGGCTAGAAATCCGCTTTTGACCAATTTAAAACCTGAAATTACTTTGTAATGACTAAAAGCATATAAGTAAACATAAATAGATGAATTTGGGATGAATTTGACTTACCAATCTAGCTTCAAAAGTCAAAACCCGAATTTGACCCAAATAGATAGAAATCTTGCACTAGAACTTCAAGCTTATGATTCAATGAGGATTAAGAGATGGTAAATATGATGATTCTAGATTTGTATCAGTTTCAATAACACTAATTTGGCAGAATTTTAGAGAGAAAAGAAGAAGAAGAAGTTTGATCTTTCTTTGATATTTAGTTAAGAGATATTTTGTGATGAAGAATGGGATAAGGGGGAAGAAGGGTGGATCCTATAGGGCTGATGGGTCGGGTACGGGTATGGGTCGACCCGTTTCTATTTTCAAGCTAGTTTACACACCGTTTTACATTTAATCATCAAATAAGTCATAACAACAACCCTACAAACATACCACATAGTCATATAATCACCAAAATGAACCCAATTATTTCATTAAACAAGATTGTTAGTCAAATTACATGTAAAGTCAACCGGTCAAAACTCACAGATGTTACAAAAACTTTCAGAATTTGATATTGGCTTCCCTCCATCTACTTTCATCATACTTTCAACTTGTTTTCTCAGTTTCGTCTTTGTCAAAATTTGCTACATTAGATAATATAGAATCTGGAGAACTTGAGAATTGCTGCACCCACATTGACTTTCATTGTTGAAGCTTCAACTTTTTCCAGTTTACTCCTTTCCTCTGTTTTGTCTTTCTCTTGGTCAAAATTTGGTACATTAGATTGTATAGAATCTGCAGACTTTGAGATTGGCTGCCCTACATTGACTTTCTTTGTTGTACCTTGAACTTTTTCCAATTCACTCTTTCTCCGTGTTTTGTCATCAAGATTTTGAACAACAATTTTTTTCCCTTTATTATCTTCTTTATCAAGTGGACTATCATTATTCTTATTACCAACTACCTCATCTTCCAAAGGATCTTCAAGCTCAGAAAAATCTACATCCATTTTTTTGGAACATTCAGCTTCATCATCATTTCGATATTTTTTCCTCAATTTACTTTTCCTAACAAACTCATTATCTGAGAAAAGTGGATTGTTTCTATAAAAATCTTCTATGGTGATATTTTCATGAAGAATCGTATAATAATTATTCAACTCATCATCCGTATTATCGATAGCCAAACCGATTTTAATCAACTTATCAGTGTCAATGATCATCCATTCTTTGACTAACAATCTTTCTTTCACTGTTCTCTTGATTGCCTGTTTAAAATACAAAATAAACAAAGTTTTAATGTAGATTACAACAATTTTTAATGCTAGAAGATATTAATATAAATTGATCAAGATTAGACTAAAAACATGCTTACCTGAAGTTTACTTTCAACAGTGAATGTGTTGAAGTCTTCTGGTGTTTGAGTTGTTGTAAATGGATTGTCATTCATAAATTCATAAACTCAATCTCACAAGATTGCACGTTTTTCAAAGAATTCAAATGATTTTTCTCCGTTGCTTCCACGAAAAATCTTTTCAACTAAACCACCGGGTTTTAGTTCTCCGTGGAATGCAACCTCTATTCATCAAATCGATGAGACATACATTTGGTCTTTTAACAAGTCAAAACCCTTTGGACCCAATCTCAAATGGGTTCCAAAAGTGATTTCCAAGTGATTTGATGAATAGTGGCTTATGCACACATCAGTGTATAACCCGTGCTAAAACCGTTTTTGTAATTACTTCATTTTTTAGAAAAATCCAAAAAGATTTTCATTTTTCTTATTTTTGAAAAATCCAAAAAGATTTTCTCTTTTCATCATTTTTTTATATATACCGTGTTTTTGAGTATCTCACGAAGTATTAGGATGAGATGCAAGGCATCGAACGCCTTTGTGTACTGCCTTTGTAGTCTCATTTTTAATGTTTGTGAGCAACTTTTAAACCTTTTACTCACCCTTTATATGCAAAACCATTTGTTAAAATCAAGCATATATTTAGGGGGAGTTTGTTTATAAAACCAAAACTTCCAAGTGTTCAAATTCTTTTGTCTTTTTATAAACACTTTGGATGATTTTCAAACCATTTTCGATCATATTCAAAGAAGTTCGGTGTTAGATTTGCACATGAGAATTTAGGCCACTCATAAAAACTCCATGATCTTGTCATCGCCGATGAGATCTAACCCCGGAGTTAAAATCTCAATTCTAGATTGTGAGGGTTTATGAGCGTGGTGATGATGTTTGTGCAAATAGGACATGAGGAGTAGTCGAAAAGTGAGAGGTTCTGGTGAAATGATGTGAGAAAGGGCAAAAGAAACAAAAGCCCTCCCCAAATTCTTAAAAATCCGGGTCAACACGTTTCTATCGGATTTCATTTGTTGATTTCTCGATATTGAAGAAGACTTCATGGACCCAGTGAAGCAATGCACATCTTTTCCTAACCACTCAAGTATTTCTTAAGAAATGCTTGTTTTATTCTCACGGAGATTTTCACATTTCTATCGACTCTTCATTTGGAAGACGTTGATATTGAAAAAGGGCGACACTCTGCTCCGGTCCCCGACTTCATTTGATCACTTATCGAGTCTAGAGCGTTCTTGATATATATTTCATTTGACTAGGACACATCGAGTCTTTATATGTCTTTGTGACATCGCATATCTTTGTGATATTGCCGGAACATTCGTAGTGATATCATATGTTTGATATTCCACGATGATCGAATGAAAATCCTACCAATGCTAACATCTTTTCCAACATTGAACGTAGGTCTCACATTTTCATTTTATGAATTTGTTGAGTAAACGAGAAGTCTATGTGACCTCGGATTTATTTACCCAAAGGTCTTTGAGGATAGTAAGACATGGTTATCGAATGCCTTTGTGACACTGACCATGGATTACATTCTTTAAAGCAATCTATCGGTTGAAAAGCCATAGACCGAACCATTTAGAGATAAGCTTTGTGTATTTCTCGATGATAATGGGAAGTCCTAAAAATAGTTATCGTATTTTTAGGCCACACCATTAATCCTTTTGATTTTTGGTTGTGTCAACGGATCATTTTTATCCGGATTTCATTTCTCTTCACACAAACACAAAGAACAAAAACACCCCATTAAAATCTTTTTCCAAAAAACGCAACCTCACATTCTAGTTCACCAATAGGTTCATTAGGAATTGGGAATTGGGTTGGGTTCATTTGCTTGCTTGTTGTTTGTTTTCATCTACCGTTTATGCTATCAATCATTATTGTATGATGAACATGTTCCACATATTCATCATAAGGGGGAGAAATGATTAAATGATTGATAGATAGAATTCAAGGTTTTAGGTAGAATATGATTGGTAGAATTTGATTGAGGATAATTCATTGTGTTTGGTTGTTCAAAGGATTTTTAGTTTAGGTGAAGGGAGTGAATAATTATCGTGATAAGTTGAAAGATTGTTTCAAGATCGAGAATATTCAAGATGATGTACATGGTCGATAATTGAAAGATTTATTGAATAATTGACCATTGTTTGATGATTACAAGAGTTTGAGATTGAATAATGTTTGAGAAGAGATGAAAAGTTTAAGATTAGATGGAGGTTGTTCTTTTGATATTAGATTCAAAGTTTGAAGAGATTGTTCATTTAAGGGGGAGCAAGAGTAAACTCATGAATTGTTAAAAATGCTCCTAAATGATTGTTTGTTTGAGGGGGAGCAAGAATTTGAAGATAATTCGTTTATTTGATAGAAATGCTCCAAGATAGATGTTTGTTTGAGGGGGAACAAAATTGTTTGATCAAAGACAACCTAGATCAAGACTTTAAGGATAAAATGCTCCATGATGATTGTTGATTCAAAGACAAGTTCGATCAAGAAATGAAGTGTTAAAGTCAAACCAAGCTTCCGCAATGCCAAGAGAATTCAAAGATAACCAAGCTTCCGCATCCAAAAGAATTCAAAGTTAAATCAAGCTTCCGCAATACCAAAAGAATTCAAGGAATTCAAAGTCAAAACCAAGCTTCCACATGCTACTCAAAGATTCAAGTTACTTCTCCAAGCAACATCAAGTTGAAATCAACATTCAAAAGTTCAAGTTGTGAAAGCTCAAAAGCTACAAAGATTTCAAAGATGCTTCCAAAGTATTCAAAGTTGCAAGAGAAGATCAAATTTTAGAAAGTCATCGTCAAGAATATATGTTTGTTGAGAAGATTCAAAGTCAAGGTTGATACAAGACGTTGAAGACAATGAGAAAGCTTCAAAGTCCAATCAACATTGAAGATTTTCAACAAATGGGCTCATCATGTTTTTTAAAGACCGAAGACGATGCAACATTTACAATTCAACACCAAGGGGGAGATTGTTAGAAATATAAATATGGTGTTTAATTGTAAATTCTAGTATTGGAAGGGGTATTAGTGTTAAGTTAGTGATTAGTATAAATACCCCTCCCATAAGTCATTTATGACTAACCTTTGTAACAATTAAACCTTTTACCTATTAATGTTATCCAATCTTTCCCTGCAACTCACACTTTCTCTCTCTACTTTCTCTCACATCCCAACCGCCATTAACACACACTAAAGCTCAAATTCACATCTTAACACCCTCCAACATTGTAGAAACAAACAAAACCAAAAAGTTAAGTTTGAAGAGAGCTCCTCCCTTGTCTTGAACATTCATGACACTGTACAACTCCTGCAAAGATGGTTTCTCTGTATGAATTGCTTTTTCCATTTTTTAACTTGTTTGTGTGAATGGTTTGCCTTAACACGATATGGAATCTTCTTTCCACCAATTGGTATACCGAAAACCTCATGAACCATTTGCTTGGTAACTTTAATTTCTCTACCATCAACTTCCAAAACACATTTCGTGTGATCAAACTTCTCTAAAACATAATATGCCAACTTGGTAGGCAGATTGGAAATAGGGAAGTTTATCAACGATCCAAAACCCAACTCCCTAATGTCGGTTTTTTGTTTACTATTAAGCTTATTCATGAATGTGTGAAAGTTTTTCTGAGAATTTCTCAAAAGAAGTCTTTTCTGTTCAAACTTTTTCCGACCCTTCCTGTTGCTTGATTTGTTTTCTGCCTCAACACCATCATCATCTTCATCAAGTCGTACTTATTTATCATTTGCTCCTTCTATCTCAACAACATAATCATCTTCATCAAGTCGTACTTCTTCATCATTTGGTTCTTCTTCACCGACTTCTAGTTGTTCATTCTGCTCTTCTGCCTCATTTTCATTTTCATTTTCATCAATATCATCTACATCTTCACCATCTTCTTCACCATCTTGTTCTTCAGCTTCTCCCAAATCATTATCATCTTCTAAACCATTTGAATCAAGATCATATTCTTCGCCATCATCCTCTTCAAAATCCTGATCATCCTCTACCTCAACTTCTTCACCATCAGAATCATCAGAATCTTGTTTGGCATACACAAATGAGAACCAGTGAGCTAAAAATATTGCACAATATAATCAAAACTAATCATATCAAACCACTTTGAAACCATGAATGAGCATGAAGCAATTCTCCCAACTGATTATTTCTATACCCAGAAAAACCCAAAAATTGCACTACAAAACTCTTATTTTCTAAATCAAATGAAATATCAACAATTTCCAAAATTTTAACCTCTTGACTAACAACAATATTCCTAAAATTATCGATACCATAAAACCCTTAACAAAGAAAACACAGTCCGGCCAGTCCCAAGCTTAAAAATAAAAAAGCATACCAGATTACAACAAAACTCAAACCCACCCATTAGTCTATAATATAACCCTACAAATTTCAACTTAAAAGAATCAATATCAAGCAAATCAGGTGACCAGAAAAACCAACATCCACTAGTATAACTCAAAAAGGACCAAGACACAACAAGACCAGACTTACAAACAAGAAAGAACCAGAAACCAAGACAAACAGACCCTACAAATAAGATTACCAAAATACATGAATGTGACAAGAAAAAAACAAACCTTCTAATACTGGATCAAAATCTGAATCTTCATCCGAATGAACAGTTATCTTGTTATCTGTAAACATTTATAAACAAGATAAAAGGTTAAAAACAGAAATAGAATTATAATTTTATCTTATAAATCAATTTAAAAGTATACAAACCTTTATTATGTTTGCTTGTTCGACCTTTCTTTTTAGCTTTCTTGCGATGAACAACTTTGTATCTATCTTTGGAATCAGCTTTCCTTCTATATTTGTCTGCATTAACAAAGTAAACATATGTCTTTGTTCATAAATGAGTATTTTCATAAAGTTAAAAAAATAACTAAGGAGTATATATGCTCAGATATGTAACTTACACATGTGTAAGTCATGTAACTTACATATGTGTAAGTCATGTAACTTACACATGTGTAAGTTATATAAATCCCCTGTTCTGGGGAGTCATTTGATCTTTCATATCTAAGTTACACATGGGTAATTTATACAGCTTAGTAACAGTAGCAGTAGAAGTAGCAACACTTAGTATTAAAACATGTTACAGACATGAATAAAGTTACACTTCAAGCAGTACTCATCGAATTATAGCTGCATTGTAATCCTAAATTCCTAAGCAATGCTACATAAAAACAGATCTCGGTACTTGGGACTACATTTTGTTACTACGGAAAACATAACCGAGACATTTATCAACATTATTGTCATAAGTTAGTATAACGATAACTTAGTATAATACACTTATCGAAATTAGTAAAGAAAAGTTAGTTTGAAAATGTAGATACACTAGAGAATCTATCTATAATTCTAGCCTGAATCAATTTTGTAGTTAACACCACAAATCTGAAATTTCATTTTGTCCAACAATTACTACATAAATTGCTTACAGATAATATCAACAATAAAAGTGATCATAAATCGGAATTAAAAGTACACATTAAAAGTAGGTATAGCATAAATAACTGTTAGTCCCAACTTGATAGATGGTACTACTGAAGACACCTCTATGTCGATGGTGGAGTTACTTTGCAATATATGCACTGAACTGGAGACGACCAGTTGAAGTGTGTATATACCAAGTTCTAGATAGATTACTTATATAAATGACAATAAGTAAAGAACAATGCAATAATACAAATAACTTGTAAAGTAAATTGATGAGACAATATGTAATTTTCAATGTGTAATTTATTTATTGATATTAAACAAATTACAAGGTTGCGGAACCAAGATAATACACGAATGTAAATATCCTAACAATCTATGAAATACAATTGATCTACACTCAGAATTTCTCAAGACAATCGAAACACTTAAAGTTGTGAAATGTTCCTTTTAGCGATTGAGAGAATATTGCACAAGTTCACCAAGAATATTGCAGGTTTGCAAAGTATGAATTCTATCGAAGAGTATTCGAAGAAGTACATTCTTGGTTGTGCAATGACTTGTATTTATAGGCAAAGTTAACATTGGGATGTTAACTTTGGCCGTACAAATGTGGTTGAGAGCATTTAAGGAATAGCATTTAATTCCTTAAAATGCAGTGTAAAGTTGTACGTGAAAGCAACTTTACTTAACCACCTTTATGTACCTTTTATATTTAAATAATAAGACAAGGCTTATTATCCGGGTAAAGGTACATAAAGTATACAAGTCAATTCCTCGTAATCAGTGTAAAGATTTGTAAGATCTTTCCACTGATGGTCTCTAGTTTGTAACTGACTAGAATGTCAACTGGGCTTCGCTGCCATTGCCATTCTCTATCTTCCATTTGTTGTCTTCGACTTCAACTGGAATGCTTTCTTCAACTTGGTCACACTACTAGAAACAGGGCTATCCTTGACCCGCATTTTATGACCCACGCTGATAGATGACGCGCAAAGTGAGAAGTCATAAAACAAGGGTCATAAGGAGTAAATTTTTTGTTTGGGATGACGCGTTTTCAGAAGCGTCATAACATATGGGTCATAATCTGTTAAAATTTACGTTTATAGATGACGCTCGTTTTGCTTCGTCCTAAATAGGAGTCATCGTTTATTTGGCACGTTCCCTAGGCATCATTAATTACTTATGTTTTTATCTGCCAAAAATAATTTCATCCCCCCGCCTTCTCAAATTTCATCTCAAAACTTCCCTCCTTCTCAAAACTCTCAGTCTACATCTTCCAAAAATCGATCCCGCCCTAATTTCCCATCAAACCCCGCCCTCTATTTTTCATCTCAAAACTCTCAAAACACTGCCGCCCTAATTTCCCATCAGTTTGCCCTCTATTTTTCATCTCAAAACTCTCAATAGGTATAGTTTGCCCTAATTTGTTTTAATGTTTTAATGTAGTTGTATAGTTTGCCCTAATTTGTTTTAATGTTTTCTGTTTTAATGTAGTTATATAGTTTGCCCTAATTTGTTTTCTGTTTTAATTTGTTTGATTTTTAATGTAGTTGTATAGTTTGCCCTAATTTGTTTTCTGTTTTAATTTGTTTCATTTTTTGGTTGCAAGATAACATTATTAATGTAAATCATTTTTTGGTGTTTTAGAGTTTTATCAGTTTAATTTAGGTTGATTTTTAAGAAGCTATAAAACTGTCATGATTTTGTAATGATTTAAGCTGTAAACATTTCTTGTTATCTTTTTCTGTTTTAGGTTGTGAATAAGGTTGGTATCACCAGCATAGTTCTGTGCTAAGCTGCTGGAAATTCCAGTTCAGCATCTATGTGTTTATGTGATAATTTTTTGGCTTACGCAATCAAGGCAACTTGATGTATGTGGTCCTCTTCTTCGGAGGGGGGAGCCAAAATCTTAAACATGTATAGTTTTCAGTTAACTGTAAATTGTAATGATTTGTATAGTTTTAGGTTATCTTTTTACTAGGTAGTTATCTTTTTCTGTTTTAGGTTATGGATAAATCTTGGATTTTGTCCGATAGATTATCAATCGAATACGAGGAAGGTGTGAATGCCTTTTTAGAGTTTGCACAATTCAATAACCCAAAGTCCGACGCCATTCCGTGTCCTTGTGTAAATTGTATCAATTTTTGCCACACTTCCATCTCCAACGTGCGTTATCACCTGTTTAAACACGGTTTCGATGAGAGTTATAGTGTTTGGTCCTTCCACGGAGAAAATTCATCTAACGATGAAGCTCAATGCCCTAATGAGTCTATACCTCCCGAGTTCGATTACACAAAGCAGATGCTACATGAGGCCTTCACATATGCAGAGAATGAACCTAGCTTATTGAAGTCACTTCTCGAAGAATGCGACAAGCCATTGTATGAAGGGTCTAGGTATAATGCACTAAATGGATTGCTGAAATTCCAAGCTTTGAAGGGTCAATTTGGCTGGTCTGATACAAGCTTTGATGCTTTATTGGGCGAGCTAAATGATGTTTTGCCTTCAAATAATACAATCCCTAAGTCGATATACGAGGCCAATAAGTTGTTGAAAGGAATAAGCATAGAATACATTAAGTATCATGCTTGTGAGAATGATTGTGTCTTGTTCTGGGATGAGCACAAGGATGCTTCTCAATGTCCAACTTGTGGCACTTCTCGGTGGAAGGAGAATAGCAAGACAGTGCCGAGAAAAGTTGTTTGGTATTTCCCACCCATTCCTAGATTTAGAAGAATGTTCTCGTCACCAGAAACCGCACATGACCTAACTTGGCACGCGCAAGGTCGGGTCAGTGATGGCAAGCTAAGACATCCTTGTGATTCCCCATCTTGGAAGCTTGTTGACAACAAGTGGAAAGAATTTGGAAAGGAAGATAGGAATCTGAGATTAACCTTGTCCGCGGATGGTATAAACCTCATAAGTCATTAAGTGCAAAGTATAGTTGTTGGCCGGTTACCCTAGCAACGTACAATCTGCCTTCTTATATGTGTATGTCAAGAAAGTTCATGATGTTGACTCTACTGATATCAGGTCCAAGGCAACCTGGTAACAGTATTGATGTCTACTTGGCACCACTAATAGCAGATCTGAAACAGTTGTGGGAACCTGGCGTTAAGACGTATGATGCTTATAAGAAACAGTTCTTCAATCTAAAAGCAGTCTTACTTTGGACTATAAATGACTTTCCTGCGTATGGTGACCTGTCGGGGTGTGTTACCAAAGGTTATAAAGCGTGTCCAGTATGCTCAGAGGATACCTACTCACAGTGGTTGCCAAAATCCAAAAAAGTATGCTTCCTCGGGCATAGAAGATTCCTCCCACTTACACATCCTTTTCGCAAAAGAAAAAAAGATTTCAATAATGAACAAGAGAGCGGTGTGATGAAAAAACCGAGATCGGGTGAAGATGTTTACGACTATCTGGAAGGGTTTACAACTAAATGGGGGAAGATGAAAAAGGCAAAGAAGGAAGTGATCTGGAGGGTGTTGAAGAATAAAAAATCAAAGAAGAAAATGCCACGTCAGTAGAGAAGGCCAAAACAGAAAAAAGAAACTATCGATGAGAGATCGAAATTTTGGCGTAAAAAATCAATCTTTTTTGAACTAGAGTACTGGAAGCATTTGCTTGTTCGTCATCAGTTAGATGTTATGCATATAGAAAAGAATGTATGTGAGAGTGTTTATGGGACGCTACTGAATTTGCAAGGCAAGACGAAAGACGGTTTAAAGGCACGACAAGATCTGGAGGAGTTAGGGATTAAACCTGAATTAATAAGTCAACCAAAAGGGAAGGGTCATTATCTGCCGCCTGCCATATACACATTAAATAGCGCGGAGAAACATGTTTTATGACACGCTGTCTAACATAAAAGTGCCTGATGGGTATTCCTCCAATTTCAAGAATCTCGTGTCCGATGATAATTCGAAGATGAATGGATTGAAGTCCAACGACTGTCACGTACTAATGCAACAGATTCTTCCTTTTGCAATAAAGGGGGTGTTAGACGTGAAAGTTAGGAAGACTATTTTAAGCTTGTGTCACTTCTTCAACGAGCTGTGTAGTAAAGTAGTTGATGTTAGTAAGCTAGGCAAGCTGCAAACTGACATCGTAGTAACATTGTGTTTACTAGAGAAGTATTTTCCGCCTTCGTTTTTCGATGTCATGATTCACTTGATGGTGCATTTAGTCAGAGAGGTGAGGTTATGTGGCCCAGTCCACTTTAGGTGGATGTATCCGTTTGAGAGGTACATGAAAACACTAAAAGGTTATGTACGAAATCATTATCGACCCGAGGGTTGCATGGCAGAATGTTATGTGGCAGAGGAAGCATTAGAATTCTGTTCCGATTACTTGGAAAACATGAAATCAATTGGCAATCCTCATGATCGTGCTGATGAAAGAAACCGCACTGGTAAACCTTTATCGCAGGCTACCATCTGTGTTGTGGATTCTAAGTTACTTGATCAAGCTCATCTTTATGTATTAGGAAACACTGCCGACGTTGAACCATACATAGAGCAGCATCTGTTAGAACTGAAGGATCTTAACCCGCGTCGAAATAATACATGGTTGCAGAGCCAACATAGTCGGGCGTTTATTGACTGGTTTAAGAACGAGGTTGAAAAACGTTTGGCTAACGGGGAAAATACCGGTGATACTGTTCGTTGGTTGGCAAAGGGACCTGATTTTGCTGTTAGTAAATATACCGGGTTTGCTGTAAATGAGTATCAATTCCATACAAAAGATCGTGATGAATCTAAAACCACTCAAGGTTGTGGAGTATCTGTAGTTGCAAATACTATGCAGATTGCTAGTGCAAAAGACTCCAATCCGGTGTACGGCGCTGTTACATACTTCGGTCGTATATTGGAAATATGGGATCTTGATTATCGTACATTTACGGTTCCTGTTTTCATGTGTGAGTGGGTAGATAGTCGTGGAGTAAAAAAAGATGATTTAGGATTCACAGTGGTTAACTTTGATAGGCTTGGTCAACGGTCTGAACCCTTCATATTACCTAGTCAAGCAAGACAAGTTTTTTATGTTCAGGACCAACAAGATAGGAACCTGTCTGTTGTTGGCTTCACACCACATAGGATGCATAAGTATGGAGATAATAATGGTGAAACTGATGATGTGTTTGAATTTGATGTTACACAAGATATGAACATGTCTTTAGTAGATCTAGACGATGATTTTAAGTGTACGCGCTCGGATGACGAGGGCATATTCGTTTTAGATCATTAGTTTTTGGTATGAAATAACTGTTTATTTGTTAAAGTCTGTCAAGCATTATTTATTATTTAAAGTTTTTGGTATGAAAATAACTGTTTATTTTGTTTATTTTAAACATGCAGGTTGCTTTTTGGTAAATAAAAGATGGCCTCGTGTTCAGATAATGATTCGGACCGCGAAGAAAATGTGGTTTCCGGTTCTGATTCTGATTCGGACCGCGAAGAAAATTCACCTTCTGGTTCTGAGTTGAATTTGGATGGCGAATTAGATTCCAAATCACAAAGAGGCCCGACATTAAAAGCGAAGGCAAAAAAAAAGATAGTGGTTACTTATAATAAAAGAGGTGTGCCAACTGGAAAGGCAGCAACACAACTGTCTACTTTTGAGGGATTGGTGGCAAGAACTATGGTGAACATAACCTATGATTCTTGGTTGATCGTGGATAACGAAACGAAGGAAGCTTGTTGGCAATATGTTAATGTAAGTATTTTATTATTTTATTCTAACTATGTTTTACTTTTAGTATTTTATTCTAACTATGTTTTGATTCTTTTTTTACGTTTCAGACACATTTTAAACTTCACAAAAACAGTCGGAAGCAAGTTCTCCAATCAATCGGGAAAAAGTGGAAAAACTTCAAACATTATCTTTATAAGAAGTACATTAAGCCACTAAAAGATGATAAGTCTAAGGAGGCCAAGAAGCAATTATATACTCCTCCTGAAAAGTATCCGTCCGTGAAAAAAAAAGACTGGAAAGTTTTCGTATCACAAAAAACTAAGCCTTCGTTCGAGGTATTTGTTTAAGTTTCCAAAAACAGTTATTTATCACAAAACCAGTTACTAACATGTTAATTATATATACTTATGCAGGAAATAAGTCAGAAACAGTCAGCTCTTCGTTTACGTAATAAGTACAACCATCGTTTGAGCCGAAAGGGATATGCTGGACTCATTGCTGGAGATAGTATGGAATTTATTGCTTATGTTAACTTTTTTATTGCTTATGTTGATGCTTTTTAACTTCTGCTTTTAACTTTTTTAGATGGAACAAACTGGCCAAGAGGAAGAGGAGATTGATAGGGTAGAATGTTGGAAAAAAGCAAGAGAAAAGAAAAAAGGAGGTTTCGACCCAGCTGTCCAAAAAGTTCTCGATAAAATTGTAAGTTTTAGTTAGTATTCAGATTGCTCAGTTAGTCAACAAACTTAGCTGCTTAGTTAGTGTTAGTTAAAGTTTGACTTTTGACCATAAGTCAACCGATGTTAAGTTATTTGATGTTCAGTTAGTGCTAAGTTTGACTTTTGACCATTAGTCAACAGATGTTAAGTTATATGTTTGTTTAATCAGGAGATGCTAAAGAAGGACAACGATTATTCAGAGGATCCAATGGGATCAATAGATGTGCTTACAGAGGCCCTGGGTACTGATGAACAGCGTGGGCGTGTACGTGGGATGGGTCGATATATAACACCGCAACAGTTCTTTTTAATACCTAGGAATGTCAAGCAATACCTGCAACAACATGATAAGATAATGATTAAACGGCTAAAAGCTGTTGAAGATGAGTTAGAAAGAAGAAGATGTGCAAGTACCAATGCTTCGGAGGGTGCAAGTAATTGTCAAATGAGTAGCGATGAAGACGAAGAACCAAATGCAAGTCTTCAAATATTCTCTGTTTTAATAATTTTGTGCAATTCTTGTCTGTTTTAATAATATTGTGCACATTTGTAGGATAAATCATGCTTACTTGCGGTCGACGATCCTTCAAATATAGTCGCCAAAGGAACCATAGTGAATCATGTCTCGGGTATTTGAAGTTAAATTACTTATTTAATATTTATATATATTCTAACTTATTTAATATTTATTTGCTCATATATAATATTAGATGGGAACATTGAAGTTAAGGTGGACATATCTGTTCAAGCAGAAGCTTTGATACCGTATCCAATTCCCGAGGAGTTCATTGAGACTGTTAAAGATGCCATTGGGTACTTACTAAGCTGGCCGAGTCACCTAGTCATTCCATGCTCTGGTTTGGTAAGACTTTTTTATAAAACAGTTAATCATTAGAACAAAATGGTACCTGTATGACTTTTTTTATATTTTTGCAGAACAAGATAGTGGCCAAAAAGAAGGAGAAAAAGGCTGCTGATCAAGACAAGGAGAAAAGAAGAAAAGAAGAAAAACAACAAAGAAAAAAACAAAGAGAAGAAGAAGAAACAAAAGAAGAAGAAAGAAAAGCAGAAGAAAGAAAAGAAGAAGAAAGAAAAGCAGAAGAAAGAAAAGAAGAAGAAAGAAAAGCAGAAGACAGAAAAGAAGAAGAAGAAAAAAGAGAGTTGGGCAGTGGGTCGACCCACAAGAAAAAAGAAAAGAAGCGACAAAGAGAATCCGACAACGAAGAAGAAGCGACGATGCCAAAAACAGGTACGATGCCCAAAATATCATTTGTTTACAGTTTTTTTTACTCACCATGTTCACAGTTGCAGTTGAAAAAGGAAAAAGCGTAGAAACTGTCGCCTCCAATTCAAAAGTGACTAAGAAAGGAAATCCATTGAAAAAAATGATGACGAGAGCTCAGAGGAGAGTAAGGAAAAGAATGGAAGAAAGGATGGGATTGAAAATGACTGAAGTGATGGTTGATGGACAAGTTGCAAAGGTTGATTGCATAAAAGTGCAATGCGAGGACGATTTGTTTGGGCATCCCAGTTACACGTACCTAAATTGGAATGATTTCGACAGTCTATTTGCAATGGATGAGTTAAGCGGGGCTGTCGTTGCTTCTTATATCATGTAAGTGATAAATATAGTTTATAAAAAATTGGTACTTGTATGTTAACAGGACTAATTGAATGTAAACTTCGTATGTTAATTGTTAATAGGTACCTGTATGAGCAAATCAAGAATGGGTCACACAGAGATCATGGAGTTTGTTTCATGACCCCGACTGCGATCATGCATCATGAACGTAAAGCGAAGGCCAAGAATATCGAGGATGCAAGTCGAATTATTGCAAGAAGGTTATGTACAAGGAAGCAAAATGACCTCGTCTTATTGCCATACAATCCCGGGTTAGATTTTCTACAACATTTAAATTAATTAATAAAAATTAACAGTAATTAACAGAACTTGATCTTTGTTTTTTGTAGAAGACATTGGGTGTTAGGCGTGATTGACATGAAGACAAGTACCTGCTATTATCTTGATTCCCTACCGGGTAGCGATGTCAATCTTCAGTTCAAGCAAATAGTGGATACGTAAGTAATACAAATTATAGAATCTTTATGATGTATGATGTAATACTTAACTGGGTTAATTCTTTGTAGGGCAATTGCATTGTATGATGTAGAAGCTGGAAACAATAAGAGGACTAAACTTAACTGGGTTAATTCTAAGGTTAGTTATTTGTTGAATATTATCTTGTGCTGCTGCTGTTTGTTAAGTATGTAGTTAGTTGTATGTTAAGTTAGTTAGTTAGTTACTTAGTTGGTTAGTACACCTGAAATTGATCGAGATCCAACTAGTTGATGTTGTTGTATGTTGCTGATTGTTAAACAGTAGGCAACAAGCAGATTT
This sequence comes from Erigeron breviscapus, assembly GCA_034093135.1. Lineage (NCBI taxonomy): Eukaryota > Viridiplantae > Streptophyta > Magnoliopsida > Asterales > Asteraceae > Erigeron > Erigeron breviscapus. The sequence goes on along the minus strand of CM067171.1, from coordinate 125,483,125 downwards.
TGTAAGGAGTGTTTTGAACCCAATTTTGTCTGCATGAAAGATGATTAACAGTAGGGAAATAGGCTAATTACATAGCATGAAAGCTGATTGACAGTAGGGAAAAATAGGCTTTGTAAGGAGTGTTTTGAACCCAATTTTGCCTGCAAATATATATCACCATAGACATTAAAGGGGCTGCATTAAAATATGTGTTATGTAAAGGCAATGATTCAATATGAGAATATATGAGAATTTATGCTGCTGATTGGATGTTGTTGTATATTTCTTGTATAGTGTCCACGTCAGCCCGGAAGCACCGAATGTGGGTACTTCATGTTGAAGTTTATGAAGGAAATAGTTAAACATGGAGTTCGGGTTCTCGAAAATCACAATGTAAGGAAGTATTATGTATTTTCCCATGTTGCCCTAAATATATGTGATTGTTAAGAAATTACCAATTTTGACCCAGTTATAAGTTACTGGTCGATATGGGTTTCATTATTTTAAACAACCTAAATGTGCAGGCCTTTGATTAACTTACTAAACTGGGTCAAATGTGTTAAATGGGACTTAACTCATCTGAAATGTATTTAAATTGCATGAACTCTTTGTATGTGCATTTGTATATTTAAGTAATATCCAGTTTCTAAAATGTTGTTTTATTTTTGACTAGATTGGTGGTGATAGCAATGAGTACATGGATGCGGATTTAGACGATATTCGAGAAGAATGGGCAATTTATGTGTCGAATTTCATTTTTAGGTAGAATTGTAAACCGAATTTAGTTAAATTATCGTATCTATTTGGACATGAATCCTTATGTAATGAATTGGTGACTCATGGTTTATATATGAAATGCGTTAATTTTGTACTATTATCAGGTTAATTTATTGCCAGGTTTAATTTATTGCCAGGTTTATTATGTATATAATCAGGTTTTGTTAAACAGAAACTGGATAAAAAAAACGATTTTATAGGTTATGACGCGCAAAAATAGATGTCAAAAAATAGAGTCATACAAATTATGACGCTCTACAACGAAAGTCAAGAAGGAGAGTCATAAATGCGCGTCATAAGTGCGCGTCATAGACGGATGACGCACAAACGCGGGTCATAAAACTTTATGACCTACCCCTTCCTTGACGCGCATTTGCGCGTCATCCGAGCTCTTCTTGACGCGCAATGCGCGTCATCTATAGGCCCTTTTGTAGTGTTAGTTCTCAACTGGAGGAAGTCTTCAGTTGCGTTAACTGTACGGTGCAACTGGACTTCAATATATTTCTCGACAAATCATCTTGGTCACCAGTTTCACTAGTCTCCAGATGCAACTGGTGACTGGTCAGTGTGAACTGGTGACTGGCCAGTTCCAGGTGAACTGGTCCTAACAATAACAAATATCAAAATACATTTGTAAATAAAAGTTAATATAATGAAATTATTTACTAACCTGTTACTCTTTCCACATCTGAATCTGATTGAGTTTCATCTGATTGAGATTCATCAGATTCCGTTTCATCATCACAAAAATCAATTACGATAGGCGGTTTTCGTTTATTAGTGTTGAGATTAATTTTAACATAACTTTTACCTGCAAAATTTTGAAAAAACATTAAAAATAATATAACATAATTCAAAATATATTTAGATTTAGATTTAGATTTAATAAAGGAAATCATACCTCCTGAAGAAGAAGAAACCTTAGATTTAGATTTCATAATTTTGAACGGAGATAGGTTACAATAATTGAACAGATGTTAGCAATGATTTTAATCGAAAAAAGGGAAAAACTATATTTCAGATGGTTGTAATCGTAGAAGGAGAAAACTATATTATCAATGATTTTAATTGTAAAATGAAAACGTATGGACATCGATGTAGCGATATATGTATACGGACATGTGTTATCATCAGAGAGAAAAAAGAAAACACGTGTTCTCTCTTTTTTTGTATGTTTAAAACTAAATACTAATCCGACGGGCCTAAGGGGGAAGTGTGGCTTCTTTTCATCAATCATGGTTCCTTCAAGAAGAAAACGAATGCTAACATACTTGTCAACATTGGCCCGATTACACCACCTCATGAAAAGCTGTCGAAGCAGACGATCACGCCTTACTCTGAAGTACGGATCAAGTTCATTCATTTGACGATCACGCCTTACTTTGAAGTACCACCATATTGACAAAGTTACAATATTTGATATAGACACCCACATGAGAAGTTGAAGAAGTTGATATATTGTGAACAGTTTGATATATATAACGTAAAATAAGAGTTTGTAAATATATAAATAATGATCAATAAAGTTGATATACTTCGGCCCGCGCTTTAGTTTAGGGGTTGAAGTCGTAGGGTTAGCCGCCTAACTTCAAACCCTAAACTAAAGCTTAATCCGAGGGAAAAGCTGCATTCTAAAACCCTAAAATCTAAACCCTATGGGGGCTAAATGCTAATCCGAGGGGCAAGTGTGATTACGGGGGCCTTCGGCCCGCGCTTTAGTTTAGGGTTTGAAGTCGTAGGGTTAGCCTAACGGCTAACCCTACAACTTCAAACCCTAAACTAAAGCTTAATCCGAGGGAAAAGCTGCATTCTAAAACCCTAAAATCTAAACCCTAGGGGGGCTAAATGCTAATCCGAGGAAAGTGTGATTACGGGGGCCTTCGGCCCGCGCTTTTAGTTTTTGTGTATTATGTATTATACAAAGCTTTCGTTGTTGTCGTGTAACATTGTATAATGTGGAATATAAGTAAGAGCATAAATGTATTTTTGTTTATCAACTTTATTTGTACATTGAAATTATAGACACAATTGAAACACAATTCATTTTTAAGGATAGTTAAAAATAAATAATATATATGTACATATGAAGATGAGAAATGTATGTTTATGCATTGTGTGTTATGTGAGTGATAGAATAAAGGTGATAGAAACATTAAACGACTATAAAGATAACCATTTTTTTTCTATTTGATGTGATATGTAATTAGGGAAAGAATAAAAAGTCAGTATGTTTTAAGAATAAAAATTTTCAAAACATTAAACAATGGATAACTATAAACTAATCATGGCCCAAAACTACTTACAAAATAATAATTCGAAATCTAAATCATGTATAAATTATGCTGATTTTCTTGTTTAGTAATATATAAGCATTTGAACAATTCATACCCGATCAAGTTTGTGAATGTGGGCTACTTTAGTAATTTAGAAAACTACATTTCTATTTCGTCCTTTTTTATTTTTATTTTTGAAAGATAAATTATATTCTTACACATTCCCCCAAACTAGTAAGCACGCATGAAAAACTTACACCACTTATACCAACAAATTCAACGATTTCTTAATCTAGTCTTATACGATAAGATCCCTTCCACCTTCACGATTTTCTTTCATTATTTCTTAATCTACTCTTATACAATAATTGATTCCGCAGTCGCTCACTTCAATTAGGGTTTAAAATAATTGGCTTAAATTAGGGTTTTCTTCATATCCGATTTAAAAGATGGCAGCAAAAAGAGGAAAAAAATCTGGTAAGCTTTACAATTAATTTTCATATCCGATTTATTGTGTTCTTATGGCCAATTTATTTGATGATATTTCGTTCAAAAATCTGTGTAAGTTAATAGGTTACATATATGTAATTTGTGTTGGAAACTTCTATCATTGATTATTTTAGTAGTTAATCAAATTTATATGTAATCCTTGTTGTTTAAAGTTAAGAGGTCATTTGTAACTTGTAGATTTGCTTTAACTTACACATGTGTAAGTTAATAGATTTGTTGTTTAAAGTTAAGAGGTCATTTGTATAGTGTAGATTTGCTTTAACTTACACATGTGTAAGTTAATAGATTTGTTGTTTAAAGTTAAGAGGTCATTTGTATAGTGTAGATTTGCTTTAACTTACACATGTGTAAGTTAATAGATTTGCCGTTTAAAGTTAAGAGGTCATTACATATCTAATACAAGTTAATAGGTCATTTGTATAGTGTAGAAACCTACTCATTGATAAGAATGTACTTATGTTCATTTCATGTATGTCTTTTAAAATAGTTGAGAATGATGAGTCTGCAAGTGAGAATGAGAAGTCTACAAGTGAGAATGATAACTCTGCAAGTGAAAATGATACAAAAACAGATTCTGAAAGTGAGAATGATGATTCTGCCGGTGCAAAGAATACCAAAAAACCTGCTAAGACATCTAGGAAAAGATCAATTGAAAAAGATACACGAGGAATATAATGAAAGAAGTAAAAGGTCAAAAAGATGTCGGACTGATAATGCGCAGAAGTCTTTAAAAAAGAAAAAAACAACCAAACAAGTGAAGAAAGGAGTGGCATCCAAAAGAAAAGTGTGCAAAACAAAAAATCCACTTCATGAATCTGTTAGATAGGACATCACCGAGTTTGTTATATGAAGTTATCAAGGATCTTAATGAACGACAAAAACAAACACTAAGAGAAATGGGGTTTGGGTCCCTAATAGGAATGCCAATTCAGGAAGTTAGTGGCATTTTAGGGTATTTTGTAGTTCAGAGCCTTGATGCAAAGGGTTTAGAGTTGAATATATCAACCGGTAGTATAAAAATCAAACGACAAACAGTTCATGACATCCTAGGGATACCGATGGGAAGCATTAATATAATGTCGTTACCGGTGAAGGAGGTTGAAGAGGATGAGGTCCCGTTTTCTACAAAATGGAAAGCTCAATTTAAAGAGGAAGCTGTTCGTCCAAAACCGTTGCATGAGATTATGAAAGCCTCCGATGATGCTGGTTTTATGTTCAAGATTAACTTCTTGATTTTATTTACATCATTAATGATTGCTACTGATAAGACTGGAGGAATTCGTGTGGGTATGCAGAAGGCAATACTTGACAGAATCTGTGAAGATACAAATATAAGTGAAATTGATTGGTGTGGGCTGTTGTTACAAAGTGTCAAAGAATGCAAGGATGATTGGCCACCGAAGCGAAACTATCAATTTTCCGGCCCAATGACTTTCTTGCAGGTAATTTTCAGATTTCATGACTGATTTCGGTTGTGTAAGTGTCGTTTAATTCATTATTAATTGTTCATTTATCTATTTTACATAATATGGAATTGCAGTTACTTTATCTTGACTCAACCATTTGTGAAAACTATCCAATTGCTCGGGGAAGGCCGGCAATAAAGAATTGGAAGCAGATGCACTTTTTAAAACGCATAGAAGCTGAAATTGGTGCCAATGGAAGTTTTGGAAAACTTGAGTTGCAGCCTGCATTTTCAGAAAATGTTGCTGAAGAAGGCCGTTGTAGTGATCATGAGATCATTCCATATCAGTTATCAACTTCAAGAGAGGTAAACATTATCAACTTAAATCGTCTAATAAAATATACATAGTGTTTGTTCTGAATCTTGTTGAATTTCCATAATGTTCATAGTTCTAGGCTGTGTTTGCAGGCAAACTGTTTGTTTACTCTCTTTATCACATTTCTGGTGCTGGTTGTGGTCCAGACTTGTATTCTTTTTGATGTTTGTCATATTTTGTTGGCTGTGTCATTGTCTTGTTTTTTGGTTTTTAATGGTTTTCTGGGTTGGGATAGAGTTATAATCTGGGTTTATTTGGTAGTGCTTACTGTGGACATTCGATTAGATATGTTAAAGCTTGCATTTGTTGTTGGAGTTTTGCTTTGTCTATTTCAATGTCTAGTTCTTCATTGGTTAGGGACTGTTGTTTGTGTGTTTGTCAAAAAGCTTATTTTTGGTCCAACTAAGCATAGGTTTAGTGATGAGTAAGATTATTTTTGGTCCAAGCTTATTTTTATGGCATTGTATTTTGTTTCAATGCTGGGGATGACATTGGTCACTTGAGGGGTTACACTTGGGTATGCTTGTGGTATAAGTATATTTATCATTTCTGCTAAGCATTGACTCTTAAAATTCAAATTGGGAATATTTCTTTATTGTGTTCTTATGGTAGTTTTATGAGTATATATTGTAACACCCCAACATGGCGGAATCATGGGGTATCACTTAGAAAAGCACAGCACGACATGGGAATTATGTAGAGTCAAACTATATGCATTCATAGGATTGAAACAATCCATAAACTCACTCAACTGTATACAATAATCAATATCTATCAAAGATACACACTCAATCAATATTAAATGAAATGTTTAAATGATAGTAGTTGATCCTAAGCATAACCCGTTAAAGGGAAATAAGGATCACGGATCCAGAAGTCCAAAGCAAGTCCAATCTTAGCAATGCAAGCACATAATCATCCATTTTGTCTCTGATTAACCTGATTACCTGAAAAGTGTACTAAAATACGTCAACATAAAGTTGGTGAGTTCGTAGGGACAAGTAACAAGGAATAACCGTATCGGATAACAACCGTTAACGATAAGCGAGGATTAGAATACCTAATCATGTCCAAGGAAACCCTAAAAGGTTTCACATTAGCACAGTTCAATACAATCAACGTTTCAACATCAATATCATTATACAATACACCATTAAACGTTAATCAATACGCCTAACATGATTTATCATTAACATGATAATCAAAGCGACAATCATCATTAACCAATACGCCTAACATGATATATCATTTACATGATAATCAAAGCGACAATCATCATTAACCAATACGCCTAACATGATATATCATTTACATGATAATCCAAGCGACAATCATCATTAACCAATACGCCTAACATGATATATCATTTACATGATAATCAAAGCGACAATCATCATTAACCAAGACGCCTAACATGATATATCATTTACATGATAATCAAAGCGACATTAAACCACAAGTAATCATATCAACAATCAACAAATAAACAATTAACATCTCGTCCATATCATAACAAGTGAATCAACCAACAAATACGATGCACATACACTTCCTATAATTCTACTTTAAAGGAATCATCGATGCTTATATATAGGGTCACCCGCAGCCTTCCCACCACATCTACTATTCATAAAAAGTATATTTATCTTCCATGTATGTACAACTATCTAAAGCACAACAAGTATTCATAACGAAGTCAAAGTTAACCGAGTAACAAGTCAATACATTAAACAAACAATCAATCAACAAATGTACACTTTTCAGCCCGAATCTCAATTGAGTAGGGAGGGTTTACGAAACTCACCTGGAAGTAAAGCAATTCCAAGTACTAGTAAAAGTACTTTACTATGCTCAAAATGTACTCCCGGGTACCTAGAACAAGTATAAGATCAACTTATAAGCTACCACAAAGCCTAAGTGCAAAATAGGGAAATTTCAGCATGTTCCCAGTTTTGCGCCATCTACTAGACAACGACTTTGGGAAGTCAAGAAGACTAGATACAACAAAACTCAGTTCTAGACATTTGTTGGGCACTCAATGGCCTTTTCAAAAATGTAAGGTTTGGTTCTTGAAGAGCTTTAATGAAAGAGTTATGATTTTTACAAAAACAAACCTGTAGCCTCATCAGAAATCAGACCAGTTCTGAAAATTGTTGTTTTTGGCACTCTTCTGAGCAAAACCAGAAGAAACTTCGTTCTTATCAAATTTTACTGACACTTGGACCTTTCCAAAAATATAAGATACGTCTCCTAATTCGTCCAGATGAATCTTCTATGATGTTTGCAAGATGATTGAAAATTTCAGTCCTATAGAGTCCTTAAATTCAACTTGAAACTTCAAGTGATGAACCCAAGACTTTATGAACTTGATTGTTTTGTGTTATGAATGTGAGAGAGAGAAAAGAGCAGAGATGGATGATAGAATGATCATCAAATGCTTGCTTATATAGTCCAAGAGTTGCAACTAAGTGCCAAGAATACATACCTTGGCCATGAGGTGTTCATCATGTGTTTACAACTCATCCTTGAGTGTAATGGCTGAAACTTTGGCCTTAAGACAAACTAGAATTCAGTAGGAATATGTTCATTGCATGATTACAAGCTATAATCCAAGTCTTAGTTAGTTTGTGGGGTTTATGTCAAGAACACAAGCTTGACTTGACTAATTGACTTTGGTTTGACTCTAAACTTTGATTCTTGATTATTATTTGTGTAATTAAGTGTAGTAACTAGTTTATATAAGTATAATTACTTTTATCTATGTGGTTATAAATCAATTACATGTATTTATATATTTATTAGTTATCTAATTCAAGTACACAATTGCATATTTATTTTACTAGTATGTACAATATATCTAGCTAGTTAATTGATTCCGAAATTAATAACACAAAAAAAATACTCACGAGCGTACAAATTTTATAAATTATTATAAATCCATAATATGGATAAATCATTTCATATAATATAAAGGTTGTGTCGGTTTTTGTCCTATTAATGGAATTATCATCTAACCACCGACACTGTTCCACCGACACTGTTGGAACCGTACATTATACTTAAGGTTTCGTATATACGTTTTTCCTGTTACCACAGTTACTCAATTATCATCTATCATATAATTTCCATAACATGTACTGGGCCAATTTCATAGTCTGCTAATATGGCCCTAATTCTAGAAGTTCAAATATGACATTATAATTGGCCCAATTTACAGATAAATGTACACAATTATGTCCAAATTTTCGTTTATTGAAATAGTTAATCAAATTACATGCACAGTCAAACGGTAAAAATCATGAATGTTACATTCTTCCCCGTTAAAGAATTTCGTCCCGAAATTCAACAAACACTAATTACTAAACAAGTGTGGGTATTTAGACTTCATGTGGTCCTCGCGTTCCCAAGTAAACTCGGGTCCACGTCTAGCTTGCCATCTCACTTTGACAATCGTATATCGGGTATTCTTTAGCTTTCTAGTTTGTCGATCTAGGATTTCTATTGGTTCTTCCACAAACTTCAACGTTTTATCAACACGGATTTCTTCGAGGGGTACGTGAAGTGTTGGATCGGTCAAACACTTCCTAAGATTACAAACATGGAAAACATTATGAACTCCACTCAAATTTTGAGAAAGTTCTAATCGATAAGCTACCGGACCAATACGCTCCAAGATCTTAAACGGGCCAATGTACCGTGGCCCCAACTTGCCACGTTTCACAAAACGAATCACACCTTTCCACGGGGATACTTTCAATAAAACATAATCACCAATTTCAAATTCGAGGGGTCGTCGCCTAACATTAGCATATTTCAATTGTCGTTCTCGGGCCACTCTTAACTTTTCTTTGATTTGTGAGATCACTTTCGTCGTTTCAATAACAATTTCGGGCCCAACGAGTTGGCTTTCACCAACTTCTGCCCAAGCTAGCGGTGACCTACAATCTCTCCCATATAATGCTCTAAATGGGCCATTCCAATGCTAGCATGATAACTATTATTGTAGGAGAATTCAACCAAAGGAAGATGCACATCCCAATTACCACCAAAATCAATGGCACAGGCTCTTAACATATCTTCTAAGGTTTGAATCGTTCTTTCACTTTGACCATCGGTTTGTGGGTGGAACGCCGTACTCAAACCGAGACGAGTACCCATAGATTTCTGGAATGCTTTCCAAAATTTTGAAGTAAATCGGGCATCTCGATCGGATATCACGGAAATCGGCACTCCATGCTTGGATATCACCTCTTTGATGTACAAGCGTGCCATGGTGTCAAATTTATCGTCCTCCCGGATGGCTAAGAAGTGAGCCGACTTAGTCAACCGGTCAATTATCACCCAAATGGTGTCCCGACCACTACTCGTCCTAGGTAACTTCGTGATGAAGTCCATAGCAATTTCTTCCCATTTCCACACCGGTGTTACTGGTTGGACTAGTAAACCCGGTGGTTTCTTGTGGTCGGCTTTCACTTGAAACAAGTGAGGACATTCACTAACATATCTAGCAATGTCTTTCTTCATTCCCGGCCACCAATACAAGTCTCTTAATCCAAAATACATTTTGTCAGAACCCGGATGAACTGAGTAGGCCGACTTATGCGCTTCATCCATCAATTTCAACCGCCATCCTCCAAGAAGGGGAATCCACAATCTATCAACGAAATACAAGCCATTGTCATTTTTCCTATCAAAATGTTCTTCTAGACCGTATAAGGTTTCATTGATGAAGTTTTCGGTCTAGTTGCCAATTCTTGTGCTTCAATAATGGAGTCACGAACACTTCTTAACACGGTAAAGCTCATGGCTTTAACTCTTCTTGGTTTTATACGTTCTTTTCGACTTAAGGCATCGGCTACCACATTTGCTTTACCCGGGTGATACCGGATAACACAATCATAATCACTTAACAGTTCAAGCCATCTTCTTTGCCTCATGTTCAGATCGCTTTGATTGAAGATATGTTGAAGGCTTTTGTGATCGGTATAGATCACGCTCTTGGTGCCATACAAGTAATGCCTCCAACATTTCAAAGCAAATACCACTGCTCCCAATTCTAAGTCATGAGTTGGATAATTCTTCTCATGCACCTTCAATTGTCTGGATGCATATGCTATCACCTTATCCCGTTGCATTAAGACACAACCCAATCCTTGCCCGGACGCATCACAATATACAACAAAATCATCGGCTCCATCGGGCAAGCTCAAGATGGGTGCATCACACAATTTGTCCTTCAACAATTGGAATGCTTGTTCTTGCTTTTCACCCCAATCAAACCTTCTTTCCCGTTGAGTCAACAAGGTCAAAGGTTGGGCGATTTTTGAAAAGCCTTCAATAAATCGTCTATAGTACCCCGCCAAACCAAGAAATTGGCGAATTTCGGTCGGTGTTTCGGGTCGTCTCCAATTCTTTACTGCTTCAACTTTACTTGGGTCCACATGAATTCCTTCCTTGCTCACTACGTGACCAAGAAAATGGACCTCTTCAAGCCAAAATTCACATTTGGAGAACTTGGCATAAAGCTTTTCTTTCCGGAGTAACTCTAAGACTTGTTTCAAATGTTCCAAATGATCTTCTTTGGTCTTGAAATAGATGAGAATGTCATCGATGAAAACAATGACAAATTATCCAAATAGGTTGACACACCCGGTTCATCAAATCCATGAACACGGCCGGTGCATTAGTCAATCCAAAAGGCATCACCGTAAATTCAAAATGTCCATATCTCGTTCGAAAGGCGGTTTTTGGAATGTCGTCTTCATGAACCCTCAATTGATGATAACCCGACCTCAAATCAATTTTGGAAAATAAACGAGCACCTTGGAGTTGGTCGAATAAATCGTCAATCCTAGGAAGAGGATAACGATTCTTTACCGTTAGTTTGTTCAATTTTCTATAATCGATACACATTCGGAATGTGCCATCTTTCTTTTTAACGAACAAAACCGGTGCGCCCCAAGGCGATTGACTAGGGCGAATGAAACCCTTGTCTTGAAGCTCTTTGAGTTGGGCGGCTAACTCTTGTAATTCGGTCATGGCTAAGCGATAAGGTGCTTTGGCCACGGGAGAAGCGTTAGGAATAAGTTCAATACGGAAGTCAAGTTCACGAGATGGAGGTAAACCCGGGAGGTCATCTGGGAATACGTCCGCAAAATCTTTAACTACGGGCACGGTCTTCAATTCGACCTTAGTAACGTTTACATTATATACTTTCCCTTCCCATGGCTCGATTGCCTCACCTTGAACCACTAACTCTTCTCCATTTTCTAAAGGTATTCTCACCACCCTACTACCACAATCTATTACCGCGTTCATAGCCGACAACCAATCCATACCCACGATCACGTCAAAACTACCGATATCAAAAGGCATTAAGTCTATGTAAAATGGGTAGTCACATAGTTCTAACACACAATCACGAACAACTTGACTAATTCAGACAATCCACCATTTACCATTTCAAGTTCAAAGTAATAAGACAATGGGCTAAGACTTGCATCGATCAACGGAATGAAATCATTGGAAATGAGGCTATAATCGGCCCCGGAATCAAATAACACGGTAGCATATTGGTGATTGAGAAGAAAGTACCTGCTACCACATTAGGATCACGAGCCTGGCAACCTGCACTTCGACTTTTGACTATGGGTACGTTTCCTAAGTTGTTGATTAATCAATATAGTGCAATGTGTTCATATGGGTCAATTTATTGTACAATTAGAGACTTATGTGCAAGTTGAGACCATTTGTTAGTGCAAATCGACTTTTACTTAAATAACATCTAATTTAAACTAGTAAATGATATGGATCCTATCCATGGGTTATACCCAAACCCATGACCCACCCAAGTAAACAAACCCTATCCTCTTTCCTTCACTCATTTCTTCCATCCATCCATTCATCTTTTCCTCTCTCTCACTAAATGCTCATACTCTCAATCTTTCTCTCTAAAATTCTAGTTCATTTAATGTTGTTTCTAGAGGATTAATAACAAAATCATCATCCTTATTATCATTCTAGCATCATATCAAAAATCCAAGTATTCAAGTGCAAGAAAAAGCTTCAACTAGGTCAAATTCGGGTTTGACTATTTGTGGAGGTTTTGGTAAGTAATTTCTAGCTCAAATTCATTTATTCAAGTTGTTAAGTATGTCTTTCAATCAAATCCAAGTGTTCTTGGTCGAATTCGGGTCTAAATCGATTTGGGTCAAAAATTAGGGTTTCAAGGCTTTAAATTTAGGTCAAGATCGTTTTGGGTCAAAAATGATGTTGTGAAGTGAAATTATTGGATGGGTTATGTTCAAATAAGTTAGTTATAAATAAAAATGAGTCAATGAACTTTTCAAACGAATTATAAGTCAAAAACTAGGTTTTGGGTCGATTTTGTGTTCAAATGGGTCAAGATCGAATTTTAACAAGAAAATGTGTTAAAGGTTGGTTTTGGATGATGAAACATGTTTAGTTATGTTCAATTATGTTTAACTATGTTCAAAAATGGGTCTCGAAGTTGTGCAAATCGATTTCTTGGTCTAGGTAGCAAGAAATTTGGGTTTTGGTTCGTGGGCCCTGCATAACCTGCAGGTGCTGGCTGCAGTTTGTGGTCACTGCGGCGCAGTGAGCCCTCCTCTGGCTCACTGCGGCGCAGTGCATTGTTTCTGGTTCTGGTCTGACTAAGCCACTGCGGCGCAGTGAGCTTAGTCCTGGCTCACTGCGACGCAGTGGATAGTTACTGTGATTAAATGCGCGTCGATTTCCAAATGTTAATAACTTTTAAACCGTAACTCCAAACAAGTCTTATGACCTATCGTTGGAATCGTAATAGGGTCTAGTTCTAGTAATAACACTCTTTTGTATGAACCATCCCTATTTCTAAAAAGGTCGAGTCAAATGCGTTTGTTTATACTCGTTAAAGTTGTAAAGGTGTTTAGGACTGGTGGCTTGACTTAATCGAGTTAAATCAGCTTGTTTGAGATTGTATAGTTGACGTTTCAGTATTATGATGTATAATTATAGGTTGTGGACGTGTGGACCCCATTACTCGTTTGTAATCTTATACTAGCTTCTTTGCCGGACAAGGTGAGTTTCGTATCTCCCTACTCTTTTAATAGTCGGGCTGAAAAGTGTACCTTGTGCATGATGCTTGTGACGTTTTGTTGATGTGCAATTTTGTGATTTGTTGTATGGTCATTGTAAATTGTGACTTGAGTTGTTTTAGGTTAGTTGTGTATATATGGGAGGACGGTAATGCCTTTGAAAGGTTGGAGATGTGGTGGGAAGGCTGCGGGTGACCCTATATATAAGCATCAATGGCCTTTCAAAAGTAGTATCGTACGAAGTATATACATATGATGTTTGGGTATGTGTGGACATTGGGTACAATGAGTACATTTACGTGCAATTGGGAACAATGAGTACATTTACGTGCAATTGAGTACAATGAGTACACTTGTGTGCAATTGAGAACAATGAGTACAATACGTGCAAATGAGTCCTATGAGTACATTATGTGCAATTGAGAACAATGAGTACAATACGTGCAAATGAGTCCTATGAGCACATTAGGTGAAATGGAGTGCAATGGAGTACATTACGTGTATTCGAGTATATTGAGTACAAGTGTGAAATTATTAGATCATGCTAATGCTAATTATGTATTGGTTGACATTAGAACGTGTTCTTGTTCATCTTTCCTACGAACTCACCAACCTAGTGTTGACATTGTTTAGTACACTTTTCAGGTAACCAAGAGAACCAAAGAGCTTGACGTGCTTGCTAGATTGGACCTTGACTATGGATCCGTGATTCATTACCCGTTGATGGGATTGCTTAGGATCATGAGCCATCTTTTGAATGTTATTGTTGTAAACTTTTGATGGTTGAATGCTCCTTATGCTTTTGTGATATGTATCTAAATTGTTGGGTTCCCGGAATCCTTTTATTTTCATATAGTCTCGTTCTACGATAATTCCATCTTGTGTCATGCTTTTCGGTGCATTTCGAGCCTAGCTCGGGTGTTACAGAATGGTGGCCCACGCATGGTCGTAGAGAATTAGGCGGATTGACCTAGACTACGGCTTAAGTAAACTCTTCATATAGCATGCATGATTAGGAATCTTGTATGCAACGTGAACTATATGAGCATTATAAGTGTACATTTGGGTTCGTAGGAAGGTTCATTATATGTGATAACATGAGTGCAATTGGTTGGCGTGATCAATGTGTTGTCGTATGATGGTCAAGTGCATGAGGTCAATGTGGTTACTTGAGGACAATGAGGTCATGTGCATATTGTTGGATTGAATTGATATTGTTTGATGATGTAGGGCAAGATGAAGTTATGGCATCAACATGAAATAATATTGTGGCAACCCTAAAAGAACGTGATCAACTCTTTTATGGTTACCCGGTATTATAACAAGTTAATGACATCACGGATTGCACGCGTTGGTTTAGAGTATAATAAGGAACCGGTACGCTTTTTGGGAGTTGATTGGGTGGAGGGTTAGCCGCTGGTACACCCTGTATACATACCCGGATCAATAACTAGGAAGCATATCGGATTCGGATTATACTTTGGACCACTTGTTTAGTTGTGTGATTGGTTGATGTATTGAAATGGACATGCGGTTTATGGATGAACAATTATTGTGAAATATGGTATGATGGCATGATACATAACAATTCCCCTAGAACATTTGCACTTTTGCCTTAGCGTAACGATATGAATTATGTGTGACATGTTGACATGAGAGCACTAACCCCTTGTGTGACTAACATGCGAGCATTTTGAGGCTAACTTTTCGAGTCGACGTTTCCTTGTTTTATAGTAATGGTGAGGCCAAGAAGAGCCGGGACTACTTATAGAGCAAACTCCGGAACAACAACCGGAAGTTCAAGGAGAAGGTCGTAGTGGTGGAAGAGGTCGTGGTGGTGGAAGAGGTCGTGGTGGTGGTAGAGGTAGAGGTGGTGGTAGGGGTCAAGGGAGAGGTCAAGGTAGGGGTGAAGCACCAACACCCGACTTGGCAACCGTGATCGCTCAAGTGGTCACGAACATTATGCCTAACATAGTTGCCCAAGTCACGGCAACCCTCCAAGCACCTGATAATACGGTGCCGAATGTTCAAGCTCAAGTGAATGGGAACAATGAAAATGTTCAACCGGTAGGGGTAGAGGAAGAAGAGGCACCGGTGATGCACGATAACTATGTCCCAAGATACAATCAACACGGAGTGTACCGGCAAGGGTGTTCTTTTAAGGATTTCAAGGGTTGTGGGGCCCCGGAGTATGATGGGAGTGGGGGTCCTACGGCTTGTATTAGGGGGCTTGAAGAAATTGAAGCGGTGATTGCTAGGAGTCATTGTACTTATGATGACCAAGTTATCTACTCATCCGGCATGTTTAGAGGTGATGCATTGAAATGGTGGAATAAGGAAATAGGGGCGGGCAATGCTATACCGTGGGATCAATTCAAGATTTTGGTGAAAGAAAGATTTTGTCCACCCTATGAACTTCAAGCTCTAACCTTGGAGTTCGTTCAACTCCAAATGAATGGGGCGGACTATAAGGGGTACATTCGGCGATTCCAAGAGTTGTCAACACTTATTCCACACTTGGTGTCTCCCGAAGCTCAAGCTATTCAAAAGTTTGTTATGGGCTTGACTCCAAAGGTCCGACACTTGGTGAACAACATTATGCCTACCACCATGACGGAAGCCATAAACCGAGCCGGTAGTGTTACCGAGGACTTACTTAGAAGTGGTGAATTGAGCCAAGCATCATCATCAAAGAGGAAGGATGCACCCGAGTCAAGCGGGGTGAAGAAAATGGGTAGGTTTGACCCTAAACGTCCTAACAAAGGAAGGGTGTTTGCGGCGGTTGAACCGGCAAAGAAGGCTTATGTAGGTCCTTACCCATTTTGTAATAGGTGCTCCCGACATCATGTTCCCACCACTCCTTGTGGGACTTGTTTCAATTGTAATCAAGTTGGCCATCTTGCTAGAGATTGTAGGGCCCCGAGAGTGGCTCCTACTCATGCGGGTCCTCTCCGAGCACATCCTCCTCAAGCTAACAATCAAAGGGGTCAACGGGGTGGGTGTTATGAATGTGGAAGCACCGAACATTACCGTAATGCTTGTCCGCAATGGGTGGGACAAAATATGCAAGTGGCGGTTCACCCAAATCAACTTCAAATCACCGGTCCTAACCAAAACCGTGGCCAACAAGGCCATCAAGTGCAACCAAGGGGAAGAGCCTTTGCGGTGAATGTAAATGAAGCCCGTAATGATCCTAATGTGGTGGCAGGTACATTTCTTCTTAACGGTCATTATGCCACGGTGTTGTTTGATTCCGGAGCCGATTATAGCTTCGTGTCCCATAGTTTTGTTCCTTTGATAGATGTCATCCTTGTGCCTTAAAGTACTTGATATTGAGATGGGGAAGAAGAAGAAAAAGATAGAGAACCGGGAGAAACTGAGCAGCGTATAGCTTTGTGTCCCATGGTTTTGTTCCTTTGATAGATGTTCATCCTTGTGCCTTAAACTATGTGCTTGATATTGAGATGGTCAATGGTACCTTAACTAGACTTATTCAAGTGCTTCGGGATTGTATCTTGACTTTAAACGACGTCGAATTTTATATTAATCTCATGCCTTTCGATATTGGAAGCTTCGACATCATTGTGGGTATGGATTGGATGACGGCGGTAAATGCGGTCATTGATTGTGGTGAAAGAGTGGTCAAAATACCGTTGTCAAACGGTGATATTCTTAGAGTCCAAGGTGAAACTTCCGATTCCTCTAGTTCCAAGGCTTTTAGTGCTACCATCACCAAGGTAGAATTGAAAGCCGTTCCTATTGTTCGTGATTTTCCCGATGTTTTTCCGGATGACCTCCCAGGTCTACCCCCGTCTCGTGAACTTGATTTTCGCATCAATTTGATTCCCGGGGCCGCGCCCGTGGCCAAAGCTCCATATAGACTTGCCTTGACGGAAATGCAAGAGCTAGAATCCCAACTTAAAGAACTTCAAGAAAAAGGGTTCATTCGTCCTAGTCAATCGCCTTGGGGAGCTCCGATCTTATTTGTGAAGAAGAAGGATGGGTCTTTTAGGATGTGTATTGATTACCGAGAATTGAACAAGCTCACGGTGAAGAACCGGTATCCACTTCCTAGAATCGATGAGCTTTTTGATCGCTTGCAAGGTGCCAAGTATTTCTCAAAAATCGACCTCCGTTCGGGCTATCACCAACTTAGAGTTTATGAAGATGACATACCAAAGACGGCGTTTCGTACAAGGTATGGTCACTACGAGTTCACCGTTATGCCGTTTGGGTTGACTAATGCACCGACGGTGTTCATGGATTTGATGAACCGGGTGTGTCGACCCTATTTGGACAAGTCGGTCATTGTCTTCATTGATGACATACTTGTCTATTCGAAAACAAAGGAAGATCATGCCGAGCATTTGCGTGAGATGCTAGGGTTGCTTAGAAAGGAGAAGTTGTATGCAAAATTTTCAAAGTGCGAATTTTGGTTGGAAGAAGTTCATTTCCTTGGTCACGTGATTAGCAAAGATGGAATTCATGTGGATCCTAGCAAGATTGAAGCGGTTAAGAATTGGAGGCGACCCGAAACACCATCCGAGATTCGCCAATTTCTCGGATTGGCGGGTTATTACCGAAGATTCATTGAAGGTTTCTCCAAGATAGCACAACCACTCACTCTCTTGACTCAAAAAGAGAAGAGGTTTGAGTGGGGCGAGAAGAAAATTGCCTTTCAAACCTTAAGGATATGTTATGTGATGCTCTTATTTTGACACTACCGGATGGGATTGAAGATTTTGTTGTTTATTGTGATGCTTCGGGGCAAGGGTTGGGTTGTGTTCTTATGCAAGGGGCAAGGTCATTGCTTATGCCTCCCGACAACTTAAGGTGCATGAAAAGAATTACCCTACCCACGATTTAGAATTGGGAGCGGTTGTTTTCGCCTTGAAGTGTTGGAGACATTACCTTTATGGCACCAAATGCGTAATCTACACCGATCATAAAAGTCTCCAACACATTTTCAATCAAAATGAGTTGAATATGAGGCAACGAAGGTGGATTGAACTTTTTAGCGATTATGATTGTGACATTCGCTATCATCCGGGCAAAGCCAATGTCGTAGCCGATGCTTTAAGTAGAAAGGAAAGGGTCAAGCCGAGAAGATCAAGAGCCATGAGCCTCACGGTGGGACAAAGTATTCGGGACCGTATCATAGAAGCTCAAGTGCAAGCTACCTTACCGGAAAATTTTGGTAATGAAGGGCTAGATGGTATGGAGCAACTTTTTGACCGGAAGGAAGACAACGGGTTATATTTAGTTGGGAAGCTTTGGATCCCAATCTTTGGCAATTTAAGAACTTTCCTAATGAATGAAGCCCATAAGTCGCCTTATTCGGTCCACCCGGGGTCGGATAAGATGTACTTCGATTTAAAGGATTTCTATTGGTAGCCGGGCATGAAGCGTGATGTGGCTAAATATGTGAGCGAGTGCCTTACTTGCTTACAAGTGAAAGCCGATCATAATAAGCCACCCGGTTTGTTGGTACAACCGGTGATACCGGCATGGAAGTGGGAAAGGATTGCAATGGACTTCGTCACGAAGTTACCGAAGACAAGAAATGGCCGTGATACTATATGGGTGATTGTGGATCGATTGACAAAGTCGGCTCACTTTTTAGCCATTCGTGAGACCGATAAGTTCGACACCCTAGCGCGTTTGTACATTAAGGAAGTGGTGGCAAAACATGGAGTTCCGGTTTCTATTATCTCCGATAGAGATAGCCGGTTCAAATCAAATTTTTGGGAAGCTTTTCAACGCGCAATGGGTACTCAAATTGACATGAGTACGGCGTTCCATCCACAAACGGATGGGCAAACCGAAAGAACCATTCAAACGCTTGAAGATATGTTGAGGGCTTGTGCTATTGAATTTGGTGGAAGTTGGGAAGATCACCTACCGCTAGTGGAGTTCTCATATAACAATAGTTACCATGCGACTATCCAAATGGCCCCGTTTGAGGCGCTTTATGGTAGAAAGTGTCGTTCTCCACTCGCTTGGGCGGAAATAGGCGAGAGCCAACTTATTGGGCCGGAAGTAATAATTGAAACGACAAAAGTGATTTCAAAAATCAAAGAGAGACTACAAGTGGCCCGTGAAAGACAAAAGAAGTACGCCGATGTGAGGCGAAGACCCTTGGAGTTCAATGTTGGTGATCAGGTACTTTTGAAGGTCTCCCCGTGGAAGGGTGTGGTTCGTTTCATCAAGAGAGGCAAGCTTGCGCCAAGATACATAGGACCTTTTGAAATCATAGAACGTGTGGGCAAGGTGGCTTACCGGCTAAAGCTACCTCAAGAACTTAGTGGAGTGCACAACGTGTTCCATATTTGTAATTTAAGGAAGTGCTTGGCGGATCCTACTCATCACGTGCCCTTGGACGAGATACAAGTAGACAAGAAGCTCAACTTTGTTGAAGAACCGGTAGAGATTGTGGATCGTGAATTCAAGAAGCTAAAGAAAAAGCGCATATACGATAGTCAAGGTTCGTTGGCATGCTAGACGTGGAGCCGAATTCACTTGGGAGCGGGAAGACTTCATGAAGTCAAAATATCCGCATTTGTTTAGTGATTAGGGTTCCATCGAATTTCGGGACGAAATTCCCTTAACGGGGGAATAATGTAACAACCGTGCATTTCGACTTTTGACTATGGGTACGTTTCAATATATGTCAAATGCAATTTAAGGTTCATTTAAGTGCAATGTGTTCATATGGGTCAATTTATTGTACAATTAGAGACTTAGGTGCAAGTTGAGACCATTAGTTAGTGCAAATCGACTTTTACTTAAATAACATCTAATTTAAACTAGTAAATGATATGGATCATATCCATGGGTTATACCCAAACCCATGACCCACCCAAGTAAACAAACCCTATCCTCCTTCCTTCACTCATTTCTTTCATCCATCCATTCATCTTTTCCTCTCTCTCACTAAATGCTCATACTCTCAATCGTTCTCTCTAAAATTCTAGTTCATTTAATGTTGTTTCTAAGGATTCAAAAATCATCATCCTTATTATCATTGTAACATCATATCAAAGATTTCAAGTTTCAAAGTGCAAGAAAAAGCTTCAACTAGGTCAAATTCGGGTTTGACTTTTTGTGGAGGTTTTGGTAAGTAATTTCTAGCTCAAATTCATTTATTCAAGTTGTTAAGTATGTCTTTCAATCAAATCCAAGTGTTCTTGGTCGAATTCGGGTCTAAATCGATTTGGGTCAAAAATTAGGGTTTCAAGGCTTTAAATTTAGGTCAAGATCGTTTTGGGTCAAAAATGATGTTGTGAAGTGAAATTATTGGATGGGTTATGTTCAAATAAGTTAGTTATAAATAAAAATGAGTCAATGAACTTTTCAAACGAATTATAAGTCAAAAACTAGGTTTTGGGTCGATTTTGTGTTCAAATGGGTCAAGATCGGATTTTAACAAGAAAATGTGTTAAAGGTTGGTTTTGGATGATAAAACATGGTTAGTTATGTTCAATTATGTTTAACTATGTTCAAAAAATGGGTCTCGAAGTTGTGCAAATCGATTTCTTGGTCTAGGTATCAAGAAATTAGGGTTTTGGTTCGTGGCTCCTGCATAACCTGCAGGTGCTGGCTGCAGTTTGTGGTCACTGCGGCGCAGTGAGCCCTCCTCTGGCTCACTGCGGCGCAGTGCATTGTTTCTGGTTCTGGTCTGACTAAGCCACTGCGGCGCAGTGAGCTTAGTCCTGGCTCACTGCGACGCAGTGGATAGTTACTGTGATTAAATGCGCGTCGATTTTCAAATGTTAATAACTTTTAAACCGTAACTCCAAACAAGTCTTATGACCTATCGTTGGAATCGTAATAGGGTCTAGTTCTAGTAATAACACTCTTTTGTATGAACCATCCCCATTTCTAAAAAGGTCGAGTCAAATGCGTTTGTTTATACTCGTTAAAGTTGTAAAGGTGTTTAGGACTGGTGGCTTGACTTAATCGAGTTAAATCAGCTTGTTTGAGATTGTATAGTTGACGTTTCAGTATTATGATGTATAATTATAGGTTGTGGACGTGTGGACCCATTACTCGTTTGTAATCTTATACTAACTTCTTTACCAAACAAGGTGAGTTTCGTACCCTACTCTTTTAAGAGTCGGGCTGAAAAGTGTACCTTGTGCATGATGCTTTTGTGACGTTTTGTTGATGTGCTATTATGTAATTAGTTGTATGGTTATTGTAAATTGTGTATTGAGTTGTTTAGACAGTTGTGTATATATGGAGGACGGTAATGCCTTTGAAAGGTTGGAGATGTGGTGGGAAGGCTGCGGGTGACCCTATATATAAGCATCAAAGGCCTTTCAAAGTAGTATCGTACGAAGTATATACATATGATGTTTGGGTATGTGTGGACATTGGGTACAATGAGTACATTTACGTGCAATTGGGAACAATGAGTACATTTACGTGCAATTGAGTACAATGAGTACATTATGTGCAATTGAGAACAATGAGTACAATACGTGCAAATGAGTCCTATGAGTACATTATGTGCAATTGAGAACAATGAGTACAATACGTGCAAATGAGTCCTATGAGCACATTATGTGAAATGGAGTGCAATGGAGTACATTACGTGTATTCGAGTATATTGAGTACAAGTGTGCAATTATTAGATCATGCTAATGCTAATTATGTATTGGTTGACATTAGAACGTGTTCTTGTTCATTCTTTCCTACGAACTCACCAACCTAGTGTTGACATGGTTTAGTACACTTTTCAGGTAACCAAGAGAACCAAAGGGCTTGACGAGCTTGCTAGATGTTGGACTTTGACCATGGATCCGTGATTCATTACCCGTTGATGGGAATTGCTTAGGATCATGAGCCATCTTTTGAATGTTATTTTGTAAACTTTTGATGGTTTATGCTCCTTATGCTTTTGTGACATGTATCTAATTGTTGGGTTCCCGGAATCCTTTTATTTTCATATAGTCTCGTTCTACGATAATTCCATCTTGTGTCATGCTTTTCGGTGCATTTCGAGCCTAGCTCGGGGTGTTACATGTTGATCCAGGCTGGTTTCACCATAACTTAATTTCATCCATACATAACATGCTCCTCAAGCTTTACAGATTCAATTCTTGATTTAATGGTTTCCAAAGAACAAGATTTGGCTAACTGTTTCGTTTCTTCAGATAACCTCTTATATGTCTCTAAATCAATCTCAACCTTCACTTTTAATGTATTGATTTGAGATAGAAGCATTGTTCTCAGATACCTCAACCTTAAACATCTAATTTGTCTTTCTTGACATTTACCTTCTTTGCTGAAACCAGTCACAAAACCTGCCATACCATTACCCATATATGTTTCCATGTGCCTCATCAAAAAAATTCCAGAATCTAAAACATTTGCTTTTGTTCCCCAAGGCACCTCAATTCTTTCAGTAATTTCCAGAGAAATCTTTATCGGCTTTGCATAATTCTTGTGATTCAAAAAATCAATCACAAATTCATTCTAAAAAGTTAAAAAAAAATAATAATAATAAAAATCTAGTTAGTATAAGATGAATAGGTAAAATTAGTTTAACAGAAAATGATAGATACAATAGAAATTCTTACCAACCACAAAATAAGGTTATTATATCTCTCAAGAGATTGATTGCATGCATCCGAGTTGTCAAGTATATAGCATTTGTTTGTCATCAGATTGTAACAAATCAGGAATTAAAAGTCTTTAACAAACACGGGAAAAAACATCTGCAAATTTAAATTATAACAAAAATCAGCAGCTAGATGTACAGATGGCCTATTTGCAAGAGTGATTTAACACTCAGCTGTGTATCGGGACTGGTTATCTTGGACCTACCCAGACCTAGATTTCGAACATCATGGCAATGGAACACAGGGTTCCCTCTATAAAAGACAAGTATATCAACTTAATACAAAGTTGACAATTTAGCAAATAACATCATTTAAGTACTTAAGCTAGGTACTAATCCAAATAATATTGAACTCATATATATACAATTCTGCCATAATATCACTTTAGTGATATATGCATGCTAATGGTTCTCAAAAGATGAGTAAAATGACAATGTAAGAAATAGCAACATTTTAAAGAGGGTGAGACATCAAATTTTTGAATGGTTTGTCTATAGATGACAGCCCACACCCATTTTTCAAGCTCCTATATATAGAGTACTAGAGATTCATGAATTTAGATGAACTACTCTTTGGAGGGTTTAGTAAAATTACGGTTTCCTTGAATACCCAGAACAATGTTAGTAACTATGTGAGGGTTCTCATGTATCCATTGATGCTTAAAAAGTATGTCCCCAATAATACAATCATTTGTATAACTCGTTGATGTTCTGTTACTAGGAAACTAATTAAAGGTACACACTGGACCCCATTTAAACTTCAAGAGTATGAAACGTATCATCAGGCAGTACTCATCTAAGTATTTGGTGTAGTACTCATCTATGTATTTGAAGCTACCCACTGGACCCCATTAAAAAATGGCGGTTTTCAGTGTGTGTTCTTGGTGTGTTTTGTGTGTGTTTTGAGAGAGAATTAAGTAACTGTGTGTAAATCTGGAATTAAAGGTGTTATTTATGTGTTGGTTATGATCTCTAAGGTATGAGATGGCTATTTATAGTCTAACTACTCAACTATTCTAATGTTCACTATTAGCCCCTCAACCTTAGTGATCATTTATCCATGACTTAACAACAAGAAATTCCTCTATTCTAGATTACAATTTATCACTATTTTTGGATTTCTAACATTCTCCCCCTTAGTGATATATTGTAATGAATGAAGTACGTGTTATATGTCTTGTAGGAATGAATTTGATGAGCCCGGTGGTGAAGACAATTGGGGTGTTGAAACAAGTCTTCAAAGCTTTCTCTTTTGTCTTTGGAGAACTTGATTCAGTCTTGGTCTTGGTCTTGAACTTCTTGAAGTTAAATCATGTGAGGATTCTCAATGTTCTTTTAGAACAAAGAATAATGAAAGCATGTTTGGCTTGAATCTTCGAGAATTGATGAATCATGAATCAGAGTTGTCTTTGAAATGCAGAAGAGATGAATCTTGGTTTTGATTCTTCAATCTTCGATTCTTGAGTGAAATTCAACTTTTTGATTCTTCAGTTTTAATCCTTGAACGAATCTCATCTTCTTGAAATGAAGTTTCATGAATATGAACTCTCCCCCTTGATTTATGCATTGGAAGTTTCTTGATTG
>CM067171.1:125420033-125457500 GCA_034093135.1 Erigeron breviscapus | reverse complement strand
CTGCCCAGGAGTATGCTTGCTGAATCTGGACTGTCTACCAGTTTCTGGGCGGAAGCAATTGCAACTGCTTGCCACACCCAGAATCGATCAATGTACATCAAAAGACACAAAAAGACAGCCTATGAAGTCTTAAGAAATAGAAAACCAAATATTGGTTATTTTCACTTTTTGGATGTCCAGTTTACATCCTGAACGACTCCAGTCAGTTAGGCAAATTTGCTGCCAAAGCTGATGAAGGGTATTTCTTAGGCTATTCAGCCATTCGCAAGGCCTTCAGAGTCTACAACAAGAGACTGGAGAAGGTCCATGAGTCAATTCATGTAACATTTGATGAATCAAATGCCTCAATCAACAAGAAGCTAGTCCCTGTCACCCCCCAGTAACACCAATTGTCTTTTGTGAATCTGACTCCTATAAACGACAAATTTGAAGATTCACCAGACACAGTTTCCAGTCATCCTGATCTGGAACCTGTTCAGAAAAAGAAACTCTCCATTAGTACTCCATTCTATCCCTCTATTATTTTCAAACTACCCTCTGAAATTAATATTGGTTCAGATGTGCGTACTACTCCTCCAGTATCAGTGTCAGTTGAGAATTTACCAGAAATGTCTTCTGGTGAAGAATTTCATACTGAACCAGCACTCCAGGATATGCCTTCAAATGAAGAATTTCATGATGCAAATCGTGATTTAAATGACTCAGATGAAGATACTGAAGTAATTTGGCAAGCCCCTCCTCCAGAATCAACTCCAGAGGAGACTCAACTGAATTCTTGCACTGATATTGTTGTCAGTAACAATCCTGGTCAGTACTCCAGATGGACAAAAGCTCATCCTATTGATCAGATCTTAGGTGACTCCAGTCGTGGTGTTCAGACCAGAAGAGCCTCCAGTAATCAATGCTTATACGTCAGTTTTCTATCTTTGATAGAACCTAAGAATATTGACGAGGCTCTGGAAGATCCAAACTGGGTGACTGCTATTCAAGAAGAGCTTCACCAGTTTGAAAGGAACAAGGTCTGGTATCTGGTTCCTTTCCCAGTTGGAAAGAAAGAACCAATTGGAACAAGATGGGTCTTCAGAAACAAAGTAGATGAAGAGGGCCACGTAATAAGAAACAAGGCCAGACTGGTAGCACAAGGCTACTGCCAGTCAGATGTCGACTTTGATGAATCTTTTGCTCCAGTGGCTAGACTTGAAGCGATCAGAATTTTCTTAGCATTCGCTGCTAATCATCAGTTCAAGGTCTACCAGATGGACGTAAAGAGTGCTTTCTTGAATGGGAAGCTTGAATAAGAAGTTTACGTCAGACAACCTCCAGGTTTCGTTGATGACAAGCATCCACATTGGGTATATCGTCTGGACAAAGCGCTATATGGCCTCAGACAAGCCCCACGTGCCTGGTATGATACTCTGACTAAACATTTGTTGAAAAATTGTTTTAAACGAGGTGCAATTGACAATACCTTGTTCATTCTTCATGAGAAAGGTAATCTGTTAATGTTACAAATTTATGTTGATGATATAATTTTTGGGTCTACTGATGAAAACATGTGCCAGAAATTTTCTAAAATCATGTCCACTGAATATGAAATGAGTTTGATGGGTGAATTAAGCATATTTTCTTGGACTCCAGATTAAAGCAAAACAAAGATGGAATTTTTATTAATCAGGAAAAATATGTTAGAGATCTTTTAAAGAAATTCGATATGAATTCTTCCCCATCTAAACCAACTCCAATTTCTGCACCACTGACACTGGACTCGGATCCAGATGGCAAACCAGTGAACACCACTGTCTGTAGAGGCATGGTTGGTTCACTGATGTATTTAACGGCCAGTAGACCAGATATTATGTTTTCAACATGTTTATGTGCCAGATATCAGTCTAATCCAGGAATCTCATATGCTCGCTGTAAAGCGCATACTGAAGTACCTAAAAGGTGCTCCCAGTCTAGGTCTTTGGTACCCCAAAGGCTCTGGAATGGATCTAATGGGTTATTCAGATTCAGATCATGCAGGTGGCAAGATAGATAGGAAATCCACAACTGGTGGATGTCATTTCCTAGGTGGCAAACTGGTCAGCTGGACCAGTAAGAAGCAAACTCAGTTTCATTATCCACTGCCGAAGCTGAATACGTGTCTGCAGCCAGTTGTTGTGCTCAGATACTCTGGATGAAGAACCAGTTGCTTGATTATGGTATTAAATATTCAAAGACTCCAATTTTTTGTGATAATACCAGTGCCATAGCTATCTCCAACAATCCAGTCATGCACTCCAGAACCAAACACATCGATCTAAGGTACCATTTCATTCGCGATCATATTATGAAAAACAACATTGAACTCCATTTTATTCCCACTGACAAACAACTCGCTGACATTTTTACTAAACCACTTGATGTAAAAACTTTTGAATATCTTGTTGGTGAGTTGGGAATGTTAAACCCTTAAATCTGGAACCTTGGTATTGAACGCCATTGTGGTACTACTAAGGATCTTTGATTTAAAGATTCAAAAATTTATTTCTGGATCAACATTCCAGGGAAGACTTGAAAAATATTTTCTCTTAAAAATGTTTAAGTTCAGGGGGAATTAATTATCTCACTGGACAAATTCTTCAGAAAATATTACTGGTGCTTTGTAAATATGTCCCTCTCACTGGTATGGACAGGTTGAAGTGCGTGTTTGAGTTGACTTATGTCTTCTTGTAAATGTGTCCCTCTCATTTGTCTGTATTAGTTGACGTGCAAGTTTGAGGTTTCCAGCCTTTCAAAATTGGTTGTTCACTGGTACTTTACTGGAGTGTCCCTCCAGTGTACCATCAGTACATGTTCACTGGACTAATCCACCAGTGATACTGGACGGTCCTTTCAACCTCCAGATGCACTGAAATATGTCATAATATTTTCAAAATACTTGATCTTTGTATGTGCCACGTAAGCAAACCTTTTTCAAAGATATTTATCTTAAATCCTACGTGGCATGTAAGTTGTTCAAAACAATGATGGTCTTTTTACTTTGGGAAAACAAAAAGTACAAGTTGTTACTGTTTTGTGGGCTGTAAACCGTCATGCATTTATGTGTGATGTGATGTAATTAATGCGGATCTCAGAACACAATCAAAAATTGTATTTGATAATTTCAAATTAATCGTTTGAGTTCCACATTCTCAATTCTATATATACCCACTTTCACTTTCAACTTACATTTACTTCGAACATTTACTCCCAAATTCTCAAATTCCTTCATTAAATTTCTTCATTCATTTTTCAAATTTCTCATATTCATCTTAATTTCATTTTCATCTTCTTCTATATATCAAATGGCTCCTAGACAATCAAATTCTCCAAGAAATCTTCTATCCTCTGAATATGCTCCTTCAGCTGATGTAGTTAGAGCACGTCATATCACCTTGAAGCTAGGGCTTTAAGGATGAATATGAATAACTGGATGGCAAAACTCACGCTATCCAGTGTCCATGATCCACAATCTATAATTGGGAGATTAAACACCTTTTTTCTCTCATGTCCACTATACGGTGCCCTAACTTTAAATCCAGAAAAGATGTATCACAATTATCTTTGTGAATTCTGGTATACAGCTGAATACAATGAGGAAAATTCCTGTATTGTTTACTCTCTTGAGCAAGGGACCAGACCCTTGACTCTTTCAGTACATTCTCTCATAATGGCTCTTCAGTTAAATTATCTGGATGAGAATGAGCTGGCAATGCCACTCCCTACTGGTATTAATTTCAGGGAGGTATGCAGATTAATGGGGCATACAGAGATTGTAGATGAAAATGGTCAGTTTTTGAGGAAAGGGACCATTTACATGAGCAGACTGACGGACTCGTGGAGATATTTCTTCACACACATCGTCGAATGTCTTGGAGGTAGTTCTGGAGGATTGGATCAAATCAATCAAACACACCTCCAGATTGCCTATTGCTTATGGTTTGGGCTAAGGGTTGATTTCGCCCAGATATTTTTTGATGATCTGGTGGATCGTATAAAGGCAAAGGGGAGAAAGCCATTCGTGCCATATATTTGCTTTCTTTCTCTTATATTCAAGAATGCCCTTGGAGCCCAGTACGATTTTGAAACCATTCACTTCTCAATGAGTGAGTATATGAGAGATCTGGCCAACTTGAGGTCCAGAGATGGAGAGGTAGATATTCCTCCAGCAATGCTGACACTTCAACGATTGAAGAAAATGTGGCACCAGTAAGGGTACAAGTTGTTGATGTACCTACTGGTAGTGAAGATGTTCAGATTGTTGAAATGATACAGCCAATAAGGCAAGTGGCTCCAGTTGAAAGTTCAAGTCAAGCAGTTGATGAGCTTTCCAGACGACCAAGAACTCATAGGCGTCTGATGAGGGGAGGAGTCCAGGTAAACCCATCAACCCATCCTGGTGATACAATAAATATTGATGGTTCTCCCATCTTTGAAGAAAATATTGAATCTCTTGTACAAATTGAACAGAGAGTGGACACTGAAGTCCAGGCTGTAGTACAAGAAGATATTGGCCAGGTTGTTGAAGAGGTTGTTCAGACTGAAGATCAAGCTGCTGGTGAGCAAGAGGCTCCACTTGATTTAAATGTTAATGTTGGTATAGAGACTGGTGCACAATCTGGTGCACAGTCTGGTGAACAGATAGATGTGGTTGGTGCTTCGTTTTGGGAAGAGACTGACTCTCCTATTTCTGGAGATCAGACATTGGATGTAAATATGGATTTTTTGGGCGAAGATGTACAGTTTGAAACTTCACCAGAAATGCCACCTCCTCCACCAGAAACCGAAACACCTACACCAGATATGCCACCACCAGAACCTTCAATGCCACCACCACCACCACCATCAATCCCTCAATCAACCCCATACTTCACACCAACACAAACTCAATCATCACCAGTACACCAAACCGAACAAAGTGTGCCAGTCTCACATGTTGAAACTGAAGAGGACTGGGCACAAGTACCATTGATGACCAGGGTGACTTCTCACCTGGAACAACCCAGTGGTCTCTCCACTTCTTCTTCACCGAGGTCCAAGGCCTTCTTAGTAGGGTGGCGGACCTGGAGAGATCACTCCAGTCATCTTCCCAGGTCATTTCTGACTTCAAATCAATGTTGTCAAATAATATAGCGTCAGAAATGAACCTCTTTGCTGGGAATGAAAAGTTGGTGTTTGATAAACTGGACGAGTTGGTACTGGCCACTAATCACAACTCTGGAAACATTAGAGTGGCAGTCCAGGCTTTGGAGTCCAGATTGGTGAATGCTGTTGAGACTGCAGTGGAGAATAAGGTTGTGCAACCACTGGCAGGGCTTAAAGATGAGGTTGAGAAGATACAAGAGTTGGTGCTCTGGAAAGCAGGCCTACTTTTGACCAGACTGATCTGGTCAACACCCTCAGTGATGAAGTTATTAGAAAGGTCAGGGTGATATGCTGAAAGAGATTTCTGATGAAGTATCTGGATCAATCCTAAGGTCATTTCAGGATGTGATATTGCCAGAAGTTGTAAGGAAGATTGAAGTTGAACTTCCCAAGGACTTGCCAGTAGAAATTGAAAATCTTAAAAGGGAAGTCCAGGCACTTCAGACTGGTATGGCTGCTTCATTTCCAGAACAAGGAAGAACCTTTGGTTCCTTTGATAGACATATGATGGAAGAGTTGTGGAATGATCTGAAGTCAAGGACTAGAGATCATTCCAAGGGGGAAGAATTGAGATCTGGTGTTCAAGAAGGGTTAACAAGGAAGAAAAAAGAGGTAGTAAGGGCAGTCGCTACTGAAAGCGTTGTTCAAAGAAGGCAAGTGACTGGTACTGATGCCAGTGCACGTTTGGCCCAGAGAACATTGGAACAAGAAGCTACTGGTACTGATGCCAGTGAGCCCCAGTTCGAAAGCTTCCCAGACATCTCTACTACACTGAAGGCTGTGAAAGGTAAAGAAAAAATGGTGTCTGGTGAAGAACAAGAACAAGATGTTGAAGATGTTGACAATGAGACTTCAAGGAAGTTAAATCAACAGTGTATCATGATAGAAATATTCAAGACTAATCAACGAAATGAACTGCTGGCCCATCATAGGGATATGGCACAAATGGGTACTCTGGACTCCTATAACGCTGGTAGGTTAGGCGTAAACATTGAAGTTTTCAAAAGGATGAAGGAGGATCCCAGAGTTCAACAATGTCTTGATGCACTGGATGATGTGCATATACGTTCATTCTATGCAGAGGAAGAACAGGTATATGACTCTTTGATATATGGTGTAACCATTCCAGAGCTTATCAAACAAAGAAAGGAGGAGCTGGTAAGCCTCCAGAAGAAAATAAGAAGGAATGCTGGAGCTCTGGAACTGGAATACAGAAAGAGAATTACTGGTCTGCCCAAGCTAACTGCAAAGCAACTGAAAGCTATAAAAGATGGTGATCTGAGCACCTTTATTCCTTTGGATACAACTCTGAAGATCAATAGACAAGAACATCAGTCCACTGAAGGACAGCAGAGTGGTGTATCCAGGGAAACTGAAGAAATGATCTAGTTGGCTAAGCAAAGGGCGAAATATGACGAAATGATGATGTTCAGGGCCAATGCAAGAAAGATAGTGAATGCTGAAATCATGCTGGCTGAAAATCATCAAGGGATGACCAGGTTTAATGTGAAGTTGACCAGGGAGGGTAACTTCACTGATGAAAGGAAGGATACTGCAGTCCAAGCATTTGGATGGACTGAACTAAAGGAAATTGGATTGACATTCAAAGGCAAGACTGATCTCTCTCCAGATGTGAAAGCTTTTATGAAGAGGATTGAGAAAGTCTGGAAGAGAATCCAAGAAATGGAAGCTGTGTTGGGTCTGAAACCACCAGTGTCTGTTCCATTATCATCTCCAAAGAGGAAGGCTCTGAAGATGCTCCAGAAAGAATCAGAAGGGCCTGAATCTTTGTATCATTGTACTTATGGTAATTATTTGTATTAAGAAAGTTGTAATTATTTTCCTTTTTGGTGAAAGTAATAATAGTTGCAAGTTTTTATATTTACAAGTAGAATGACCAGATTTAGTCTAGTTAGGACTTAAAAGATGAAACTGAAAAACACTCATGATCTATAAAGTGTTTTCCAGTAACTTAGATTAGACTTAAATCGACCAAGTGTTTTCCAGACATACAAATTTGTATATCTATAAATCTGAAAAATACTTGCATTATTTCTAAACAAATAGGGAGAATTTGTTAGGTCCAGATTTAGTCCAGACTTACTGGACTGGCTCCAGACTGGACTACTGGAACCTTACTTAGGTTTGTTAGGAAACTTGTTTTGCTGGTCTCGCTCCAGACCGACTACTGGAGCTTACTGAAGATCTGACCAGAAAACATTTTCTACTGGACCTACTCCAGACTTGGAATCTGGAGTCCCTCTGAAGATTTGTCCAGAAATAATTGAAGACTAGTGAGCATTTACTTGTACAGGTAATCTGGAGCATTCTCCAGATTAGCTCACTGACGACTTCACCCCAGTCCAGATCTATTCTACTGAAGACATTCTGACTGAAGTCAAAGACTGAAGTCTGAAGGAAGAAGACTTAACAAATGGCGGAGTCCACTGGAAAGTCTTACCAGATCTGCACAGTGGAGGATTGTTAGTGTTCTAGATCCTGCAAGTCTGAACACTAATATCGAGGATTGACTTAGCCTTTAACACACTTTCCAAAGAACAATCCACTTGTTCTTTAACAAAAGTGTACGTGTGTTAAGGTGGTTGGATAATAAGGATACACTTGCACTTGATGTGACTTTATCCTTATTCTTATCTAATGCATTTAATGTTCTTGTCGGATCATTAAATGTATCCAACCATATTTGTACGGCACAAATTCACTGGTGAATTTGTTGCCTATAAATACTAAGTCATTCCTTGAACAAAATACTTTTAAGCATTCCTTTTGCATTTAAGTGAATTTGTCCAAATACTCTCGATCTTAAACAGGGATACTTCACAACTTTAAGTATCTCGATCCCAAAGAGCTATTTGACAAACATAGATCATTTGTAATGTATATTGTATTATGAAAGTTGTAATTATTTTCCTTTTTGATGAAAGTAATAATAGTTGCAAGTTTTTATATTTTACAAATAGAATGACCAGATTTAGTCTAAGTTAGAACTTAAAAGATGAAACTGAAAACACTCATGATCTATAAAGTGTTTTTCCAGTAACTTAGATTAGACTTAAATCGACCAAGTGTTTTCCAGACATACAAATTTGTATATCTATAAGTCTGAAAAATACTTGCATTATTTCTAAACAAATAGGGGGATTTGTTAGGTCCAGATTTAGTCCAGACTTACTGGACTGGCTCCAGACTGGACTACTGAACCTTATTTAGGTTTGTTAAGAAACTTGTTTTGCTGGTCTCGCTCCAGACCGACTACTGAAGCTCACTGAAGATCTGACCAGAAAACATGTTCTACTGGACCTACTCCAGACTTGGAATCTGGAGTCCCTCTGAAGATTTGTCAAGAAATAATTGAAGACTAGTGAGCATTTACTTGTACAGGTAATCTGGAGCATTCTCCAGATTAGCTCACTGGAGACTTCACCCCAGTCCAGATCTACTCTACTGAAGACATTCTGACTGAAGTCAAAGACTGAAGTCTGAGAATAAAGAAGACTGACAAATGGCGGAGTCCACTGGAAGTCTTACCAGATCTGCACACTGGAGGATTGTTAGTGTTCTAGATCCTGCAAGTCTGGACACTAATATCGAGGATTGACTTTAGCCTTTAACACACTTTCCAAAGAACAATCCACTTGTTCTTTAACAAAGTGTACGTGTGTTAAGGTGGTTGGATAATAGGATACACTTGCACTTGATGTGACTTTATCCTTATTCTTATCTAATGCATTTAATGTTCTTGTCGGATCATTAAATGTATACAACCATATTTGTACGGCACAAATTCACTGGTGAATTTGTTGCCTATAAATACTAAGTCATTACTTGAACAAAAATACTTTTAAGCATTACTTTTGCATATAAGTGAATTTGTCTAAATACTCTCGATCTTAAACAGGGATACTTCACAACTTTAAGTATCTCGATCCTAAAGAGCTATTTGACAAATATAGATCATATTGTAACTCATAGGTTGTTAGGATACTCACTTAATTGTGTTATCTTGATTCCGCAACAACCTTGTATTTTATTTACACATCAATAAATAAAATACCCATGAAACATACATAATGGTCCACTTTATTGTTTATTGCTTTAAGTCTTGTATTACTTTGTTTATATATCTTGCATCTTTATTTACAAGTAATACTAGTCCATATCTAGTGATTATTAGACTTGTTGTCTTTTACACTTTCTATTGGTTAACCATCTCGTTAATTAAGGGACTCACAGTTCAAGCTCCTGATGACCAGTTCCAGTTACCTGGATGGTTTCATCAGTTTGAGGATCAGATGCCGAAGCATCTTCACCAGGGATAGACGTGATAGGAGTGGCTTCAGTTATGGTTGTTCTATCCTCAACCACAACTTGAGACGAACTGGAGGGTCCCTCATTATTTTGAGGCCCGCCCAGTTGTCTTTCTGATTCACTTTCCAAAGGTGCATCAGTTTTAGCAAATGCCAGTCGCATTTGCTCTGGAATTTCGACCTCTCCAGCTTCAGAAACAAGAGAGTCTAATATTCCTCATCAAATCTGGCCTCGTGAACGGAGAGTCTGTATTTCTATACTCTTCTTCGCCCAGAATTTGCTTAAAACATAAAGAAAGAAATCTGGAAAAGGGGATACACACACCCCTGGAGCCTTTCAGCTTTTGCACTAGACTCCTATACAATATATCAGCAAAATCCACCCTCAACCCCTTCCATAAAGTAAGCCATCTCTGCTTGTGAGGAGTTGATCTGGTCAAGACCACCAAAACTCCCACCTAAACTTTCCACCAAATGTACAAAGAAATACCTCCATGAAGGTGTAAGACCCTTCATGGTCATAGCACCCTTGGTCTTCAACACACCATCATTGTCCAAGCACTCCTTATGACCCATCTCAAGGAGTACTTGACGAAAATTAACATTAGAGGCTAAGACAACTGGAGACTCACCCTCTCTCCAGTAATTGAGGTGAAGAGCATCCCTCAATACTTCTACATCCAAGGTACACTTGATTGTTCCATCCTTTAACATGAAACTGATGGAGGAACAATCGGAAGAAAGTGTGGCAGTGAACCAGAACTCACACAAGTAATCATGATACATCTTGCGTGGGTTCCTGGTGAATAAGGGTCCTATTGGAGAATCTTTCAAAAACTTTCTGATTCTACCAATAAGGGTATTAGACCCTTGAGAGCCTTGTAGGCTAGCCAATGGATTATTAGGGTTTAATTTTAGGGCAGCACTATAAGGAGCACCAGGTGCCTGGGTGACATCTGGTGAGGGATTGTATGGAACAGTCAAGAGATTTACATCTCTTGAACGGGATGATCTAGGAGCCATAGAATGAAACTGAAATTTAGGATTTAGGGTTTTTGATTTGTGAAGCAAAGAGAAGAATGAAGCAATGTTTTATGATTGGAAGTAAATGAAGGAATGAAGAGAATGAAAAGGAAAGTAAATGAGTTATGAAGTAAATAAGGGTATTTATAAGGGGATTCAAGATCCCAATGTAAACCCACAAATCATATTTTATTAACCAAATATTTTCGAAGATATTTTGAAAATAAAATATAATTTTCCATGTAAGCATTAAATGTTACCATGTCAGCATTAAATGCTACGACGGCTTACTTTACCCATAACCCCACACACTTTTTGTTTTCCCAACACAAACATTTGTCAAGTACTTAAAAATGGTTTCAACACGTCAGATCACGATATCAAGTGGTTTAAAACACTCGAGTATCATCACGTGTCACACATATAGACCAGGTATTTGTAACGTTATAAAATTTAGACAAAGACTGAACCTGGTAACTGGAGGATTAGTCCAGTACCAGTTTCCAACTGAAGAGTTCTCCAGTTGCATTTTCAAACAAAAACGAATTTTAGTCAGAAAATTATTTTGAGTCTTTCCCCCTAAAATGATGATCCAGTAATCGATTAGTGCCAAGATAGTTTCACAAAGGCGTTCGATAGCCTGGCGAGCAAGGATTATCTGGACCTCCTCAACTGGAGAACTTCATCAGTGTCACTGACGCGTTCAATAACAAAGAAAGCTCCAGTTAAGGGTTTAACCTTCCCAGTTCGCTGATGAGATGTTTAAAGGTTTTCTCATCGAGAGGTTTAGTAAAAACATCAGCTAACTGTTTGTCAGTGGGGATGAAATGAATTTCAATATCACCTTTCATAACATTATCTCGAATGAAATGATACCTGATGTCAATATGCTTTGTTTTTGAGTGCATCACTGGATTGTGAGAGATAGCAATTGCACTGGTGTTGTCACAAAAGATTGGGGTCTTGGGGTACTTCTGACCATAATCTAGTAACTGGTTTTTGATCCAGAGAATCTGGGCACAACAACTGGCCGCAGAAATGTACTCTGCCTCAGCAGTGGACATAGAGACTGAAGTCTTCTTCTTGCTGGTCCAACTTACCAGTTTTCCTCCAAGGAAATGACAACCACCAGTTGTGGATTTTCTATCAATCTTACAACCTGCATTATCAGAATCTGAATAACCCATTAGATCTAATCCTGAGCCTTTGGGGTACCAAAGACCAAGATTAGGACACCCTTTCAGGTATCTAAAGATGCGCTTTACAGCGTGCAAATGTGATTCTTTAGGGTTAGCCTGAAACCTGGCACATAAACATGTTGCTAAACATTATATCTGGTCGACTGGCAGTTAAGTACATCAGTGAACCAACCATACCTCTATAGTCAGTTATGTTAACTGGTTTGCCAGTTGGGTCAGAGTCCAAATTCAAATGGTGCTGCAATAGGTGTGTTTTTCGATGGGATTGAATCATATTTGTATTTTCTTAACAAATCTCTGACATATTTTCCTTGGTTTATGAAAATTCCATTTTCAGTTTGCTTAATCTGAAGACCGAAGAAAAATGTTAATTCACCCATTAAACTCATCTCATACTCAGATGACATGATTTTAGAAACCTTTTTACACATTGCATCATCAGTTGAACCAAAAATAATGTCATCAACATAAATTTGTACCAATAAGATATTACCTCTTTCTTTCAAGATACACAAGGTATTATCTATTGCACCTCTTTGAAAGCCATTTTTAAGAAGATGTTTAGTTAAAGTATCATACCAGGCTCTTGGGGCCTTGTCTTAGACCATACAATGCTTTGTTCAGTCTATAACACATATCCTTCAGTCTTTCCAGATTGATCGTTACCAAACGTCACTGTCGGTCCATCTTGGACAGTGAAATCTTCCAGTAGGGGCTTACATCCGGTCATAGTCCGGCCAGCAGCGCTGTCCAGATACCAGATATTCTTCTTTCGGTCGCCCTACACACACACAAAAATCATTAGTTATTTTTGTGAACCCATCTTTTCTTGATGGGTCCACTGGACTTCTCTACAGAAGCCACAGTTGATGTTGAGGTGTTGAACTGGAGGCTACATCTGGAGCATTATCACCAGCTCCAGGTGCAGAAGTAAAAACGATTGGTATTTGATACTTACTCACCTTAGTTTACCAGATTTTGTTCCTGATGGAACATTCTTTTGTTTAGGTACAGAAGGGAGGGATTTAATATTTTGTTTTAAAACTGGAGGTGGTGAACCTCCTTCCAGATTGTTAATCCGGGCAGTACAACTCTGAACCTGCCGAGACAAAAGTTGGAGTCGCCTTTCCAGATTAACCAAAATATTGTTTTGTTCAGGCAGTTGAACCTTGGACATTGGTTCAACTGGAGATTTAGTCTGTCGGGTCTTGGGCTCCTTAGACTTATGAGGTAAAGGCTTGTAACAGTGGCCTTTTTGACTGGAGCTTTAGCCTGTTTGGCTCCAGTTTTAACCTCAATGGGGGTGGTCTCATTGGTTTCAGTTTCAACAGCTTCAGGTTGATCATAAGGTGTTTCAACCTGGAGAGCTGGAGGCAATGCATGAAGATCTGGTATAAGAGGTGCCATCTCCAGATCTTTAGATTTCCATGCATTTTTCTGGGCATCGATAGTTCTTGAAAATGCATCATAGTTTTTGCCAGATGCTTTTACCCAGGACTTGATAATCTTTTGAGCTTTTTCAAAATCATAAGACAGTTTTTGATTATCAAGTTCTAAAGCCTCAATCTTTAAAACTGACTCCTTGAGAGCCAACTGGACACTTGCAAATCATTCAGTTGTGGTTTGACATTGTTCAGTTCAATTAAGATAGTGTCTAAATATCTTTCACTATCAGCTCTAACAGTTTCTACGAATGCCAAATCACCACTTAATGATTCAGCCAGGTCCAGTTTTAATTCAGGGTCAACCTGGTGATCATAATCACATACCTTTTTCAGTATGATGTCCACCCATCTTCCAGAGATGACATGCTGCTGTTGTTGATCTTCCAAGGCCATGAAACACATGTCCCTTTCCTCTTCTTCATCTCAGATGAGTCATCAGAGTACTCCCATTTTCCTTCAGTTTGTGCAATTAAGCACTGGTCCTTTTTTTTATCCATGGACAGAAGGGCAATCTGGGCCTTAAGCTTCTTGTATTTAGCTTTGTAGCTATCATCAGGACGATTGTAATTAGGGACAGAGGGGCCAGTTTGGTTATTCAAC
Source organism: Erigeron breviscapus (assembly GCA_034093135.1). Taxonomy (NCBI): domain Eukaryota; kingdom Viridiplantae; phylum Streptophyta; class Magnoliopsida; order Asterales; family Asteraceae; genus Erigeron; species Erigeron breviscapus. The sequence continues at coordinate 125,443,739 of CM067171.1, read as the reverse complement.
TGACTAGATCTGCATTCCTTCATAAAATGACCTTTCTTGCCACACTCATAGCATGTAAGATTGGTCTTATCCAGAGAGCTGGAGCTGGAAGCATTGTTGGGGCCATTAAATCTTTTAGATTTATGTTAACCTATTAAAGGTTTTAGCAATCATGGCGACCAGATCATCATCGTCAGTTTCATCATAACCCTTCACTGTTTTCAGTGGTCAGCCCAGAGTTTAAGAAACTGTTCAACATCTCCTTCATCGAGTGTGCCTTGACACTCTCAGCAGACATTAAAGCAGCACAAGGTCGCTCAATTGTATTAGCAACCTTGGGACTCTGAGCATGGTTCATGGCATCTTGCTCAGCCACAAGTCTTGCAGCATTGTTATCTTCAGTGAATCTGAAGGCTCCATAGAGCGATTGAAGATGTTTAGTTAGAGTATCATACCAGGCTCTTGGGGCTTGTCTTAGACCATACAATGCTTTGTTCAGTCTATAAACCCAATGAGGATTCTTCTCATCGATGAAACCTGGAGTCTGCTTAACATAAACTTCTTCTTCCAATGTTCCATTAAGGAACACACTTTTGACATCCATCTGGAAGACCTTGAACTGCAGATGGGCTGCATAAGCCAAGAATATTCTAATGGCTTCAAGTCTTGCAACTGGAGCAAAAGTCTCATCAAAGTCAACGCCCTCTGCTTGACAATAACCCTGGGCAACTCGTCTGGCCTTGTTTCTTACAACATGGCCATCTTCATCCATTTTGTTTCGGTAGACCCATCTGGTACCAATAGGTTCTTTCTTTAACCCTGGTGGACAAGGAACAAGCTCCCAAACATTGTTCCTTTCAAACTGGAGGAGCTCTTCTTGCATAGCTTCCACCCAGCTTGGGTCTGCCATAGCCTCGTCAATCTTCTTTGGTTCAATTAACGATAAGAAGGTGACGTTTAAGCATTGCTCACTGGTGGCTCTTCTAGTCTGAACCCCACTAGTTGGATTACCCACAATTTGTTCAATTGGTGGGCTTTAGTCCATCTAGTGTATGACTAGGCTGGTGAACTACAATATCAGTGCAAGTCACCTGGCGATCTTCTTCAGTTGCAGCAGCTTCTGGAGAAGGATCAGTCCAAACAACTTCTACATCCTCATCAGAGTCAATGAGGTCTCGATTGGCATCATGAAATTCCTCAGTTGAAGGTAATTCATGAGTAAATGGAGAAGTAGGTGATTGAACTGGTGCTGATATTGGAGTGGCACGTACATCTGATCCAATCACCAATTCTTGTGGTAAGTTAAAATTGATGGAGGGATAAAATGATGTGTCACTAGGTGCTTTTCTTCTTCTTGACTGGTTCCAGTTTGTTGTAACTGGAAAGCATTTTCTGGTGAAACAACTGACCGATGAACTTGGTCAGTTTCACCAAAACTGATTGGAATGACTGGAGAAATATCAAGGCTTGGTCTCTTGTTGATTGCTTCAGTTGATTCATCGAATGTGACATGAATTGCCTCATGCACCTTTTGGAGTCTATAATTATAAACTCTAAAGGCCTTTCGAATATCTGAATAGCCTAAAAATACCCCTTCATCAGCTTTTGCATCAAACTTTCCAAGCTGACAGGAATCGTTCAGTATATAAACTGGACAACCAAATACATGGAAATATCCAATATTTGGTTTATATGTACCAGTTAAACTTTCATTGGGCAAAGCAAAGAAGGATTCATACTTCTTGTTCAAGGCAACTTTTCTGGTGACGATAGTGTCATCACCTCCCTCAAATTGAATCACTAATTCATCCCACATAGACTTGGCACTGGGAAACAACACAAGTGTTGGAATTAGGTCTTCAGGGACTGCCCCAAGGATCATGTTTTTCAGTCTGGTGTCCAAGTCCACCAGTCTGCGATCCTCATCAGACCAATGGTCTTCTGGCTTTTCCTTTGAGCCTCTTCTTCCAGTTGGATCAAGAAGAGGACTCACCCCAATAGACATAGGTATATATGGTCCATCCTTAAGGATTTTCAACATATACCTCTCAATACCACCAAAATGCAACAGCATTCTAGCTTTCCATGTACCAAAGGTCTCACTGTTTCCATCAAATTTTGGAACAGGAGTGTTTGAGTAATGTACATGGACGTGGTTGGGGGCAGAAGGAGGAGGAGGGTTGGTGTTAACGTTTTGAAAAGGTTGTGCATTAGTGTTCGATGGGTTTTCACCTGAACCAGAACCATCTCCACCTTCAGTAGGTTCATCTTTGCAGATCTAGGCAAGTTTATTAGCCTTCTGCTCTGATACCACTTGTAAGTCCCAACTTGTTAGATGGTACTACTGAAGACACCTCTATGTCGATGGTGGAGTTACTTTGCAATATACTTACCGAACTGGAGACGACCAGTTGCAGTGGTATATACCAAGTTCTAGATAGATTACTTATATAAAAGACAATAAGTAAAGAACAATGCAAAAATACAAACAACTTGTAAACAATCTTGATGAGACAATATGTAGTTTTCAAAGTGTAATTTATTTATTGATATTAAACAAATTACAAGGTTGATGCGGAACCAAGATAATACACGAATGTAAATATCCTAACAACCTATGAAAGACAATTGATCTATACTCGGAATTTCTCTTCAACAATCGAAACACTTAAAGTAGTGAAATGTTCCTTTTAGCGATTGAGAGAATATTGCACAAGTTCACCAAGAATATTGCAGGTATGCAAAGTATGAAGTTATTCGTTTTGTGAAGTAACTTGTCATTCTTGGTTGTGCAATGACTTGTATTTATAGGCAAAGTTAACATTGGGATGTTAACTTTTAGCCGTACAAAAGTGGTTGGAAGCATTTAAGGAATAGCATTTAATTCCTTAAAAAGTGTGTAAAGTCGCATGTTACAGTGACTTTACACAACCACCTTTATGTACCTTTTAATACTTAAATAATAAGATAAGGCTTATTATCCGGGTAAAGGCACATAAAGTATACAAGTCAATTCCTCGTAATCAGTGTAAAGCTTTGTAAGGGCTTTCCACTGATGGTCTCCAGTTTGTAACTGACTAGAATGCAACTGGGCTCGCTGCCATTGCCATTCTCTTCTTCCATTTGTTGTCTTCGACTTCAACTGGAATGCTTCTTCAACTTGGTCAGTTCTCAACTGGAGGAAGTCTTCAGTTGCGTTAACTGTACGGTGCAACTGGACTTCAATATATTTCTCGACAAATCTTCTTGGTCACCAGTTTAAGTCACCAGATGCAACTGGTGACTGGTCAGTGTGAACTGGTGACTGGCCAGTTCCAGGTAACTGGTCCTATCTTTCCTTCTTTGTATACCGTTGTTGTACTCATCCTTAGTGTAATTATACACTTATACATCCCTTTAACTTAGCCTTTTCCATTGTATATATCCACTCATTTTTGTAAACTTTACTTAACTATACCTTGCTACACCGATAGTCTAATCTGGGGGGCCATTGATTGTCATTGGTTTGTTTGGATGGTTTGGGAGAGCTTCAGTAGGTTGTCTAGTGGAATATTCTTGTCTATGAGAATACGTCAATTGGTCATGTTATTGAGGATTATCTTGGATTGTTCAAAGGAATAAAGTGTATTGTTATAGAAATTGTTCATCATTGTAAGAGGGTGCCTACTAGTAGAGTAAAAGTGGTTCAAAATAATAAAAAAAAAAAAAGAGAAAAAGAACTTGGGCTACTAGTGGGTATTTCTCATTTTTATATGTCTAAAGTTTTGTTGTATCATTAAGAATGGAAGACTTGGTTGATCTTAAGTTGTTTGAAGTTGATACACCACAATGGTGTCGGGTTTGCTTGGTTACTTTTGAGGTGTCTTAGCGGGATAACATCTTATGGGTTGATGGTTTGTTGGCAATCAATGGTACGGGTTTTGATTAGACTATTTTGTACATATTTCATACATACCCTATACTTTTGATTGTTTCCTTTCTAACCTACACAAAAAAACAACAAAAACAAAACAAAAAAAAAAAACCAAAAAAACAAAACTCCCATACTCCATTGTAAATATCCATTATATATACCTTAGCCTAACTATACAACCGTCCTATATGCCTATTTTGATGATGTACTTGGTGCCTACATCGGTGGAGCTATGATCCTTGTTCAAGCCTATGGTAAGATATGCATCACGACCGAGCTATGAGTGATTCTTCGTATATTCAACCCCAAAAGTAAGTTCATTGGAGTAGAATAGTATTGATAGGTTCATTTGTTTCACTTGTGCATAGTTGTGTTATTGAGGCTTGTGGATTGTTCAGATATTGTCAAACATTTCGGGTTTTCATTTAAGATTAAAACTGCTTCACCCAACTTTTGTCATTGACATGCTTGGTGTGGCTTCTTTTTGAGACCCGTAATTATTTATTTAGCTTCATTGCCAAGGAATGCTTTATGCTTAAATTCTGGATTTGCTTGAGGACAAGCAATGCTCAAGTGTGGGGGGATTTGATGTGACCAATTTATACATATCGCCCACATCATTATTGGACATTTTCTTAAGTGTTTTAAGTCGTTTTAGTATATATTTGGTGCGTTTATGGTATTTGTTAGTGTTTCAGGCTACTGACAGGTACTTGAGCGGATTTCTGGATGAAACGACATTTTAAGGTCTACAACATGAAATATGGCGAGATTGGAGTATAATTACATCTTGGACTCGGCTAAAGGGAGCATCGTACTACAAAGCTTATGGACTAAATAATAATTATGTGGTGGTGGCCTCGTTGGTGTGTTCAGCCGAGAAAGAAGAGAAGCCCAAAGGCTTTGGGCCACGTATATCCTTGAGAAGCAGCGGCCCAAGAAAGAAAGGAAGAAGCCAAGTTGGCCCATCCATTGTTTGTCCGATCCAAAAGAAAAGAATGAATTGCCGTAGCCCTTTGTTTTGGTGGAGTCGACAATTAAAAGAAAAAGGGTCTATGAGATGGAATAAGGTGAAAATTAATGAAATGATGATTGTTTTGTGAAGAATAAAAATTCAAGATAAAGAGGCAGGAAACAAAGTCCATATAGTTTACATGGTTAAAAAAATATAGATTTTACTTTGAACTCCAAATTCTCACGTTGACAACATAGTACAAATATATGGTCATCACTATTATTATTGAAGATTTGTCAAGATGGAATTGAATTGAAGTGGACACTAAAACCAAAGTGATGGGCCGTGAGATTGGACCGAAAGAAAAGCAAATAGGAGAGGTGGTGGTCACGTGGGTTAAGCCCAAATGAAAGGGAAAACGAATTAAAGGCCGAGAAAGAGGAGTCGGTTGGCATCAAAACACAAATATATATATGCCAAATTATTATTGAAGGGGGGCGTACGAAGGCAGGAGGAAAAAGAATAACTTGACAATTATTAAATCTTCTCCACGTCAAAGTCAACAAGTCAAGTCAACAGTCAACAAGTCAAGTCAATAGTAAACGGTCAAACACCCCAAGATTTTGAAGCCTTATAAATAGCTTGCATTCTCATTCACAAAGGGTTATCAAAATTCTTTCTAAGAGCTGCTCTCCAAGGAATACCTTCAAGGATCAAAAGCAAGATTTCTTCCTCCGATTCATTGAAGATTCACGTGCACCCACTTAGATCGTATCTATTTTATTGTCTTGCAATTTCAATTTCAAAGAACGATTGGTACATCATGTTCTTCCTTTATTTTGATTATTATCTCAATTTAGCTTCATGCCAAGGAATACTTTACTTTAATTCTGGATTTGCTTGAGGACAAGCAATGCTCAAGTGTGGGGGGATTTGATGTGACCAATTTATACATATCGCCCACATCATTATTGGACATTTTCTTAAGTGTTTTAAGTCGTTTTAGTATATATTTGGTGCGTTTATGGTATTTGTTAGTGTTTCAGGCTACTGACAGGTACTTGAGCGGATTTCTGGATGAAACGACATTTTAAGGTCTACAACATGAAATATGGCGAGATTGGAGTATAATTACATCTTGGACTCGGCTAAAGGGAGCATCGTACTACAAAGCTTATGGACTAAATAATAATTATGTGGTGGTGGCCTCGTTGGTGTGTTCAGCCGAGAAAGAAGAGAAGCCCAAAGGCTTTGGGCCACGTATATCCTTGAGAAGCAGCGGCCCAAGAAAGAAAGGAAGAAGCCAAGTTGGCCCATCCATTGTTTGTCCGATCCAAAAGAAAAGAATGAATTGCGCGTAGCCCTTTGTTTTGGTGGAGTCGACAATTAAAAGAAAAAGGGTCTATGAGATGGAATAAGGTGAAAATTAATGAAATGATGATTGTTTTGTGAAGAATAAAAATTCAAGATAAAGAGGCAGGAAACAAAGTCCATATAGTTTACATGGTTAAAAAAATATAGATTTTACTTTGAACTCCAAATTCTCACGTTGACAACATAGTACAAATATATGGTCATCACTATTATTATTGAAGATTTGTCAAGATGGAATTGAATTGAAGTGGACACTAAAACCAAAGTGATGGGCCGTGAGATTGGACCGAAAGAAAAGCAAATAGGAGAGGTGGTGGTCACGTGGGTTAAGCCCAAATGAAAGGGAAAACGAATTAAAGGCCGAGAAAGAGGAGTCGGTTGGCATCAAAACACAAATATATATATGCCAAATTATTATTGAAGGGGGGCGTACGAAGGCAGGAGGAAAAAGAATAACTTGACAATTATTAAATCTTCTCCACGTCAAAGTCAACAAGTCAAGTCAACAGTCAACAAGTCAAGTCAATAGTAAACGGTCAAACACCCCAAGATTTTGAAGCCTTATAAATAGCTTGCATTCTCATTCACAAAGGGTTATCAAAATTCTTTCTAAGAGCTGCTCTCCAAGGAATACCTTCAAGGATCAAAAGCAAGATTTCTTCCTCCGATTCATTGAAGATTCACGAGCACCCACTTAGATCGTATCTACTTTTATTGTCTTGCAATTTCTATTTCTCAAACGATTGGTACATCATGTTCTTCTCTTATTTTAATTATTATTATCTTGATTTGATCATGAGTGGCTAAACGCTTAATCATCTACCTTGATGTAACTAGACAAATGATGTGATTGCTATATTTTTAATTCAAAGAGTTGATTTCAATTATCGTTGTGTCGAGATCTTGATGATTTAATTCCTTTATATATATTATTATGATATTGGTGGCATGTGTGTTCTTCGTTAGTGGTACTAGTTGGATGCATATGTGATTTTCAAATGGTTGTTTGTCTATGAGCAATTATCACTAGTTCATGGTATGATAGTGAATATCATTTTAATAAAAAGGAGTCATTTTGTCAACGTGTTTTGTAACGGTTGGTGGTACCACGTTATCTTCACATAGGCACAATTGTTAATTGGTTAATCAAATAAACTAATTGTTAAGGAGATTTTCTAGGCATTGGTGGTACCGGCTTGGGTAATTTAATTAGCAATTTAGGTGCTTGGGTTATTTGCGAGCGGTTGGTGGTACCACGTGAGCATCTTTATCCTTTCACGATTATCTTTTCAACTCTAATGAATTTGGTCTTAATTGAATGCAATCACGTTTGAAGTCTAGTGAATTCAAGGCGGATGATCTTTAATTATATTGTCTGAAACTTTTCTTACTTTTATGCAAATTGTCTTTTAAATTTCTTTTAATTTATTTGTTAAGTGAGAATTTAAGCAATACCCCTTTTCCAAACCATTTTACTACACAACTAGTTCAACCAATCCCCGTGAACGAACACGGACTTACCTCTTAACTGTATTGCATACGAACGGGTCCACTGCCCGATAGTGTGTAGTAGTGAATTTTTAGGTATTTCTAGTTTATAAATTTTAAACTCGATTTAGCACATCATGGGCCTTCAGATTCTTGTACTTAGCCTTATAGCTGTCATCAGATTTCTGAAAAATAGAATGGTTAGGGCAGATTGTGATGATGAAGGCTGACTAGATCTGCATTCCTTCATGAAATGTCCTTTCTTGCCATACTTAAAGCATTCAAGATTGGACTTATCAATAGAAGCGTTGGAAGCAAATGGTTTGCCAGATCGATTAGATTTGGCCTTAAAACGATTGAACGTTTTAGCCAGCATGGCAACCAGATCATCATTGTCATCCTCATCACAATCATGAGTAATATTACCAGAGATACCAGTTTTTAACATTTCAGAAACCATCTTTTTCATCGAGTCATCACTCTCAGAAGATAGTAGAGCAGTATTATGTGGCTCAGAATACTGAACCATACCTGAACTGGTAGACACATGATTCTTGGCATCTTGCTCAGCCACAGCTCTCTCAGCTTTGTTCTCTTCAGTGTATCTGAAGGCTCCATATAGGGAAGCAAGAGTGTGACTGTGCAAGGTTTTTCCGAACTGCATATAAGATCATATTTTGTAACTTGGTATCCAAGTCAACAAGTCTATGATCTTCCTCTGACCAATGATCCTTCTCCTTAGGTGATTCCTAGGAGTCCCATCGGCATTTCTGACAACAGTGGAGGCATTCATGGGGACAAAGGGTCTTTCTTTAAGAATATCGGTCAAATGTCTTTCAACACCAGCAATATATTTAGCATGCATGCTTTCCATGTTTGAAAGTTTTCACTGTTCCCATCAAACTTGGGAACTGGATTATTTGGAAAGTGTTCATGCACATTATGTAAAGGTATATTGTTGTTGATGATTGGGGGTGGGGTAGGTGGAGTAGTAGCATTAGGGTTAGGACCTTCTTCATTTAAAATTTCAACCATCTTTGCAGATCAAAGGTTAAAGAATTAAAGTTAATTCAACCTTGCTGCTCTAATACCAATTGTAAGTCCCAAATATAAGATAGTTAATGAACCCAACTGGCAAGTAACACTGATCTTGAATGACAAGTTCAGTGTACGATCCAGATTATGGATAAACAAGAAGTAAATGACTAAAAGTAATTTACAAGAACTAAAGTGCTGAAACTATATATATATATATATATATATATCAAGTATGTACAATAATATATAATATATATATATATATAAATATAATCAAGTATGTAGCATTGAGACACGTTGTTACTTTTCAATGTATTTGATTTATTGATGTATAAACAAATACAAGGATTGTTGCGGAACAAAGATAAACACCCAAGTGTAAGTATCTAAACAATCCTAAAATACAAGTGATCTAATAACTTGGAAATACTCGTAAGTTTACTTAGAGTATATCTCACAAGTTGCAATGCTAAGGTTTCAAGCCCTTTGCAAATTGTGAGAAGACTTATATTTATAGGACAAGTCCATGATGACGTGGACTAAGGTCATACAAATATGGTTGGGAGCATTTAAGGAATTAAACCTAATTCCTTACATGCTTGCTTTTGATGTAAAGTATAAAAGTCAGTTGATGTGACTTGTCATACTTTATTCCCAACCTTTTACATAACCTTGTACTTTTATAATAGATAATTCTATTAACCGGTAAAGGTATGTAAAGTAAAGTCTTCCTCGTAATCAGTGTAAAGTGGTGTAAGTACTTTACACTGAGATGCTTCAGTCTTCGATCAGGTAGAATCAACTTCTGAGCTCCACATCTGAGCTTGATTCTCTTTCTTCAGACTTCAGTCTTTGACTTTATTCTGAACTGTATTCTGATACGTTGACCTGAACTGAAGTGAGGCCTCAGTGAAATAATTCTGAACTACTTCAGAATTCTGTACAAGTGTTTTCACTGAACTTCAACTATTTTTGAACAAATTATACTTGATCGATTTTTGACCTAACATACCCGCTTTAATGCTTTGGTAAATGATTTAGCTGCTGTAGGAATTAATAAGAAAAATGAAGTTTTAAAGAGTAAATTTTTTGATTCATTACCACCTAAATGGACCAACTATATTTCTTCCGTTAAATTAAGTTCTGTTTATCATGATCTTGATCTCCCTGGACTCTTTGGTTTACTTCATAACCAAGAGTGTTTAGAGGCAGAAAAGCTGATTGCTATGGGTGATTCTTATAGTCAGCCTGCTGCTGCACTTGTTGCTTCTATGACTGAACACCCTAGCTCAATTAGTAATGAGATCATTCCTTGTGTTAATGATGATATTCCTGTGATTTCTGTTAGAAATCCAAAAATAGTGATAAATTGTAATCTAGATTAGAGGAATTTCTTGTTATTAAATCATAGATAAATGATCACTAAGGTTGAGGCTAATTGTGACAATTAGCATAATTGTGTAGTTAGACTATAAATAGCCCTCTCATACCTTAGAGATCATGACTTTAGATCATAACTTCTCATAACTTTTGTATAACTTTAATACCAGTAACACACACACATTGGTACACGCGATTCTCTCTCAAAACACACACAAACACCAAGAACACACACTATCCAAACTGCCATTGTTGAATTGAATTCAGTGATAAATCGTGTTATAACAAGTGGTATCAGAGAAAACATCAATCTGATGACGATCCATAACTGAATTCAATCACAAATTCACCAAAAATCAAATTTATTTACAAATTCTGTTCGTATTTTTCACCGTCTGGTTCATCAAAATTCACACTTCAAATCACATAAAATCACAGTTATTTGTTCACCAATAGATTCGTGATAGTTGTAAACATAATCCTGTCAAGTTTCAAGTTCCAATTCAATCTAAATCTCGAGATTGAATTTTGAGTTTTTGGCGCGAATTTTGAGGGATTTGAATCTGTTGTGTTTTGTGTTGAATTTTGTTCATAAACTTGTTGCGGACATGAATTCAATCAGTTTGCAAGTGATTTCAAGTTCTAACTCCTAGTAATTCGAAAGTTATTGAAGCTTTAAGAAGTCGTTAATGGAGTTTTTGTATAAAACTGATGTTCTGATGAAGAAGATGACTCTAGGACGATCTTCCCAAGATCGTCTTAGTCTTTGAACTTCCAATTTTTATTCTTGTGCTTGGTAGCTTGTAGGATGATCTTCACAAGATCGTTCTGATAAGTTTGTGGTGAAGTGTTTGTTGTGGCTAATTAATCCGAAAGGATTGGTTTGGTCAATTCAAATACTTATAAGTTTTTGAGAAAGAAAACAAGACGATCTTCAACCAAGATCGTCTCATTTCCTAGAAACCTAAGACGATCTTCACCAAGATCGTTTCATCTCTTTGAAACCTAAGACGATCTTCACCAAGATCGTTTATTACCTTCGAAACCCAAGACGATCTTCACCAAGATCGTCCCATTTCCTCTGAACATTAAGACGATCTTCAACCAAGATCGTCCCAGTTCCTTGAATCATTTCAATCCAAAATCACTTTAATTCAAGACCGTTTCATTTTCAAGAACGTTTCATTTCAAGATCGTTTCAATTTTAAGACTTAACCAAATTTCTTCAAAATCCTAAAACGATCTCACTCAAGACGATCTCACCCAAGACGATCTTACCAAGGACGATCTTCTTAAATCGTTTCATTTCTTGTTCTTCTCAAGATCGTTTTATTTTCTGTTCTTCTCAAGATCGTTTCATTTTCTATTATTCTCAAAAATCGTTTCATTTCTTGTTTTTATCAAGATCGTTTCATTTTCTGATCATAATTCAACTCAATTTTTTTTAAAAAAATCAAATCAAATTCAAATGGCTTCTCGTGAAGCATTGCATTGGGTTCAGACACAAGACCTCCAGTTCTCTACCGTGGTTCCTATGGACTATGGAAGAAAAGATTTATGGACTATGTGGAAAGTCAAACAAATGGTCATATGATGAAAGATTCCATCCTTAATGGACTTGCCGTTCATCGCCATCCCACTACTGATGCAATATTCTAACTCCTGATCTTTTGAATGCTGAACAAAAAGATCGAACAGCTGCAGGTAACAGAGCTAGGTCATGCTTATACAAAGCTCTACCGGATGAAATCTATGGCTCTGTTGATTCTTATGATACGGCCAAGGAGATATGGGATGAGGTGGCTAGACAGATGAAAGGAGCTGACGTGACTTCGACGATAAGATTGACCAATATTTTGACTGAGTTTGACAACTTCGCCAAATTGCCTAATGAATCTCTTGAGTCTGTCTACTACAGATTCTGCAATGTTATAAATGAGCTGAGGAAGAACAATGTCAAGAAAACAGAGATTGAGCTAAACATCAAATTCATCAAAGCTCTTGGTCCAGAATGGGAAGATTTTGGAACACAGATCAAGCAACATCAAAATCTGACCAAGTTCACCATTCATACTCTTTATGAATCTTTCAAACTCAATGAAAACAAGTCCTAAACAAAGCTTCATCAAACAAAATGCCAGAAGTTGTATCTTCTGATCCTTTGGCATTGATAGTTGAGAAGAAGATTTCTGAAGCTCTTAAGAGACAAATGGTGGTTGTTTCTTCATCTGATGAGGAGGGAGATGATCTGATGGCTACAAGAGATGGTGTTTCAGATGAACTATATCAAGCTCTTGCCGCGGTAACAAAGCATTTCAAGAGGAAATTTTACAAAGCGAGGCCAACAAACAACAATCTCCGCACTTCTTCTACAAGTGCATTTCCCAAGAAGGAACACTATCATCCAAAGAGTAATGAGCAAGGTGAAGCTAATGGATCAAGGTATGGTGAAAAGAAGGAAGTTTATGAGAAACAAGTTGTTAAGAAGGGTAAGGCATCAGACAAAAAGTGCTACAATTGTGGTATTCCTGGACATTTTGCTGTTGATTGCAAACAACCTCGAAAGCGGAACTATGAGTATTACAAGCAGAAGATGCTGTTAGCCAAACAAGTCGAAGCAGGACATGCATTGCTAGCTGAAGATGACAAATGGCTGTTACTCACAGATGATGAAGATCAAGATCTCTCTGCTAATGTTTGCTATATGGCAAGGTTGGCCAAGAACAAAGTCTTTGAAGCAGAAAGCACTGATGATGAATACCAGATGATGAGGTAAATCTCGACTCTACTTTTTCTTTGATTAAGGACAAAGAGTCATGTAGATTAGCTTTATCAGATTTAACAACTCATATCAATTCTTTAGCCACCAAAAACAAAGTTGAAAAATAGCATTCATTTTCTAAAAGTGAATTTTCAAAACTTCTTGAAGAACATTCAAAATTACTTTTTGAACATGATGCTATTAAACAAGATTTTCAAGCTTACAAAAGATAAGATGTTGGTTAAAGAATGTGAGTTGAATGTATCTCCTGATTCTAAGTTATTACAAAAATGTCAAAATCTAGAAAAGACCATTCATGATCTTGAAAAGGCCAATCAAGATCTTGAAATTCAAAAGACCAATGAATGGCTTCGGGCAAATGCAAGACAAATGGATGTTGATATTCTTAATAAAAAGCTTCAAGAAGCTAAACCAAACAATGTTCAATTCGAAAGGAAGATTTCTGATTTAAATCATAATTGTTTTCTAAAAGGCATTGAGATTGAGAATCTTGAAAAACAAGTTGAGGAATTTAAAAAGAATATACTTTTCTATCAAGAAAAGTTATATAAAGTTGAACAAAATCCTCTCTTGAATTTCACTGCCTATTTCAACAAGTCAAAAATTGACAAAACAGAACTTCTTCTCGGGTTGGGATTTGAGAATATCACACCATTGCAAAAAGCCAAAGAGGAAATTGAACCCTTGTATGATGAAAAATTCCTACGACTTGGTATGATACAACAATTTATTCGTCCATTGGATGACGAATTTGAGACTGATGAAGTTGAGAGAATACCAAAACAAGAATTTTTGGTTAATTATGATGCAATAAATGATTCATACAAAACTAAGGAATCTTCAATTTTCAAATTGGAAGAAATTGAATCAAATTTTCAAAACCAAGAATCTGTCGGTAATCCACCCAAACCAACTAAAATGTACTTTCCAACACATTTTTGGAAAAACAAATAGAGGGTTTACAACAAAAGGTGGAATCTCAACAAAAAGTTATTAATCCCCTCAAGTCTCAAAGTCCGAATTCAGAGGATAAATGTATTGTTGTTGATACTAAGAAAGTTTGTGAGAATGTTTCTACTCAAACAGACCAAAGTGCTTTAGTAGACAATTCTACCCAAACTACTTGTGATTCATCTACCAATACCTCTACCCAGACCTTGACTGATTCTCTTGAATGTACTTGTCAAAATACTGCTACTTTTATAGCTGATGATTGTGTGCAATCTGATTTTTCTGATGAAGAACTTGCACATAGTTTAGTTTTGATATGGTACTTCTATAGGTTTTTCACATGCAACACTGTTGATGAGTTAGTTGTTCACCCTAAGCCTAGTGCTAGTATAGGTGTTGATACGTCTACTCAATTTTCTTGTGAGACCAAAGAGGTGTCAGTTCAAGTTGACCTAATTTCTGAGACTACCCATAATGTGAAGTTGGACACAAAGATTCCTGATTTTTTAAAACTTTCAAATGAATTTGAAACTAATCAATCTCCATTGAAATTTTCTTTTTAAGATTTCACAAAGGATGATTTTGATAAATTCATGGAGGGAGAATATGTTTTTAATTCAGAAACTGAGAAAACGATTGAATCTACCAAAATCAAAGTTGAAACAAAAGTGGAATCTCAAAAACCATTGTCCAAAGCTCCAACTTCATATTACTCAAAGAAACGAGTTAAGACAAACTCGTCAAGACTGAACCAAAGACCATTAAGTTAGAAACCTTTGTTGCTACCCCAGTGAAACATGTCAAAGAGGAACAAGCTGAGACCCCACACAAGACAAAGTACACCAAAGTGAAACTTCCGAAAGACTATTCTAATGCTTCTCAATCTAGCTCTCAATCTAACTTTATACCTAAGGTGTCTAAGTCTAGCTCAGTTTTGCTAACTAAGGATGCATCAAATGGTACAACTAGATATAAGGATAGATATGGATGGTTTTCTCATGAAAACCAAAGAAGCAAGAAGTTTCCTCACCTCCAAAAGATTCCAAAAAGATGAAAGTGTTTAAAACTTCTAGTTCTAATCTTCTTAATTTCAATTCAACAGGTGGAAAGAGTATAACTAGTGGTGCTAAATTGGTTGCTAAGACATTAGTACCTAAGATCACTAGTAATCAAAAGGATGTTGAGAAAAAGAAGAAAACAAAGAGGAGAAAGGATGTTAATAGGAGGAAGGGTGTTCCTGTTAATCAAAACAATTCTTCTTTGTTAAATAATGTTGAAATGCCAAGGCAAGACCTTGTGAGCTTGTAAACAATCTTAATTCTCGTACTTGTGTATCTGATGATGATGCTTGTAGACATGTTACTTTTAATTCTCATGTGAATGTTCGTACTTTTTATTCAAATGTGTTTGTTGATAATGTGCTTGTTAATGCTTATGTTGATTCGAAAACATGTTTGAATGCATATCCTAAGTTATATACCCTGCCTGTTTTTACTAACCATAAAGGACCCGTCTTCAAGTGGGTACCTAAAAACAGTTAAATTTCTTTGATTGCAGGAAATAACCATCTTTGTTTGGATACTCGATTCCGGGTGTTCGAAGCACATGACTGGAAATAAATCTTTGCTCAAGAATTTTGTTGAAATATTCATGGGAACAGTTCGCTTTGGAAACAACAATTTCGCTCCTATCTTAGGTTATGGAGACATTGAACGAAATGGAATTATCATCAAGAAAGTTCACTATGTTGAAGGTTAAGTCACAACTTGTTCAGTGTTGGACAATTCTGTGATAACAATCTTCAAGTTCTGTTTCGAAAATCTCTTTGCAAAGTCCAAACTCTAGATGGAGTTGATATTCTTTGTGGTGACTGTGATGATAATCTGTTTACCGTCAATCTCGATGATAACCAACCAACTGATAATATTTGTCTCATTTCAAAGGCTACTTCAAAGAATTCTTGGTTATGGCATAGAAGGCTTCTCATCTGAATTTCCAAACCATCAATACTTTGGTCAACAAGCATCTTATTGAAGGCTTACCTGACTATAAGTATGAAAGTGAGCATGTTTGTCCTTCTTGTGCTGTTGGGAAGATTAAGAGAGCTTCTCATAAACCGAAGAAATCTCCAAATTCTTTAGCACCTCTTCATTTGCTTCACATGGATCTTTGTGGGCCGATGAAAGTACAAAGCCGAAATGGGAAGAAATACATCTTGGTTATTGTTGATGATTATTCAAGATATACTTGGGTCAAGTTCCTTGCATCCAAAGATGAAACAACTCAAATGTTGATAGATTTCATCACTAATACTCAAGTAAATCTTCAACTTCCAGTTCGTTACATCCGTTCGGATAACGGAACTGAGTTCAAGAATGCTGTTTTTGATAAATTCTGCAAATCCAAAGGTATCACTCATCAATTCTCAGCAGTTCGCACCCACAACAAAACGGTGTTGTTGAAAGGAGAAATCGATCGCTGGTGGAAACAGCAAGGACAATGCTTGCTTATTCCAAATTGCCATCCAATATGTGGGCTGAAGCTGTTGACACTGCTAGTCACACTCAGAATCGGTCCATTATCAATCAGCGTTTCGAAAAGACTCCTTATGAGGTTGTTAACAAACGCAAACCCAACATCAACTACTTTCATATATTTGGGTGTGTTTGTTACACTTTGAATGATCGGGAGAATCTTGGAAAGTTCGAGAAGAAAGGGGATGAAGGATATTTTGTTGGTTATTCCAAAACATCAATTGCCTATCGAATCTATAATCGTCGAACCAACACAATTCAAGAAACAATGAATGTTTGGTTTGATGAGATGTCAAGCATGATTTTTGAGCAAGAAGGTTTGCTGCCAACAAGTAATGATCCAAGTACTTCAAGTACTTCTACAAGGAATTCTACCTTAGCTTCTAATTCAAGAAGTTTCCAACTCCAACAAGTGATGAATTAGATATTCTTTTTGAAGAATTCTATAATTCAAAACCGATTCATGATCAAGAACCTCAGGTCATCGCTGAACCAATTCAAAACAATGAACCTCTTCATAACAACGATCCAGTTCCTGACAACATTCATGAATCTTCATCAAGTTCTTCAGAGCAAGAATCCTCTTCTACTGATATTTCTCCACCATCCTCTCATAATTCTTCTCAAGTGAATGTTCAAGAACAACCTTCTCTATTAACTCAGACAACAAATCCATTAAACACTCCAATGTGTATGTACCACTTGATTTTGATCATCCAGCTTATGAGGAAAGAGTTATACCAAGTTATGACTCCATCTCTCAACAAACCTCAAGTTTCAATGATGATGATGTTGATCTTCAACAACAAGATCCTCTTCCTCATGCTCACAAGTGGACACGTATGCAGAAAGACCATCCTACTGATCAAATAATTGGAGATCCACAAGCAGGAGTAACTACTCGTACTTCAGTAAATGAGTGTCTTGTTGCACTTTCTCTTAGCAATATCGAACCCAAAACAGTATCTGAAGCTCTTCGAAATCCAGAGTGGGTTAAGGCAATGCAAGAGGAACTCGCACAATTTGAAAGACTGAAGGTATGGAGATTAGTTCCAAATCCTAGAAAAGATGATCCAATCGGAACAAAGTGGATATTCAAAAACAAAAAGGATGAGAATGGAGTAGTAGTAAGAAATAAAGCTCGACTTGTTGCAAAGGTTTATTGCCAACAACCTGGTGTTGACTTCGACGAAACTTTTGCTCCAGTTGCAAGAATGGAGGCCATTCGAATATTCTTAGCTTATGCAGCATTCCGAAACTTTACTGTGTTTCAAATGGATGTGAAGACTGCTTTCTTGAATGGTGACCTCAAAGAAGAAGTTTACGTTGATCAACCAGAAGGTTTTGTTGATCCTCAAAGGCCAAACCATGTCTACAGGTTAGACAAGGCTCTCTACGGTCTTAAGCAAGCACCCCGAGCATGGTATGATTCTTTAACTACTTTCTTACTAAGAGGTGGCTTTACCAAAGGCACAATTGACCCTACATTGTTCATTCGCAAACAAGGTAAGCACGTTCTACTTGTTCAAATATATGTTGATGACATTATATTTGGGTCGACCAGTCAAACATTTTGCCGAAACTTTTCATCTCTTATGGTTAATCATTTTGAAATGAGCATGATTGGGGAAATGAATTACTTTTTGGGTCTTCAAATCAAACAATTACCAACTGGTATTTTTATCACAAGGTAAATACATAAATGACATGTTGAAAAAGTTTGATATGACTTCATGTTCTTCAATTTCTACCCCAATGGCTGCTCGAACAAACATAATGCTGATACAAATGGGAAACCATTTGACCAAAAGAGATATCGAAGTATGATTGGTTCATTGTTGTACCTAACAGCATCTCGCCCAGATATAATGTTTGCAACATGTATGTGTGCTAGATATCAAGCTGCTCCAACTGATTTACATTATCAAGCTGTGAAACGAATCTTTCGTTATCTGAAGGGTACACCCGATTTAGGTCTCTGGTATCCAAGGGATACTGGATTCAATCTAACGGCTTATTCAGATGCAGATCATGCAGGTTGTAAACTTGATCGCAAGAGCACTTCCGGTACTTTACAATTTTTAGGATAAAATTGTGAGTTGGTCTTCCAAGAAACAGAATTGTGTGTCACTATCAACGGCTGAAGCTGAATATGTTGCTGCGGCTAGTTGTTGTGCTCAAGTTTTATGGATGAAGACACAACTAACTGATTATGGTCTGAAATATGATCATATTCCTATCTATTGTGATTCTCAGAGTGCCATTGCCATTGCAGTCAACTCAGTAAACCACTCTCGATCAAAGCATATTGATGTTATATATCATTTTCTCAAAGATCATATTGAGAAAGGTGACATCGAGCTCTACTTTGTGGGTACTGACTTTCAACTTGCAGATTTGTTCACAAAACCATTGGATGAAAAGAGGTTTAAATTTCTTATCTCCAAGCTTGGTATGTTAAATCTTAAACCTTAACTCTTTTGAAGGAATTCTTGACACATTCCAGAAAACACAAAATTGCATATTTTCAAAAATAAACAAAAAGATATTTATTTCAAAGTGGCTTGCATATACTATGTATGCAACCCGTTCTTAAATGTTATATTTATTATTAGAGTGTTTTTACATTCTAAGCTTTTGTTATTATACATATAAATTGATATAAGATAACAAGGAATCGAACGCCTTTGTGTACTTCCAAGTGTTCTTATATGAATATGTATGTGTGATAGCAATCAAATTGTTCAAATAAATTTTCAAACTATCAATTGTTGATATGAGAAACGAAGGATCGAACGCCTTTGTGTACTCCCTTGTTGTCTCATCTTGAACAATTGATTGGATTTTCATTTGCTTAAATGTTTTTAATTGCCTCCAACTTGTTGATGTAAGATGCGACGGATTGAACGCCTTTGTGTACTCCCTAGCTGTCTTACTCTCGACATTGTTGTTGACACAAAACTTTGTGTTTCTTTTTGATCTCACAAAACCAATTTTTGCTCCACCTTTCTATGGAAATTTTTGATCTATTCTTGCATAGCTTAAGGAGGAGTTTGTGATTTCAACAACTTTCAAAACTTCAAATGTGTTTCAAATGTTTTTTCATGCACACATTTGATGTTTTTCCAATGATTTTCAATCAAATGGAGTTCGGTAATTAGTTTGCACATGAGTGATAAGTATTTCTCAAAATTTACTCCATGAATTTCATCATCGCCGATGAGTTCTAACCCCGGAGTATTCACTTCTTTCATTAGATAGTGAGGGTATTTGAGTGATGTTGTTTTCGTGCAAATAGGATGGAGGGAGTAAAGTCGAAAAGTGAGAGGTTAAGGTGATATGATGTGAGAAAGGGTTAAAAGAAATGATACCCTTCCCCAAATTCTCAAAAAGCCGGGTAAAACACGTTTCTATCGGATTTCATTTGTTGATTTCTCGATATTGAAGAAGTCTTCATGGACCCAGTGAAGCGATGCACATCTTTTCCTAACCACTCAAGTGTTTCTTAACAAATACTTGTTTCATTTCTCACGGAGATTTTTCACATTTCTATTGACTCTTCATTTGGAAGATGTTGATATTGAAAAAGGGCGACATTCTGCTCCAGTCCCCGACTTCATTTGATCACGCTGTGTCTAGAGCTTTCTTGATTGGTCATTAATTTGATCATCCTTCATTTTTTAGGACACATTCGAGTCATGTCTCTGTGATATAATTGCTTATCTTTGTGATATAGCCGGAACATTTGTAGTGATATCTTAACTGATATTCCACGATGATCGAATGGAAATCCTACCAATGCTAACATCTTTTCCAACTTTGAACGTAGGTCTCACATTTTCATTTTATGAATCTGTTGACTTAACGAGAAGTCTATGTGACCTCGGATGTTATTTCCCAAAAGTCTTTGAGGATAGTAAAACATGATCATATCATGAATTACATTCTTTAAAGCAATCTATAGGTTGAAAAGCCATAGATCGAACCATTTAGAGATAAGTTTTGTGCTTTCTCAATGATAATGGGAAGTCCTAAATATAGTAATCGTATTTTTAGGCCACATCATTAATCCTTTCGATTCTTGATTGTGTTAACGGATCATTCTTATCCGGTTTCATTTCTCATCACACAAACACAGAAAACACCAACACCATGATATAACGTTTGTACCAACAACTTCGATCCTACATTTTAGTCACCCCTAGGATTTCTTGGGTTGGGCTAATGGTTTGGGTTGATGTTTTGATGGTTGACATTTCTCCATGTCTTGTTATTCCTTTTGACATTTAATCAATCAAATGTGTACATAATGACATTGGTTCCCAATTTTGTCATTATGAGGGGGAGAAAATTTTATGATTGATTTACTGGGTGATAAGGAAACAAGGAGAAAAGTTCGAGTTTGGTTTGGTTGTTTCACTAAGTTTTAGGCTTATCAGAGTTTGTGTATAGGGGGAGAAAATTCTTCATGATGTATCAATAGTTTCAGATTTTCACTAGATTTTAGTTGTTTGAGATTTTGATTTTAAAAAGGGGGAATCTGAATTAACTTCAAAGATTAGAATGAAACAGAAGATGAAAGGATTTTCACTTAAGATGCTTCAAAAATCCAAAGACGCTCCAAAATGTGTATACTCATGGATTGAGGGGGAGCATGATTACTTCATAAGAATTTCATCCAAACTTCATTCAAATGCTTATTCTCCAAAGTGTTCAAGTTGATGTGAAAAAGATCAAAGCTTCAAAAAGGTTGAAAGATTGATTCGAAGATTCAAGTCAAAGAAGTAAAACTTCAAAAGAGTCTTCATCAAACACACTTCATTCAAGATCTTCAAGTCATACAACAACATTTTATCAAGAAACTCCAATGCATACATCAAGGGGGAGAGTTCATATTCATGAAACTTTATTCCAAGAAGATGAAATTCATTCGAGAATTAAAACTGAAGAATTGAAAAAGTTGAATTTCACTCAAGAATCGAAGATTGATACATTCGAAACCAAGATTCATACCTTCCGCATTACAAAAGACAACTCTGATTCATGATTCAACAATTCTTGAAGATTCAAGAAAGCACACACACGTGTTGGACTTCATTATCCTTTTCTTCAAGATTCAAGACTCACACGCATTCATTATTCTCTGTTCAAAAAGAACATTGGATCATCACATGATTTAACTTCAAGAAGTTCAGACCAAGAACTGAATCAAGTTCTCCAAAGACAAAAGAAAAAGCTTTGACGACTTGTTTCAACACCCCAATTGTCTTCACCACCGGGCTCATCAAATTCATTCCTACAAGACAATATAACACGTACTTCATTCATTACAATATATCACTAAGGGGGAGAATGTTAGAAATCCAAAAATAGTGAAAATTGTAATCTAGATTAGAGGAATTTCTTGTTGTTAATTCATAGATAAATGATCACTAAGGTTGAGGGGCTAATTGTGACAATTAGCATAATTGTGTAGTTAGACTATAAATAGCCCTCTCATACCTTAGAGATCATAACTTTTGTATAATCCTTTCATAACTTTCATAACTTTAATACCAGTAACCACACACATTGGTACACGCGATTCTCTCTCAAAACACACACAAACACCAAGAACACACACTATCCAAACTGCCATTGTTGAATTGAATTCAGTGATAAAATCGTGTTATAACAATTTCTAATCTTAACTCTGTTTGTGCTGAATCTGAATGTGATGAATCTGATGGTGATGAACTAGCTAATGAGGTTGTTAGTGCATGTTTCTCGGTGACAAAAGCATTCTAGATGTGTTACATATATTTACATATGTTCAAGTCTTGTAATTTATCTTGTAATTACCGTTTGTCAATAATATTACCTTGGCATATATTGTTGATCATATTGGGATCCATTTATGTTTATGTGTTTGTTTCTTATTTGTATTTTGCAGGTTTTAGACATAACATGTAAAGAGTCATTAAGTTAATTTTGGTTGTTGCGTTTAATAGCAGTTGAAATATTATCTTAATGTACTTCCAAAGGGAAGTTAGTTAACTGTGTTTCTGCGTATTTACATCAAGAGAAACAGTAACTTAGTGAATACTTCCAATAGGTAATATAGACAATGTTGTTTCTGCGTATCCACAGCAGTAGAAACATTGTCGTTAGCTAATGATTGGTTCTGCATATATTTACAGTAGTTTAAACATTAGCTAAGTTAATGTTGGTTTTGCGTCTCGACAGCAGTTAAAACATTAACTCAAATATCCTAAGTGTTATTTGAGTGTTCTCGGGAACGAGCAATTAGTTGCTTGTGGAGAGAACACTCAAAAGGTCATTTGAGGGTTCTTGGGAACAAGCAAAAGTTTGCTTGTGGAAAGAACACTCAAATGGTCATTTGAGAGTTTCTGAGGAACAAGCAAAAGTTTGCTTGTTCATAAGAACTCTCAAATGGTTTGAGAGTTTCTGTGGAAACAAGCAAAAGTATGCTTGTACACAAGAACTCTCAAACAGGCCAAAACCCTTATGGGCTTGACATGAGAACACTCAAATCCCATTAGATTTGAGAGTTCTTGTCACTTGCCTATAAATAGAGGTGTGTGTTCATGCGTGTTCTCAACAAGAGTGTAGAGAGAGAACGAGCAAAACCTAGAGAGAGAAAACCAAGAACACGCACGGTTGATCTTGTGGGTACTCGAATCACGCACGAACCGCAAACACACACCCGGTTTGGACGGCTTGTAGACTTAGATTACCACGTTGGTTGGTAAAGTTTGTCCGGAGAGCCGTTTCACTATAGTAACCAAATACGGGTGTTTATATTCACGCAAAAAGATATATATATATATATATAGTGATATATATATATATAATAGTATATATATAAAAAAGATATATATATATATATATAGTATATATATATATATATATATCATAAAAGGTAGATATAGAAACCGTGGGTTATTTCGAGGAATTCTGCACCTCGACATTTCGGTTCGGTAAGACCCGGGGGACTTACAACTGGTATCAGAGCCATAGGTTTTAACAACCTTGGTTCGAGATTGATCACGGTTTGGGTATCCCATTTTTGCGTGATTCTTAGGTGGAGAAGTGTTTTTCGGGTGTTTTGGAATAAAGGTTCAAACTTGATGCCAAAATAAGACATATCTCATTCCTAAGATCATTTTCTCAAATTTTCATTGATCAAGGAACAATATCGGGTTCGGGATCTAAGAAATTGTGAGAAAATGTGTTTTGCGTGTTCTTGGTACTGTACCATTTGCGTGTTTCTGGTACTGTACCTTTTGCGTGTTTCGTTAATAACAAGGCA
>CM067171.1:125386795-125419033 GCA_034093135.1 Erigeron breviscapus | reverse complement strand
GGGTTGGCTTTGTGCATACCCATTTAAACCGAAGCGTTGACTTTATTTTCAAGTTATGAATTCAAAGAAACTTTTAGTAACATACAATGACATTAGGTTATATACAAAATGTACAAGTAAATGGTTTATAAAATTTGGACACAAAATTTGTTTGTGACCACCCCATGTGGCCGCCCCCCCCCCCATGTGGTTATTCATGCAAGTTTGATATATATTCAACACTTGTACATACACAACACTTGACATAGATTGTATCAATTTTCTCATGCAAAAGGAACAAGACTTCTCTCTCAATACTCAACTAGCATTTTTCTCTTCCTTTTTCCTCTATTGATTTCGGCCAAAGGGAGCAAAAGGGAAGGCATTTCAAGTTTAAATCCTAGCACATTTGGGTGTTTGTTGATAGTTTGGGGTATACAAGCTTGAGGTTCTTCTAGGTTGAAGACTTGCCACTTCAAGATTATCATCTCCTTCATATCAACCTTCTCATAAGCTTGGAAGAAGGTAGTCTTCTAAAACACCCTATGGTTGTTGTTTTGATTGCATATTATTCATATACATGGATCCTTATTGTTTGGGTTTTCTTTAATAAGTTAAAATTTGGTTTTAACCACATATAACACATTGAAATGGTTCAATATTCCGCTGCGTTTTTGATATTATAATGATAATATGACTTTGATAAAACCCAACAAGACTCAACACAATATTCTTCAAGTCTTCCTCAGTAAAAACAATTCCTATAACCAAAAAACTAAAATAAATTATTTTAAAACATAGCATATTCCATATATATGTATACATATATAGATAATGTAATTTTTTATAATTTACATTACCTGAAAGATTGTTCTGTTGTTGTTGTTTGAATAAAATGTCTTCACACATGAATTGCCATGTTTCATGTAAGTGCACGTCTATGTCAATCGCAGTCTAGATTGTTTGGGCTTATATTGTTATATGTCTTTGTAACGTGATTGTCATTAATGAACTTAGTATTATGCATAGAATACTAGATTAAGTTTAAGTATTGAATGTATAGTAAATCTGCTAAGTGTGAATTGCGAGTTCGCAATTCACAATAGGTAATACGACCCCGTATTTGCAGGGTCAAATACGAGGCCAATCACAGAATGCGACCTCGCATTAGTGACGGGCTGGGCTGGGTTTGCGAGGCCGACTCGCTGAAGCCCATGTCGGGTGTTACCTATATAAACCGAACCCTAACAGAGATTAGGGTTGAACATTTGTCGAAGAAAATCTGCGAGGCCGCAGATGATCTAGGGGCTTTTTGTTGATCACCAAGTTATTGTGAGGGATTCCGCACCTCAAGATAACTGGAGCAAGCTATTGACGATCCATACCAGGGGACTTACAATTGGTATCAGAGCCTCTTGGTTTAATACCGGAAGGTTATAGCTTGTTGGTGATAGACAATATTGATTTAGGGTCGTTTAGACGTGATTCTTTCACGAGTTTACGACCGGAAATCTTGTTTGTGACATCGATTTGTATTTGCAGCAGTCGAAGGTGTTATTGTTGGTGTTTAGGGTTTCAAATTCAAGAGATCTAAGGATTCCAGCAGCATTTGCGACCTCGCGGGCTTGTATTACCTCATCCAGCTCGTATTGCGACCTGGGTAGCTAATTACGACCTCGCCAGTTCAATTGCGACCTCGTGTTTCGTTTGCGACCTCGTGAGCTCTTTAAGACCTCGCCAGTTCAATTACGACCTCGAGTAGTTAATTGCGACCTCGTTTTTCTTCACGACCTCATGAACTTTTACGACCTCGTTTTTATAAACAGTTCGTGAATTTTGCTAGCTCGGAGAAAATGACGTCTCAATTACCCGCAAATTATCAATCTTTGCTGAATCAACTAATTTTGATGGATCACGAAACCGGAAAGGCCAACTCACCGCCCAAGTTAATAAGCCTTGATAGATATTTCAGTTGGAAGGGCAGATTCGAGTCATATTGCAGGTTAATGGATGTGAGGATGTGGATATGTATTGTTAATGGTTATGTTCATCTCACTGTGCAAAATGACAAAGAACCTACTGGTTCGGGTGGTGGAAAAGCGGCTTCGTATGAGCAAATGACTGTTGATCAAAAGAAAGATTACGAAGCAGAAAGTAAAGCTTTAGGATCACTCTGAATGGCTCTCCAAGGGGAATTCTTGCACTTGTTTGAAATGTATGATAGTGCAAAAGGCTTATGGGATGCACTCAAAGAGCATTGTGAAGGTGATGATGATCTCAAAAAGAGAAGGAAGGATTTGCTAAAGAAGCAGTATTATGTCTTTACTAGCTTCAAAGATGAGCCTCTTGATGAGATCTTGATTCGTTACAGTTATTTTCTGGTTGAGCTTGCATACTTTGGGTACAAACCTGATCCAGAAGATGTCATCGAGAAGTTGTTGGAAGCTCTTCCAGTTAAGTGGGAAGGGTTTGTCACTTCTATCCAACAAAATCCCGAATTTAGCTCATGGACTCTGGATCAGATCATTCGAAAGCTGAGAGGTCAAGATATGAAACGAAAGTCGAAGGAAGCAGGTAGCAGTGATTTTGTTCAGCGTCCTGAACTCTATCATAGCAAATCAAGCGTTCCTTCTGCAAAATCTTCAAGTGGAGGGATTACTGCCTTCTATAGTGGAGATGATGACAAGATGAAGATGTCAACGGATTCTGATAGCAACTTGATGTATGTAACTTCTCTAGAATCGGCCATGATAGTGCATAATGGGGTTCAGAATAGTAGTTCTCCAAGCTCGGGTTATACAGGGATGCCGATGAGCATAAGATCTGCTGAGGGACAATTGGGCATGCTCGCTTCATTTGTGTCTGCTCATGAAAAGTTAATTGGAGGAAAACTAACTGATCCTGATTTGGTTAGGGAGGATTACAAGCAAGTTGATCAAGATGACTTGGAAGAAATGGATCTGAACTGGCAATTAGCTATGTTAACATTGAGAGTTCAGCGTTTCACAGATAGAACCGGAAGGAAAGTTGTGAATGGCAAAGTAGGGTTTGACAAGACCAAGGTGAAATGTTATAACTGTGATGGTTTTGGACATTTTGCAAGAGAGTGTCAGAGGCCAAGACGGGATAACAATTCAGCTACCGGCCGTCAGAACTTCAATCAGAGTGGTTCTATAGTGAGTCAGAATTCCGGACATCAATATGCTAATACTGGGAACCGAAGCTCAGGAGAAGCGGACAACTCAAGAGCCTTAGTTGTTCAATCTGATGGTACATATAATTGGGGTTCGACTAGTACCGATGATCAGAATCATGCATTCTTGGCAGAAATTCATGACTTTGATGGAGGAATGAATGAT
This sequence comes from Erigeron breviscapus, assembly GCA_034093135.1. NCBI lineage: Eukaryota > Viridiplantae > Streptophyta > Magnoliopsida > Asterales > Asteraceae > Erigeron > Erigeron breviscapus. The sequence continues at coordinate 125,415,695 of CM067171.1, read as the reverse complement.
CTCGTTGATAATTCATTCGACTATACACTATATGCCAGCACGGATGATCATGATAGTTTTCATTAGAAGATAGAAGATGAATCTGAACCGTCAGAACCAGTAAGAGCTGAGAATGAAGAAGTTTTCACTGAAGCCATTGAAATTGTGAAAACTGAGAAAAAGGATAAGGATGTAAAGATTGAGATACCTGATGATCTTAGTACAGAAGGGCTCGTGAATTTCGTGGCCAATCTTGAGGCACCAGAACAACAGGTAAGTCTTTCTCTACATTCACTTATTTCTGTTTGTAAAAGTAGCATAGGTTTGTCTAGCGAAGTAACTGTCCTTAGAAAGGAACTCGATTCTACCAAGACACTTTTAAATGATGCCACTAGTGATAGAAGTAAGTTATCTACTGATGTTATGGTATTTAAAGGTCATGCCAAAGAATATCTTAATCGGATTAAATCTGAAGAAGATAGATTTGAGTCACTTAGGGTAGAATATGCTTAGTTACAAGGCAGAAAACAAATGCTAGAAGAGGATTTAGAAAGGGTAGTGAAAGAAAGTGCTAAAAAGGACAAAGAATTAGCAGATTCTAGGGTACAGATTGTTGAACTAAGTGGCAAACTAAATAAAATGAGAGACATAGGAACTATGATGGGTCACCTTAGAGATGCAAAACTTAAAGGTGAACAACCTAGTCTTGTCCATAAATATAATGCCGTTCCGCCACCTTTTAGTCACAATTATGACAGTTTTCAGAAGCTTACTTTAGAAGAATCTGAAAAATCAAGTCCTGAATATGTACCCAAGACTACCCCTCCGGAGACCAAAACTAGTGATGTTCTTATCTCTGAGATGTCTAAGTCAGAGAGATCTGGGAACAAGACTAGTGAATCTACGGCTCACTCAGACCCAAGTGAAGCCAAACGGACAGTGGATAATAAACTAAAGAAATTGAAAAAGAAGTTGAAATGGAAACAATTGTCTAGTTTACTTTGAAAGGTAATGATGAAGTGTTTTCAGCAAAGGAGTCAGATTTAAACGGTAAATATCCTGAAAATATTGATCAAATCTGGAGTCTTGATGAACCCATAAAATCTGAACATTTACCAAAACCTGTAAAAAGCAAGAACTTAAAAGATACTGTTTTCAAGAAAGGTTTTGTTCAAACTTCTACAATTAATGCAGAAGGTTTGAGTGTTCAATCTGAAACACCTGAACAATTTGCTGAAAGGAAAATTAAAGAAATGTTATCTATTGATCCAAAGATTCAAACTGTGAAACGGTATGCACCTCCCATACAAGCACCGACTTCTTGGGAAGAGGCTTATGCAGCCCTTGAACATATAGATGAATTAAGAGGTCATGGGGTTCCAGTGCCTGAGATTATTCATGGTGATTTATCGAAGAAGGCTTCTAAAAGGTCATGCTTTAAGTGTCGTGAGGTAGGTCACGTGTCAAGCTGTTGTCCTTATAAGAAGAATAAATCTAGGGTGTCACCTGAAAAATCTAGAGGTAGTAAGGATTCTAGTGAAAATAGTAGGTCTGTGCACAGCATATCCATGAAAGATTACAAGAATAAATATTATGAGGAATATGCTGAGAAAAATTCTGATAGTTTAGCTGTTAAGAATTACTTAAGATTTAGAGAATTTGAAAAAGACAGATCTGAGAAGACTAGAAGTGTCTCACCTAGAGATAAGTCTGTACAATCTAGAAGTGTCTTACAAAGGGAGATTGAGAATAGAACCCAGAAAAGTGGTAATAAACCTAGAAGTGTCTCATCTCGAGAAGGTTCTAGTAGTTCGAGTCAGTCCAGTAAATTAAGAGATAAACCCAACAGTGCTTACTATGAAAGATTAATTGCTGAAGCTAAATCGAATTCTACTTCTTTATTTCAGCGACATAGTCCTAGGAGAATGTCTTCATCATCTCCTGAGAAAATGTCAAGATTTCAAAAGAATTCTAAGGGTTTTAACCAAAGGCTACCTACTGAAAGGAGGCATAGTGGTTCCCCCAGTCGTAGGCTTAGTGCTGGAAGAAATTCACGAATTTCACCTAGTAGAAGGCCTGTTGACAGCTCAACTGTTAAACCAACTAAGGTTTGGGTGCCTACTGGTGAATCTTGGGCTGACATAGTTTCGGATGAAGAGAATGATAGACCCAAAGCCAACAGGGCTAGGGGTCCTTTGAAAAACTAATTGTTTTTGAATGTGCATGAGCTGCTAAGGAAGACCGCAGGTTTATGGTTTGTCAATAGCGGATGCTCCAGACACATTATAGAGGACAAGAGATTATTAAACAGAGTTTACTTCTGTTAAAGGATCTTATGTCTGTTTTGTAAATTTATTTTGTAATAAATAAAGTACTATAAAAGATCATATTTAGATGATTATCTATAGTACAGATTTTCATATTTTATGCTTTATTTTTGTTGTTGGTTAAGTTATATGTCAGTTCCAGAAGTGCACTAGTTTAATCACAGGGATGAAGAAATTGGTGTTCTTGAGGAAGTAGACATCTGTGGATGTTTGTCTTAGGGGAGAGATCGGATTACATAACAGCAAGTGAATTCTCATTCACCGGCTCTGGCTATAACGGTTAGGTTTTCCTCTGTACTCTCATAAAGATAGACAATGAATCCACCATATCCATAACCAATAATCCTGTTAAGCACAGTAGGACTAAGCACATAGACATAAGGTTTCATTTTATTCGTGATTGTGCAGAAAAGAAATTAATAGTCCTAGAAAAGGTGCCGAGTGACTTTAATTTAGCTGATCTGTTCACTAAGGCTTTCGACCGAGCTCGTTTCGAGTTGTTAGTCCAATTGATTGGAATGAGAAATCTATAGTGACAGTGTCTCTCAAAAGGAACTTTGTAAAATGAGTCAGTGTTTGTGTCGTTATGTATGTGTGTCATATAGTGTCAGAAAAACAAAATAAAAATGAGAAAAATCAGAAAAGAAAAAGAAATATAATAAAAAGAGTAAGGTCATTGCATCAAGACGATTAGACGTGACGATACTTTAGCTTTTAAGCCTACTTAATTGTACTTTAAAATGCTCAGTTCAGTGATACCATTATATGATGTATCGATAGGCACAAAGTACCAAGGTTTCCTTATAATCTGAATTTAAATGTATACAATGTTCTTATGGGAAACGTATTCAGATATATGGCTAAGAATACTTGTTCTTAAAATAGACAAGTCCTTTAAATCTTATGAAAGATCTTGCATTGTAATTATGTATATTTGGTCTTTATATAGAAGGTCTCGGGTACATATATGTGTATGTATTGCTTTTTCGGATGTATATTTGTGACAAGATATGCAAATATCTAATAAATCTGTTGAAAATATGAAGCTAATGTGGCCTTTGAGATTCGAACAAGTAAGTCCTTGGGATGTCTTTTTATACCTAGCCTACCTAAAGCTTCCAACTTGGGATAGGTTGTCAGAAAGTTCGCTACACGGGTCTCATCGAAAGTCATGGGTTTTCATAAGTGCTTAAAAAATGTCACAAATATGCAAGTACTTGGCATTATGCAATGTTGAGTATATTTCCGTACGTGAGTCAAGTTAAGTAGCTTTGCGCGTGAGGAATCACCGACCTGTCACCGCTGACTTGATTCTTAAAGACTTTCTCACTTTACTCACCAAATATCTTAATTTTAGTGCTTGTGTCGATTGTGAGAGTGTATCTGAATATGGGGCACATAAGTTCGCAAACGTGATTAAGTGACATATTAGGCTACTCGGGTTGCATGGTGACTGTCCTTGGCCAGGGTATGTCGAAAGTATCACAAACCAAAAAGGAGACTGGAAGTACCGAGTGTTTAAGAGGACAAACATATTGGTAATCGTTTTTGGATCACTGTCCATAACTAATAATAAGAGAATTATTTCTCGCTAGTAGGCTTATGTAACATGCTAATCTGATCTAATCAGCAGTAACTTTAGCTCTTGTAATTATGTTATTCGTTTATGTTTAGTGTATGTGTGTGTGTGTGTGTTTGTATTTTTCGTGAAATGTTTAATTTTTATTTTTATTGTTGTTGTAAAATAAAAGTTCCTATTGCACGAGAGACAGAGTCAGAATAGAATCTAGTTTCCAAGAGGACTCAACTACGTTCTTATGGAACAGTGAATAAACGAGTAGGGTAGTTAAGCGATAGTGTTGTGATCAAAAGCTAAAAGAAAGTTTGTCACATTAACAGAATATGGGTTTAAGGAAAAGAACACAGAGTTGTTGATTTCAATAAACAGATATTGAGTTAATGCTTTTGCATTGATTCTTAGAAAGAAGATTTTCTTAAGAATGAACACAGAGATGTTCATAGTTTTGAATTTTATCTTTAAAAGAATCATTTTATATCTTAGAAAGAAGATTTTCTTAAGAATGAACACAGAGATGTTCATAGTTTTGAATTTTATTTTAAAAGAATCATTTTATATCTTAGAAAGAAGATTTTCATTAGAATGAACACAGAGTTGTTCATAGTTCTGAATTTGATCTTTGAAAGATTTTTGAATCAAAAAGATTTGGAACAGGGATTCCAAATGATTTTGTAAGCACTTTCAAACATGTGCAAAATCAGAGTGTGCTTACAGCGGATTATTTGACCTTAAAATGACTTAGGTTAATAATAGATTGCTAAGTATATTCATTTTTATCTTGCTATTTTATTCATTTCTTCAGATTGTATGTTATTACTTTGAGAAGATTTGATGTGTGTGTTGAGATGTGCAGGACAATGAACATATATTCGTTTTTGTAGGTTGTCGAGCAAGATCTCACCATGGAAGCAAGATATGGATCATGCAAATCCATACTGAACAAAGATAAATACTAGTTTTGAATTTTATTTTTAAAAGAATCATTTTATATCTTAGAAAGAAGATTTTCTAAGGAAAAGAACACAGAGTTGTTGATTTCAATAAACAGATATTGAGTTAATGCTTTTGCATTGATTCTTAGAAAGAAGATTTTCTTAAGAATGAACACAGAGTTGTTGATTTCAATAAACAGATATTGAGTTAATGCTTTTGCATTGATTCTTAGAAAGAAGATTTTCATTAGAATGAACACAGAGTTGTTGATTTCAATAAACAGATATTGAGTTAATGCTTTTGCATTGATTCTTAGAAAGAAGATTTTCTTAAGAATGAACACAGAGATGTTCATAGTTTTGAATTTTATCTTTAAAAGAATCATTTTATATCTTAGAAAGAAGATTTTCTTAAGAATGAACACAGAGATGTTCATAGTTTTGAATTTTATCTTTAAAAGAATCATTTTATATCTTAGAAAGAAGATTTTCTTAAGAATGAACACAGAGATGTTCATAGTTTTGAATTTTATCTTTAAAAGAATCATTTTATATCTTAGAAAGAAGATTTTCTTAAGAATGAACACAGAGATGTTCATAGTTTTGAATTTTATCTTTAAAAGAATCATTTTATATCTTAGAAAGAAGATTTTCTTAAGAATGAACACAGAGATGTTCATAGTTTTGAATTTTATCTTTAAAAGAATCATTTTATATCTTAGAAAGAAGATTTTCATTAGAATGAACACAGAGATGTTCATAGTTTTGAATTTTATCTTTAAAAGAATCATTTTATATCTTAGAAAGAAGATTTTCTTAAGAATGAACACAGAGATGTTCATAGTTTTGAATTTTATCTTTAAAAGAATCATTTTATATCTTAGAAAGAAGATTTTCTTAAGAATGAACACAGAGATGTTCATAGTTTTGAATTTTATCTTTAAAAGAATCATTTTATATCTTAGAAAGAAGATTTTCTTAAGAATGAACACAGAGTTGTTGATTTCAATAAACAGATATTGAGTTAATGCTTTTGCATTGATTCTTAGAAAGAAGATTTTCTTAAGAATGAACACAGAGTTGTTCATAGTTCTGAATTTGATCTTTGAAAGATTTTTGAATCAAAAAGATTTGGAACAGGGATTCCAAATGATTTTGTAAGCACTTTCAAACATGTGCAAAATCAGAGTGTGCTTACAGCGGATTATTTGACCTTAAAATGACTTAGGTTAATAATAGATTGCTAAGTATATTCATTTTTATCTTGCTATTTTATTCATTTCTTCAGATTGTATGTTATTACTTTGAGAAGATTTGATGTGTGTGTTGAGATGTGCAGGACAATGAACATATATTCGTTTTTGTAGGTTGTCGAGCAAGATCTCACCATGGAAGCAAGATATGGATCATGCAAATCCATACTGAACAAAGATAAATACTAGTTTGATGAGGCTATCATAGGAGTATTTATAACTGTTTAACCAAGATGAATACTAGTTTGATGAGGCAATCATAGGAGTATTTCATATGGTTTTAGGATTTTGCATTATCAAATTTCATTTGCAAAAATATAAGAGATTAGGTTTCAGTAAGATGTTTTTACAGAGTTAAAGACAAGTGACTTTAGAAACGGAATCTATATAAGTTTGTATAATGAAGGATATTTTGTTGGAAGACCTTAGATTAGGTTATCCATAGAATAATAAGACAGGGTTCTTAAGATTCTAAATTTGTGATAAGTATCCGTAGAATGATAAGACAGAGATCTTAAGATTCTAGAATTTGTGATATGTATCCGTAGAATGATAAGACAGAGATCTTAAGATTCTAAATAAGTATCGATAGAATGATAAGACATGGTTCTTAAGATTCTAATTTTTTTCTGATAAGTTGACGGATAAACAAGGAGTTTATAGGTCAATGATTTTGAACAATAAGACAGAGATCTTACAGTTTAGATTTTTGAACAATAAGAAGTTCAAGTTCTTGAAGATTTGTAGTTCTAGACTAAGATAATGTCATATGTTTATGACTTATGATAGTGAAGAATAACAAATTTGGAGAAGAAAATGAAGAATGTAATTCTAGATTAAGTCGTTACTTTCAAATGTAATAGTGATGAAATAATGAAGAATAACATTATCATTTTTATCTCGTTATTGTGTTTTGTTTAAGCTAAGTTGTGCAGGTATTAGCACAAGGAAGCACAATGATTTATATATGTCTCCATAAATCAAGACATTGAGACTTCGAGACAAAGAATTGCTTTTGAAACAGGATCCATGTTCCTGAAGTTTGTGATTCAAGTTTCAAAGTTTCTGGTTTTCATGGGAGTCAACTAGTTCAGGATTGATTGTTGGAAATTCTACTTCTCTATTACATGTCGGTTAGGCAAGGCGAGCAGGGACTCGAGATATGCTTAATTCGGAGAGATTTATCGTTGAGGGGGAGAACTACAACAAGCTATGGTGCATTAGTTGATTATTATGACGATACAGAGAGTTTGAAGTTTGTCTTTCAAATCTGAAGTTTCGGAAGATCGAGTTTTGGGTATAGCAATTAAAATTTTGTTGTCTCGAAATTCTTTTTCAGTGTATTTTCAGAGAAGTCAATCCAAAGGAAGGGTTTCTAAGCAAAAGACTGAAGTATTCAAGACAATGCTAAGAACATCAGGTTTTTATAATATATTATTTATATAGTAATTACAGATGTTGATAGCAAGGTCATTATTAGTTGAAGATCTTAGATATAAAAATAATTTTATTTTAATATGAAAGATTATCAACTTCATACTTGTGAAACCTTAGACATAGACATTAAGTGAATGTAGAAGATTATTAAAATCTTAGACATAGACATATGTAAATGTAGAAGGTTATGTGAAACCTTAGACATAGACATTAAGTGAATGTAGAAGATTATTAAAATCTTAGACATAGACATATGTAAATGTAGAAGGTTATGTGAAACCTTAGACATAGACATTAAGTGAATGTAGAAGATTATTAAAATCTTAGACATAGACATTAAGTGAATGTAGAAGATTATGTGAAACCTTAGACATAGACATATGTAAATGTAGAAGGTTATGTGAAACCTTAGACATAGAAATGTCATGTTTGAATGTGAAAGGCTACATAGTTAATATTTTATGCCTTAGACATAGATATATTGTTTGAATATGAAAGGTCTTTGTTACCTTAGATATAGAAAGATATATGAATGTGAAAGGTTTAAGCATTGATTATTTAGATCATATAGTTATGAAAACATGTCATAAATTGAGGAGAAATACCTAGTCAATTGTGTTTTCATAAGAATATGAAGTATTTAATCAATATTTTGTTCTATCATAGTTATGTATCCCAGTCATAAGTTGAGGGGGGTACATAAGAATGATGGTTGTTATAATGATTAGTCATCGTTATACTTCCTAGTCATAAAATTGAGGGGGGGGTATAAGAATGAAGAATCAATTTTATAACTGGTTAGAAATATGGATTGTTGCAAGTGGTACAGATTCGGGAAAGCTAAATTCGAGAAAGTTTTGGAAAGATTGATCGTCGAAAAGTTAAAGAATTTTGTGTAAGTTTATTAACTTTTCAGGTTAAGACGAAGATCGAGGAAAAGATGAAAATTTGATGCTTACAGGTTTGATCTTTTAAATTTTCATATTTCCAGGATGTTTGTAGTAATCGTTGATCAATTATTCAGAAACTTTGACGAAATTTTGATTTTAAAGTGTGCAGGAGGTAATACGACCTCGTAATTAGCAAGAGGCAGAATACGACCTCGTAATTGGTCAATTGAGCCTTGTGCAGATACGACCTCGTAATTGGGCTTGGTTGACCCAGACCCATTCGGGTCAATTGGGTATATAAACCAAATTTACCCAAACACGACCTCACATTTTATTTTATCAAAATAGAGCATTACGACCCCGAAAATACTACTTTGCTACCCCGTTTGAGATTTGATATATACAATTAGATCGAGTGTTTTTGAGTGATATATTTGTGATCCTAGTGAAATACTGAATCTAGGTATACTATCTAATCGTCCTATAGTTAACCATGCAACAAGAAAATCAAGAAAATAGAGTTCGAAATTTTCGAACTAGGTTTTTTAATTTTCATTCGATTTTGATGTTTTTGGTTAAAAATAAGGGTTGGGGTATCTTTATCGTTTGAATACGAGTATAAAGAAACAATTTTACAGTTTTGGTTGGGTAAATCGCGAAATCGCGTTGGGGAAGACGAACAGTGCGACGGACTCGCATTTGGGGATTTGCTAGCCCGGATTTGCGACCTCGTAAATGTCAATTTATTTTGACTGGTTTGACTTTCGGAATACGATGCCGATTTACGACCTGATCAAATACGTGGCCAAATTGGAAAATACGACCTCGTATTTTAGAGTTTGGTTGACCGTATTTTGACCTTGAATACGACCTCGTATTTTGACTTAACAGATTTTCAAAAGTTTATTTTATAAAAATTTGAAAATAAGTTAATTATTATCCTTAACTTAATTACAGGGATAATTTAAGTTAATTTAACAGATTTTCAAAAGTTTATTTTATAAAAATTTGAAAATAAGTTAATTATTTATCCTTAACTTAATTACAGAGATAATTTAAGTTAATTTAACAGATTTTCAAAAGTTTATGTTAATAAAGATTTGAAAATAAGTTAATCTATCTATAACTAAATTACCGAGATAATTTATGTTATGTTGTAAATTACAGGGATAATTTATTCTTTTGACTAAATTACAGGGATAATTTTAGTTGTTTATGACTGCATATGAATTTTTATGTCTATTTGAGTAATTAATTATTTGTTATTGATTACAGAAATGGCAAGAGAATTTGTATCAGGTCATAACTTTCTGATTAATTTGGACGAGAATCAAGATGGAACAGAGTATTATCATGATATTTTCAGATTTTTGAAGCGGTCAAGAATTAATCACATTCTTACTCACTCACCTGTGTTATTTGAGTCATACCTGGTAGAGTTCTGGGAAAATGCAAGGCATAAGAAGACTGCTACTCAGGAGTGGATTGAAACAGTGGTTGCGGGCAAGACCATTAAGTTCTCAGCTTCCGATCTTATTGATATCTTGAAGTTAGGTACAGTAGATCAAGAAGGAGGAGAGAATGGACCTACTACTTTTAGTAGAGAGGTTATTGTTGGAGGATTTACTAGGATGGGATATGCCGATGACTTGAATGTGGGAACATTGAAGAAGCACGGATTCTTTGGAAGGTGGAGATACTTAGCGCACATATTGTTGGTTAGTTTGTGTAGTAGAAGAACCGGATGGGATACGCTTAATCAAGAATCTCAAGCTCAGATGGTTGGTCTGGTATACAACAAACCGTATAGCTTTTCTAAGTATTTCTTCAACGAATTGAGGAAACAAACAACTGCCAGACAAGGGCATTGGTTTATGGTTTATCCTAGATTCGTTATGATGATTATCAACCATCATATTCCTAATCTGCCTGCTACTAAGTCGGTTCTGAAAGTGACATCTATTGTAAAAAGGGCATATGATGAGCTCAAGAGTCGCTTTGATGGTGATCCAGGTGCTCAAGATATTCCTTTGTTTGGAGCTCTAGTGGATATTAATTTCAATCCACCTACAGCTGAAGAGTTTTCCAGATTCAGGACTGAGATTGTTCCACATGAGCCAGTAGCTAATCCAGTTCCTCTACAGATGGTGATGCCAGATGTGCCAATGGGCGATATAGCACAACCACAGGTTCAAGGCACAGAAGAGGTGATAGTTGAGAGAGATGTGGTCTTGAAAAGGAAGCAGAAGCACATGAAGATACCGTTGATCATGCTGCTAGTACTTCTGAAGGTGCTTCAAAGAAAGTTTCATCTGATTCAGGTCTGAAAAGGAAATGAGCAGAGTCTTCTAGGGAATCTGAGGTGCCAGAAGTTGAAGAGGTACCTACTCCAAAGAAGAAAACTGTTATCAAATTGAAAGTCAAGGAGAAAACTATTGCTAGTGGAGTAGATGAGACGATCAAAGCTCCAGAAGTATCAAGCAGAGTTCCTGAACAGAGGTCTAGGAGATCAGTTGAATCACATGCAGAGACAGTGATACCAAGGAGATCTCAGAAGACAACTGTAAATTTTGAAAGGCCGTCTACAACTCATAGAATGAAGGATTCAGTGCCTAATCCTGAACCAAGAACTGAAGCGACTACACGTCAAGTTCCGATATTACCACCAGTGTTTGGTATGGCTGACATGAAAGGAAAGATGACGGTGTTAGAGGCTAGAGTTAATGGTTTGTTTGATGAGTTGGAGGAACAAAAGAAGAACCATGAGAAAGAGATGCAGAGAAAGCAAAAGGAAGTTGAGACGTTAAAGAAAGCTCTTAATGATGAAAGAAAGAATCATCAAGACTTTATTAACACTCTCATGTCCAACTTTGACATGGTTCGTTGTGAAGCTACTAAGGCAGAAAATTCGGCTACTAGAGCAAATAAAGGAGTAGTTAGAGTAGCTGAACAGATGACTAAGATTGCAGATGTCATGCTAGATTGTGTGATGCAATCAGAGTTAACTGAATTGTTTGAGAAGTTTTTGGTGAAAAAGAAATTGTTGCCAGATCTAGGCTGTAAGGGTGATGAGCTTTCGAAAAAGAAAGATGATGATTCAAATCAAGACCCGGATGCAGCAAAAGATAAAGGCAATAAGCATCAAGAGGATCTGACCAAGGCAATAGAGTCTCTGAATGAGATTGCAACTGGTATGGTAGGGTCTTCTAAGACAACTGATGCTAGTTACAGCTTCAAGGCTTGTGGATAAAGATGCTGAGCGCAAAGGGTTTAGTATTGATGACTTCAGAGCTAAGCTTGATAGAATGGACAGGTTTGAACAAGTCCAAGATCCTGAAGCTCCAGTCATGCAAGAACCAATTGCTGAAGATCCTGATGTGCAACATACAGAGCCTGTTGATACTAGACCAGATTAGGTTATTACTTGGAAGAAAAACATGGCTAAGTATGAGGCATCGCATAAACCTATCAAGTATAAAGACAAGATTCAGGGAGAGAAGGTTGAAGCCTACGCCACTACTGCATGCTCAAGAATCGTGAGTTTTCATTGGGATGATGAGTTGAGACTTCTCATTATCAGGAGAACAGACGGAGTGCAGTATTTGGACTATAACGAAGAAGCCATCAACTCACTTACTGATGTTGATTTTTGGTGTTTAGCTAGGCTAGAACTAATCAATCCTAGTGGATCTGAGTTTGGAAATTATATTGCTAGGTCTATAGCGAAAGACATGAAGATCAAGGATCCATCTCAGAGAAAGTATCATCCACAAGAAGGCAAGATGGTCAAGGATAAATCGAAGATAGATCCGAAGACAAAGAAGCCTGTCGTTACTTTGAAGTATGAGCCGACTAAGTTTGCCAAAGAAGTGCCTTTGAAGAAATTCAAGAAGGACTTATTGGATAATATGATAGGCTGGTACTTTGATAGTACGACGTATGAAGCTGTGATGTATGGTGATCATTACTATGAGATTGTGAGGATTTATGAGCCTTTGCATCTAGTGAAATTCTGCAAGAAAGATCTGCTGAAGCTGAACAGTGTTAATATTTGGTTTCCAAAAGATTTTCAGGGTCCAGCGTTGCGATATAGAAATACAGTGAGTTTGTGCTTGAAGATCAGCTTACATTCAGACTGTGATTTTTATAAGGCTGCAGATGATTCAGAGGAAGTTCAGAAGAAGAAGAAGGCTGATAAGAAGAAGCAGAGGAAGTAGATTAATGACAAAGACAAGACGAAGACATAAGTATGTTAACGTCTAGAAGCTATTGCCAAGGGGGAGTCTGTAAGTGCATGTCTATGTCAATAGCAGTCTAGATTGTTTGGGCTTATATTGTTATATGTCTTTGTAATGTGATTGTCATTAATGAACTTAGTATTATGCATAGAATACTAGATTAAGTTTAAGTATTGAATGTATAGTAAATCTGCTAAGTGTGAATTGCGAGTTCGCAATTCACAATAGGTAATACGACCCCGTATTTGCAGGGTCAAATACGAGGCCAATCACAGAATGCGACCTCGCATTAGTGACGGGCTGGGCTGGGTTTGCGAGGCCGACTCGCTGAAGCCCATGTCGGGTGTTACCTATATAAACCGAACCCTAACAGAGATTAGGGTTGAACATTTGTCGAAATATCAAGCAGGTATTGCAGGTTATAGTCGTCAAAGGTTGTTCCGCTAGCCCGAAGAAGATCTGTGAGGCCGCAGATGATCTAGGGGCTTTTTGTTGATCACCAAGTTATTGTGAGGGATTCTGCACCTCAAGATAACTGGAGCAAGCTATTGACGATCCGTACCAGGGGACTTACATTTCAGACCAAACAATATTTGGCCGCAACAAGGAGTTTGACAGTAGCAATGTAACAAAGAACTGCCTCAAATAAAATGTTGTAGACCATTCACTTGCTTCTTTAATGGCATTTATATATTCTTGATCATCTTCCAGTAATCCTAATGCAAAACATGCTTGCTTGAAAGTTTCAAACAACTGGTCATTCACAGTTTTTATATCATCAAAACATTTTGGTCCGCGAACTTTGTTTAAAAGTATGCGCAGGTAATAAATATCACCAAGTGATGGAGGAACATAATGAATTCTTCCAACAGAACCAAGGCCATGCATATGTCTTCGAGACCATTTTCTCTTATCTCGTAACCAAACATAATGTTTTGGGAAATCAACATACTTCAATGTTCTGGCAAAACTATCATCTTCATTACACTGCATCCATTGAATAAACATTGAACGAGCCATAGTTGGATTATCAACTATGTCACATAAATTGGCTAAATCATCATATACTATTGTTTGTTCATCTTCTAGATGGAATGGTAAGATTTGGACAGCAGGAAATTTATAATGTATATCATATGAATATATTCTCCATGCCGCCTCACACGCTGATACATACCTACAATCAAGATAATGCTTGACCTCATCCAAAGGTTTTTTCGTTGAATGTTGATTGTCGTTTTGAACTTGTTGAGTAATTGAAGCCGTCACACGATCCGGGCCTTTGTTGATATATTTGAACAAATACTTTATAGCTTTTGATTGGCTGCACCATTCAACATTCATGTGACATGGAAACATTCTAAGAAGCCTGGCATTGTATGGAACAACAAAACGATTATCAAGAATAACTCCATTTTTTTCGACAATGTTTCCTGTATTTCTACGCTTATATACAGGAAACCCATTAGAGTCGATAAACGTTTCTTCATTAAAATTCTTCGGAAACTTTTTAGAACATTTGTTTTTTATCATACATGGACATTTTGGATTATCATCACCACAAGGTCCATGTACCATAAATTGTTTGACAAGTTCATGTAACTCTGGATCTTCATTTTCATCAGGAATTTCAGCACAGATTACATCATCGACATGGCTTGAAGTTGGAAATTTAAATTCAGGCTTTAAAAACACACATATATGAGCATGAGGTAGTCCACGCTTCTGAAACTCAACTGTGTATATAACTGGAAATTTAAAAACTTTCATTAATATATGATTATCAAATGAATCTATTAAAACAAACATAAACATGATTTATCATTTATTTATATATCATGTATAAATATAAATATAAAAAACTGAAAAACATTAATCACCTCCTTTGATACTTCCGAAGAAATCATTCTTCTTGAATTCTTCAATTAATTTATCCAGCTTAATCTTAAATAATCTACAAAGAACATCAGGACGGTCTTCAGGTTTGAGATCGTTGTTTTCTAAAAAACTGATTATTTCAGGCCATTGTGGGTTGCATGTGATTGTAATGAAAAGATCTGGGTATCCAACTTCTTTACAAATAGCCATAGCATCAAGGTATCTCTGCATCATATACCTAGCACCACCTGTAAAAGTAGAAGGCAACAAAATAGCTTTACCAGAGGTCGATGCATCATTATCTCCATTTTCTACCGCAAGATTCAAACTTTTGAAAGTATTACATCGGAGTTTCTTTTGTTGAGTCTTTATGTAAGATAGCCTATGAGATTCTATCATTGTGTAACTATCAACCAAAAACTGATGAAACAATTTTCTAGAGTTACAAATCAAAGAAAAGATTTTTTGTCTTTGTTGCACACGATAAGCAAAGAATTCTCTCATTGAAAGTGTTTTTCGACTTCTTTCTTTCTCACCAGGAATATCTCTATGTTTGATATCAAGTCTAAATCCGTCTTCTCCATATGGAAAAAGAAGAGGATATTGTAATGGAAGATAAGAAGGGTGTAATTCACTGATTCGTTGAAGACGACCAGAGGAACTTTCAACAATAACATCTCTATTACAAAAAGTTGAATCACCATCTCCAATAATCAATCCTGCTACTTCTGATGCTGTTGGAAGATTGTAAGTTCTTCCATCTTGTTCACGACTTGAAATCAGTTTCAAACTAACTTTTTGCAATCCAGCTTTATGAAAACGATCCCTTACAATTCTAAAAGACTTTACAAGAGGATTGCAGTAGTCTAACATAGACTTAATTCCATCAACAATTCGATGATCGATCTGATTATTCTTTTGTGATTTTGAATCATTTTTACTGCTGGTAGAATAAAGCAAATAAATTAAAAAAATAATATAAATCTTTATAAAGAAAAAATAATAATGTAATTTAATGGAATGGTTATACCTAATGGCTTTTTGACGATTTTCATTTTCATTTTGAGAATCATATATATAGAGCTGTGAAAATTTGGGCGTCACACCATCCGCAGGAAGAAGACTTCCAATAAGATGATAATTTTGACCTTGTAGTCTAAACACATATGGACCTCTACCATTGTTATAGTTGTTATCAACTTTGCCTCCCATTGATGTGAATGAAAACATCATATTATAGGCTCTGATATTATTCATGAAATTTTGACTACTTCGATCTTTATTTTTAAATAAATTTAAAAGAAAAGGAGGAGGATCAAGATAACCAGGAAGCTGTACTTTGCCATTTTTACAACACAATGAAAATGATTTCTTCTTCCAATCAGAATTCCCTCTAGACATTTCAGATTCCCATAACATAGATTGACAAGAATAACATACATATATTGCATCTCCATGATCAACATAATCTTGCAAATTAAACATTTATTTATTTATACATAATACATAAATATAGAATTATAAATTGAAAAAATATTGATAAATTAATTGTAATAAATTAAATATAATATAATTACCTTGACATATACCACGTCCTTTATTTACATCATCTGTTAAAAATAATTGAACAAAAAATTAAACAAATATGTGTATTTCATTGAAATCTAAGGAATTTAATTTCTTTAAAGAACTGTATATATTAAGATTTCATATCACAAGTCTCTTCTCTTTCCCTCTCTCTTTCTGTCATTCACTTAGTGAATTCATGGATCACAAGTCTCTCATCTCTTTCTCTCTCTTTCTCTCATTCACTTAGTGAATTCATGGATCACAAGTCTCTCATCTCTTTCTCTCTCTTTCTCTCATTCACTTAGTGAATTCATGGATCACAAGTCTCTCATCTCTTTCTCTCTCTTTCTCTCATTCACTTAGTGAATTCATGGATCACAAGTCTCTCATCTCTTTCTCTCTCTTTCTCTCATTCACTTAGTGAATTCATGGATCACAAGTCTCTCATCTCTTTCTCTCTCTTTCTCTCATTCACTTAGTGAATTCATGGATCACAAGTCTCTCATCTCTTTCTCTCTCTTTCTCTCATTCACTTAGTGAATTCATGGATCACAAGTCTCTCATCTCTTTCTCTCTCTTTCTCTCATTCACTTAGTGAATTCATGGATCACAAGTCTCTCATCTCTTTCTCTCTCTTTCTCTCATTCACTTAGTGAATTCATGGATCACAAGTCTCTCATCTCTTTCTCTCTCTTTCTCTCATTCACTTAGTGAATTCATGGATCACAAGTCTCTCATCTCTTTCTCTCTCTTTCTCTCATTCACTTAGTGAATTCATGGATCACAAGTCTCTCATCTCTTTCTCTCTCTTTCTCTCATTCACTTAGTGAATTCATGGATCACAAGTCTCTCATCTCTTTCTCTCTCTTTCTCTCATTCACTTAGTGAATTCATGGATCACAAGTCTCTCATCTCTTTCTCTCTCTTTCTCTCATTCACTTAGTGAATTCATGGATCACAAGTCTCTCATCTCTTTCTCTCTCTTTCTCTCATTCACTTAGTGAATTCATGGATCACAAGTCTCTCATCTCTTTCTCTCTCTTTCTCTCATTCACTTAGTGAATTCATGGATCACAAGTCTCTCATCTCTTTCTCTCTCTTTCTCTCATTCACTTAGTGAATTCATGGATCACAAGTCTCTCATCTCTTTCTCTCTCTTTCTCTCATTCACTTAGTGAATTCATGGATCACAAGTCTCTCATCTCTTTCTCTCTCTTTCTCTCATTCACTTAGTGAATTCATGGATCACAAGTCTCTCATCTCTTTCTCTCTCTTTCTCTCATTCACTTAGTGAATTCATGGATCACAAGTCTCTCATCTCTTTCTCTCTCTTTCTCTCATTCACTTAGTGAATTCATGGATCACAAGTCTCTCATCTCTTTCTCTCTCTTTCTCTCATTCACTTAGTGAATTCATGGATCACAAGTCTCTCATCTCTTTCTCTCTCTTTCTCTCATTCACTTAGTGAATTCATGGATCACAAGTCTCTCATCTCTTTCTCTCTCTTTCTCTCATTCACTTAGTGAATTCATGGATCACAAGTCTCTCATCTCTTTCTCTCTCTTTCTCTCATTCACTTAGTGAATTCATGGATCACAAGTCTCTCATCTCTTTCTCTCTCTTTCTCTCATTCACTTAGTGAATTCATGGATCACAAGTCTCTCATCTCTTTCTCTCTCTTTCTCTCATTCACTTAGTGAATTCATGGATCACAAGTCTCTCATCTCTTTCTCTCTCTTTCTCTCATTCACTTAGTGAATTCATGGATCACAAGTCTCTCATCTCTTTCTCTCTCTTTCTCTCATTCACTTAGTGAATTCATGGATCACAAGTCTCTCATCTCTTTCTCTCTCTTTCTCTCATTCACTTAGTGAATTCATGGATCACAAGTCTCTCATCTCTTTCTCTCTCTTTCTCTCATTCACTTAGTGAATTCATGGATCACAAGTCTCTCATCTCTTTCTCTCTCTTTCTCTCATTCACTTAGTGAATTCATGGATCACAAGTCTCTCATCTCTTTCTCTCTCTTTCTCTCATTCACTTAGTGAATTCATGGATCACAAGTCTCTCATATCTTTCTCCTCTTTCTCTCATTCACTTAGTGAATTCATGGATCACAAGTCTCTCATCTCTTTCTCCCTCTTTCTCTCAAATTACACCTGCATAAATTGGAGTCATTGAATCAAATTCAATACAAGATTATCATCATCTTCATCATATCAAGGCTTAGAGTTTTAAGTTCAAGATTTCTACCCATTTAGCTCAAATTCGGGTTTGAACACAAGAAGAAGATTTTGGTAAGTTAAACTCATCCCATATTCACTAACTTATGTTTATTTACCTATTTCTAGTTGAACCCAAGTCATTTCGGGTCACAAATCGGATTAAAACTGAAAATAGGGTTTATGTAGGGTTTAATGAATTAAAACCTAATTTTGATCTTGAAATCTATGTTTGAAGTGGATTTATGAAGTGGGTTAAGTCCAAACATGTTTGTATATGTGTATTTATGCTTGAAAATGGGTTAGAATGGTACCTTGGTCGATCTAGGATGTCAAAATGGGTTTTGGGTGAACATAGAATCGTGTTTGGGCTGGAAATTGTGCAGAGCTGCTGCACTTCGCGCCGCGAATGGGCATCCTCGCGTCGTGAAGCTTATGTTTTCAAAACTATGTTTTCATCCAGAGCTTTTGATCGCGCCGCGAAGCCATGGGCTCGCGCCGCGAAGGCTTAGCTGGGTCGCGCCGCGAATTAAGGGAATCACGTCGCGAATTTTGTGTAACTTAATGGCAGTTTTTCAAACGCTTATAACTTTTGATCCGTAAACCCAATCGAGTCATATGACCTATCGTTGGAATCGTGAGAAAGTCTATTTTCTTGTAATAACATTCATTTTGTATGAAACTTCCCCCATTTCTAAAAATGTTGAGTCAAAGTGTCTTAATTCTACTCGGTAAAGTTGTAGAAGCGTTTATGAGTTTGTGACTCGACTTGAACTTACTGAACCAAATTGTTTAAGATTGTAGAGTTGACATTTATGATATTATGTTATGCATTGATAGGTTGTGGACGTGTGGATTCCAATACTCGTGTATAATCTCGTAGTAATCTCATCCTAGCTTCTCTTGCTAATCGAGGTGAGTTCCGTAGCTCCCTACTCATTTGAGATTCGGGCTGAAAAGTGTAAACATACGTGCTTTATTGTTTGAGTGATTGGTTGATTTGCTTGATTTACCATCCGTCTTATTGTTTGATTTGTTTGTTAACAAATTAATAGATATAATGACACGCTTGATTGATTCATGTATGATTGTGTTAATGGTTGATTAATTTAGGATAGTAGTGCATACATGGAAGTCGGTTATGCCTTCAAAGGGTTTTAGATGTGGTGGGAAGGCTGCGGGTGACCCTATACATAAGCATCTAGGACTCGTTGAAAGTAGAATCCTCCGAAGTGTATGTACGTATTGTTTAGGCTATTGGTTGATTGTTTGATTGTTGTTGGAATTAGAGATATATGGAATGCGGTTGGTAGTCTGAATCGAGATTGTGAACGCCACATTGGTCATTGTGATGGCATGTGTGCACTAATACTTATACGTCTATGGTGCGAGAAGCACGCTAGACACTCTTTGGTGCGAGATGCACAACGGTCATCCGAGTATATAGACGTATATATCTTGACGATTTTGAGATGACACATTTGTCCATTGTGATGGCATGTGGGTATCGTTGCATAGATGGCTCGATAGTCATACATTTCATATGCATCATGACATGATTATGCGTGTTGCACATACCTTGATATAGACATCACTTGTGCTTATTTATTTCACGCATTACTTATATGTTGTAACTGGTTGTGATTGAGATTGTAACGTTTAAAGGCTATTCTTATGTTATGTTTGCCTTTACTTATACTTGTTGTGATTAACGACAATGGTTCCTTGTGAACCATTCCTACGAACTCACCAACCTTGTGTTGACTATGCTTAGTACACTTTTCAGGTAACCAAGTTATTCCAAGACAAGGAGTATGATTGATTGCTAGCTTGTGAACCCCAGGCATTGGACTTATATGAATCAAGGATTCATTGCCTACTTTTGCTTTATGCTTAGATCATTAGTCATCTTTTGATGTTGTTTCTTTTGTAAACTTTGATGACTATTTGTTTCTCATACTTTCTGTACTTGAATTATCTTGTTTATGGATTCACTGGATCCTTTGTTTGCATTTAGTTCATGTTCTACATTAATCCCACCTTGTGCTATATGATTTCCGTAATATTTCGAGCCTTGGCTTGGGGTGTTACAGAATGGTGGCCCATGTGTGGTCGTAGAGAATTAGGCGGGTTGACCTAGACTACGGCTTAAGTTAAAACTCTTCATATAGCATGCATGGTTAGGAATTTTATGTGCAACGTGAATTCTGTGAACCCTAGAAAGTGTACATTGTGAGTTCGTAGTTAAGACCACTAATGTGATGAATGTGGAAGGAGTACAATGTGGTTAATGTGTACATTGATCAAACTTGATTGTAGTGATATGGTTTGTTGTTATTGATTGGTGTTAGTTTGATGATTTAGGGCAAAATGAAGTTATGGTATTAACTTAGTATAATATTGTGGCAACCCTAAAAGAGCCCGATCAACTATTTTACGGTCACCCAGCATTATAACAAGTTAATGACATCATGGATTGCACATGCATGGCTTAAAGTATAATAAGGAACCGATATGCTTAATGGAAGTTGATTGGGTGGAGGGTTAGCCATTGGTACACCCTGTATACATACCCGGTCAATGACTAGAGAGCATATCGAATTCGGATTATACTTTGAATCATTTGTGTTAGTTGTTGATTGTATGATGTATTGAACACAAGTAATTGGACCGATGAATAACAAGTTTAGTGAACTTAGCATGATGATATGATAAGCAACAATCCCCTTATGATTCTAGCACTCTTGCCTTAGCATAATGGTATGAAAT
Source organism: Erigeron breviscapus (assembly GCA_034093135.1). NCBI lineage: Eukaryota > Viridiplantae > Streptophyta > Magnoliopsida > Asterales > Asteraceae > Erigeron > Erigeron breviscapus. The sequence goes on along the minus strand of CM067171.1, from coordinate 125,394,622 downwards.
GAGAATGTTATATCGACATGAGAGCATTGACCACTTGTGTGACTAACATGTGAGCATTCTGAGATTAACCAACGGGTCAACGTGTTGATTATTTTATAGAAATGGTGAGACCAAGAAGAACCGGAACAAATTATAGGGCTAACTCGGAAGAACCTCAACCGGAAGCTCAACCGGTAGCTCAAAGAGGTCGTGGTAGAGGCCGTGGTGGTAGAGGTCATGGTGGAGGCCGAGGTAGGGGCCGTGGTGAGGCCCCCGGGCCAAACTTGGCGGAGGTGATCACTCAAACGGTCACCAACATCATGCCAACTATAATTGCTCAGGTCACGGCATCTCTTGGAGGGAACAATGGGGCACAACCTAATGAGCCCCAAAATGCTGAAGTTCCACAAAATGTGAATAACGGGGGTGCCCAACCTCACGTTGTAGTGGGGGATGGAGAGGAACCAGTGGAAGTTGATAACCATATTCCCATGTATAATCAACATGGAGTCTACCGTCAGGGGTGTCAATTCAAAGACTTCAAGAATTGTGGGGCACCGGAGTTTGATGGCTTGGGTAGTCCCGTGGATTGTATATGATGGTTTGAGAAGATTGAGGCGGTGATTGAGAGAAGTCACTGCACATATGATGATCGGGTTACTTATGCATCTGGTATGTTCAAGGAAGATGCTTTGAGTTGGTGGAACCAAGAGATAACCTTGGGTCGGACCTATAACTTGCCATGGGCCGATTTCAAGAGCTTGGTGACAGAGAAGTTCTGCCCGCCCTATGAACTACAAAATCTAACTATAGAGTTTGTCAATCTTAAAATGGATGGGGCCGATTACAAAGGCTATATCAGACGATTTCAAGACTTGACTACCCTCGTTCCTCATTTGGTGAGTCCCGAGCTCCGGGGCATTGATAAATTTGTTTTGGGCTTGACTCCACAAGTCCGCTCTCTTGTTAACTCGGTCATGCCTACTTCCTTGGCCGAGGCTATTAATCGAACCGGTAGTATAACCGAAGATTTGTTGAGGAGTGGTGTTTTGAGTAAAGCATCATCATCCAAAAGAAAGGAGGTGGCTGAGAGTAGTGGAGTGAAGAAGATGGGGAGATTTAACCCCAAGAATGCTAACCGAGGAAGAGTCATGGCGGCGGTGGAGCCGGCAAAGAAGGCGTATATGGGACCCCATCCTTTGTGTGGGAGATGTAACAAGCACCACCCCACCCACCTTCAATGCGGGGCGTGCTTCAAATGTAACCAACCTGGGCATATAGCCAAAGAGTGTAGAGCGCCGAGGGCGACCCCACAAAATGTAGCCCCTCTTCAAGCCGTCCCTCCTTATGGTAATCAACGAAGGGGTGAGTGTTTTGAATGTGGTAGTCCTAATCACTACCGCAACAATTGCCCTCGATGGGTGGGACAACATGTTCAAGTAGCCGTCCACCCCAACCAACTCCAATTTTCCGGGCCTAATCGGAATCAAGGACAACAAGGTCAACAAGTCCAACCCCGTGGCCGAGCCTTTGCGGCCAATGCCATTGAAGCCCGTGATGATCCCAACGTTGTTGCAGGTACATTCCTTCTTAATGGTCATTATGCAACGGTTCTATTTGACTCTGGAGCCGATTTTAGCCTTATTTCCTCTAACTTTGTTCCCTTGGTTGATGTAAACCCGTGTGCTCTAAATTATGTGCTTGACATAGAAATGGTTAATGGTGCTCTAACAAAACTTAGTCAAATACTTCGTGATTGTATTTTGACTCTAAACGACGTCGAGTTCTTTATCGACCTTATGCCTTTAGATATTGGGAGTTTTGATATTATTGTGGGTATGGATTGGATGTCGGCAGTAAATGCGGTCATAGATTGTGGTGAGGGAGTTGTTAAAATACCGTTGTCTAACGGTAAGATTCTTAGAGTTCAAGGTGAAACTTCCGATTCTTCAAATTCTAAAGTCTTTAGTGCTACCGTCTCAAGGGTAGAATTGAAGACCGTCCCTATCGTTCGTGAATTTCCCGATGTTTTTCCGGATGACTTACCAGGATTACCTCCAACTCGTGAGCTTGACTTCCGTATCAATCTTATTCCTGAAGCCGCACCCGTTGCTAAAGCGCCTTATAGGCTAGCTCTCACCGAAATGCAAGAACTAGAAACTCAACTCAAAGAACTCCAAGAAAAAGGTTTCATTCGTCCTAGCCACTCCCCCTGGGGTGCTCCTATCCTCTTTGTCAAGAAGAAAGACGGATCCTTTAGAATGTGTATCGATTACCGGGAGTTGAATAAGCTCACAGTGAAGAACCGATATCCTCTTCCTAGAATCGATGACCTTTTCGATCAACTTCAAGGCGCTAAATGCTTTTCCAAGATTGATCTCCGTTCGGGGTATCACCAACTCCGAGTACATGAAGATGATATTCCAAAAATGGCTTTTCGTACTAGGTATGGTCACTTTGAATTCACCGTTATGCCCTTCAGGTTGACTAATGCACCGGCAGTGTTCATGGACTTGATGAACCGAGTGTGTCGACCTTTCTTAGATAAGTTTGTCATTGTTTTTATTGATGACATACTAGTTTTCTCTAAATCAAAAGAAGAGCATGCCGAGCACTTGCGGGAAGTACTTGAATTGTTGAGAAAGGAGAAGTTATATGCTAAATTCTCCAAGTGTGAGTTTTGGCTAGAAAAGGTTCACTTTCTTGGTCACATGGTGAGCAAGGATGGTATTCATGTGGACCCTAGCAAGATTGAAGCAGTCAAGGATTGGAGAAGACCCGAGACGCCATCTGAGATCCGTCAATTCCTTGGATTGGCGGGTTATTATAGAAGATTCATTGAAAATTTCTCCCGTATTGCACAACCTCTTACCCTCTTGACTCAAAAAGAAAGAAAATTTGAATGGGGCGAAAGACAAGAAAATGCCTTCCAAACTCTTAAAGATATGTTGTGTGAAGCACCTATTCTAACTCTACCGGATGGAGTTGAAGACTTTGTAGTATATTGTGATGCTTCGGGGCAAGGTTTGGGTTGTGTTCTTATGCAAAAGGGCAAGGTCATTGCTTATGCCTCTCGTCAATTGAAAGTGCATGAGAAAAACTACCCGACACATGATTTGGAATTGGGAGCAGTTGTATTTGCTTTGAAGTGTTGGAGACATTATCTCTATGGAACAAAATGTGTGATTTACACCGATCACAAAAGCCTCCAACACATCTTTAACCAGAGTGAACTGAACATGAGACAAAGACGTTGGCTTGAACTCTTTAGTGATTATGATTGTGATATCCGTTATCATCCGGGTAAGGCAAATGTTGTAGCCGACGCCTTGAGTAGAAAGGAGAGAGTTAAGCCAAGACGGGCTAGAGTTATGAGCATCACGGTAGGGCCAAATATCCGAGACCGAATCATTGAAGCCCAAATTCAAGCCACCCTACCGGAGAACTTTGGAAATGAAAACTTGGATGGTATGGAACAACAATTTGATAGAAAGAATGATAACGGGCTATATTTGGTGGAAAGACTTTGGGTTCCCATTTTCGGTAACCTAAGAACACTCCTTATGGATAAAGATCATCGATCGCCTTATTCGGTCCATCCCGGATCGGATAAGATGTACTTTGATTTAAAAGATTTTTATTGGTGGCCGGGTATGAAGCGTGATGTGGCCAGATACGTGAGTGAGTGCCTTACTTGCTTACAAGTGAAAGCCGATCATAAGAAGCCACCAGGGTTGTTGGTGCAACCGGTGACACCCGAGTGGAAATGGGAAAATATTGCAATGGACTTCATTACGAAGTTACCAAAGACAAGAAGTGGTCGTGATACGATTTGGGTGATAGTGGATCGGCTAACGAAGACGGCTCATTTCTTGGCCATTCGTGAAACCGATAAGTTTGACACCATGGCGCGGTTGTACATTAAAGAAGTGGTATCTAAGCATGGAGTTCTGATTTCGATCATTTCCGATAGAGATGCACGATTCAAATCAAACTTTTGGGAAGCTTTTCAGCGAGCAATGGGTACTCGACTTGACATGAGTACGGCATTTCATCCTCAAACGGATGGACAAAGCGAAAGAAAAATACAAACACTTGAAGACATGCTGAGAGTGTGTGCAATTGATTTTGGTGGTAGCTGGGAAGACCATTTGCCATTGGTCGAATTCTCCTACAACAATAGTTATCACGCTAGCATCCAAATGGCGCCCTTTAGAGCATTGTACGGTAGAGTATGTCGTTCTCCACTAGCTTGGGCGGAAATTGGTGAAAGTCAACTTATTGGGCCAGAAATTGTAGTTGAAACCACAAAAGTGATCTCTCAAATCAAGGAGAGGTTACAGTTGGCCCGTGAACGACAAAAGAAGTATGCCGATGTGAGACGAAGACCGTTAGAGTTTGATGTGGGTGATTATGTACTTTTGAAAGTATCACCTTGGAAAGGTGTTGTCCGATTCGTGAAGCGAGGCAAACTCGGGCCAAGGTATATTGGTCCTTTCAAGATTCTTGAACGGATTGGAAAAGTAGCTTATCGATTAGAGCTACCACAAGAACTTAGTGGAGTACATGATGTATTTCATATCTGTAACCTACGTAAGTGTTTAGCGGACCCTACGCATCATGTGCCCATGGATGAGATAAGAGTTGATAGTAAGCTTAATTTTGTCGAAGAACCGGTGGAAATCTTAGACCGTCAGATCAAGAAGCTCAAGAACAAACGCTATACAATTGTCAAAGTTAGATGGAGTGCTAGACGTGGAGCTGAGTTTACTTGGGAGCGGGAGGACCATATGAGATCTAAGTACCCGCATTTGTTTAACGACTAGTGTTTTGTTGAATTTCGGGACGAAATTCTTTTAACGGGGGAATAATGTAACATCCTGTAATTTTGTCACACCCCGTTGTAGCGGAAATACAGGGTTAACAAAGAATTGCATACTAATCAGAAGGTAAATAGAGATTACATCCATTAATACCAAATACAAGTCTAATACAAGTACAATCGTCTTAGAATGTGGACCCCAAAATACGGATACAAGTCATCCTCATTTGGAACTGGGCCCACTAAAAATGAGTTCAAAGTCTGGACAGTCTAATACAATTAAAGCCAAAAACATGAGAGTCCTCACTGTCTGATGCAAATTGTACGTCCAAGGTCAAAAGATTGGCTTCAAAATGCCATATACGATTCCAAGACTTACTGATGGTCACCTGAAAAGCATGAAATTTGAGAGGATCAACTATCGAAATAGTTGGTGAGTTTACAGTGTGTTTGACTAAAAGATCAATCGTCGTTTGTTGTAGTTATTTAAGACAGGACTGCCGAGATCGATATCCGGCAATGAGACTAAACACCTAGGCTTCTACTTCCAACATACTTTCAACGCTTATATATAGGGTGTACCATTGGCGTACCCACCACGCTTACGGTATGTTGACAATAGTTTTGTCGCCATTGTGATAACACCATTACACGTAATTATAAGACATGACTGTACAGACCGAAGTCCGACAAAGATAATATATGACTGTACAGACCGAAGTCCGACAAAGATAATATATGACTGTACAGACCGAAGTCTGACAAAGATAATATATGACTGTACAGACCGAAGTCTGACAAAGATAATATATGACTGTACAGACCGAAGTCTGACAAAGATAATATGCCTCGTACAGGATTTCCCGTCTACAGTGGGGTACGGACCAGAACCAAGACTGTCAGGTACGAAAGCTGACAAGACTACCATTAAAACCTCATAATGGTAAAACTACATAAAGGGGATCATTTTAGTTCGTCAAACACAAAGAACAGTTTAGTCTGCCGACAACATGGCAAGTCAAGACATATAGATCAAAATTTCATAAGACATGTATACACATTTTCAGACAGCCGTCAACATGGCAAGACATAAGACAAATGATTTAATTTACCAAATCTCATGGTATAGACAAAGACAAATCATTTATAAAGTAATCGTGTATACAGTACATGCTTTTCAGGCCCAAAGTAAAAGAAAAAGGGCGCCATAAACTCACCTTAGCAGTCTACGAGCTAAAGTATGAGTAGTCCGAGAATATGAGCAGTCTAGTCTCCACGTCTATCCAAAACCTAGGATAAGAGTACCAATGGTGAGGATCAAATCTCACGACGACAAGTATCCTACGTACAACTACTTAGCTATCAATCCTAGAATGCCCTAGCCGAGAATGTGATTTAAACGTCCGTTTCATTTGACTCAAAAATACCAACGTCAATGACATTGTCATTATAAAGTAGTCTAAAGTATCAATTCGTATAAACGAAACGTTCAAGTTGTCAAAAACTAGAAATGTCAAATATTTCAGCAACATACCACTGCGCCGCAGTGGGAAAAGTTTCACCCCACTGCGCCGCAGTCAGCCAAAAACAATATTTTTCCGAGGGTTTACACTGCGCCGCAGTGAGCTAGAAACATGCTCACTGCGCCGCAGTGGCTTAAGTCGACACCAGACCAGAGTCTGGGCACTGCGCCGCAGTGGGCTTAGACAATGCCACTGCGCCGCAGTGGCCCCATTCTGCAGCCAAAACCAGCAGTTCATATGCAGAAATAACCCAAATCGTTTTTGATTCAATTCCTTTCACTATAACTAGTATAAACATGACCAATAGGCCTGGAAACAATTTATTTCGCTAACCATTAACCATTTCTACACTTTTTGATTTCAACTTCTTATTTCTAAATCAAAAATCCATCTAACAACCAATATCAAAACTCATTTCATCTTCTTGACTAATAAGTTCAATTTAAAGTAAATGAAACTAAATAATAAGATTAAATTTAGAAGAATCAAAAGTTTGAAGAATTTAGTCAACTTACCAATTTGAAGTTCTTGAAATAGAATTGATGAAGATAAAGATGATAATGATGATAAAACCCTAACTATTATAGTTATAAAATCCTTTCCTTTGAATCCCCTTTGATTTCTCCTTCCCAAGATTTGAATTAGAGATAAGAGTGTTTTGAGTGTGTGTTTTTGGTGTGTGTCGACAGAACAAAGAGAAAAAGGGGGGGGAAAGCTGTTTGTTGTTTCATTTCCCTCCACACACTGTGGAACCGGCCCATGTGGCCTAAAAATAGATATTTTTAATACCCTTAATTGGGTAAAATGCTTATGATTAAATACCGTTTGACCTAAAAGTCAAAATGTAAAGTAAAGGTATTTTCCTTCGTGTCATTTTAATTAAGACAAGTCAATAAAGTTTCGTCAAAGGAACTTTATAATATTAAGTTTAGACAGTCTATTTACTGTGTACAAGACATAACATTTAAATATTTATTTAAAGTTATTTTTAAGACTCGGCATTCATCTAAATAGCTAATAGTCTACGCCATCAAGATACGTCTAATTTGACTAAGTCAAAAGTCCAAAAGTCTAATAAGTTCCACGTCAAATGACAGTCTAAATTCGACGAGATTATGATAATGACTAATCTTAAACAAGATTAAGACTAACTCGTTGTTAATTAATTACGAGTTGTCACAGCATCCCCGACTTCTAAGGATTTCGTCCCGAAATCAAGTCTTGCTCAGTAAAAAGATGAGGATAGTTATTCCTCATAAAGTCTTCACGTTCCCAAGTCAAGTCGGGACCATGTTTTGAGTTCCAACGAACTTTGACCAATTTGATACGACTACGTCTAAGTTGTTTGAGTTGTTGGTCTAGAATTTCAACAGGTTCTTCAACGAATTGAAGAGAGTCAGTCACTTGCAGCTCTTCGACAGGTACGACTAAAGTCTCATCAGTCAGACATTTCTTAAGATTCGAAATGTGAAATGTGTGATGAACGTGTTCTAGCTCCTTAGG
>CM067171.1:125292506-125385795 GCA_034093135.1 Erigeron breviscapus | reverse complement strand
TTCAACCAATTCAAATCATGAAGTAGTAATCATATAGTTTCCAAGAATATCTTTCATAATATCCGTACCCAAACCGTATGTTCAATCAATAATTTCCATCCATAATAATAATAATTTCCATCCAGCCAAAGGCATAATTCGATGAGTATATGCTTGAGCCACTACTAAGACCATTTTCATGTCCCAAACAACATAATATTTCATTTCATAGCACAAGCTGTCAATCAAGTGCTTTATTCACAATTGGGGTCGTGCCATGGAGACGACCATTTAAATTTAAAGTAGATTAGAGCACCGCTCGGGTCGGACTGGCAATGAAGGTGGCCACAAAGGCAGACCAAACATTCCACCGTTACCTATTTAGTGGGTGAGTGGACGACTCCTAGTTGCGCAACCCTCTAACTACAGGCCTCCCCTTTCGGAGTTAATAGTAGTGTACCAAAGTGATACAGTTTGACAGAACTCAAGCTCATCGTATAACTTATAACACATTGAACATACAATATATTTCCCATATCATTATCATTATTTCAAAGAATTATTTCATAAGAGAAAGTCATTTTAATTAATCATGCTTTTCACCCCGCAAGTAAAACATATAAAAGAGTTTGAAAGGGGGCTATGACTCACTTGGTTTGAGAGTGTTAGGGGCTGATCAAATGCGAGGTCTTCGTCTAGTCGTGTTGCTCCCCAAGCAAGCCTAAACCATGGTATTTATATATACACAACGTAAGAGTGTGTAGCATGAACTAGTGTGCTAGATCATGAGATGTTTGCTAGTAGACTTGCCCATCTTTGGTTGTTACTTAATTGTGGAATTTAAGTGCATTATGATGCTCTCATTATTTGGTTAAAAGAGATTTGGTGGTGGGAGTCGTTTTCTTATTAAACGTTTTTGTATGTTTATTGGAATTTCGGTAGTTTGGCTTTGATTTATATGATCTCCATTGTATACTTTGCTTAGTAATAATATTTGACATTAGTGGTCTGATAATATTAATATTTATGTATATTTTCTGATTTGTAATTATTTATTTAATTTAATAATATTTAATTACTTATTTATTCACTTTATTGATTTATTTACTAAATAATTCCTTAAAAATACTTTTAAGTGTCATAATTGTCTTTATAAATTATGAATAATTTCATTTGAGTTATCTTCTGATATATATGCTCCTTAATTTATAATTTCATGTTTTATACTTTTATTTGTGTATTTTCCATTAATTTTAATAATAATATTTAATTAGTTATTTTTACTTAATTATTTATCTTTAAATTATGTAACACATGTCTCTTGACTCTTAACTTAACAACCCTCAATTTCCGACTAGGACAATTTACTTATATTCATCTAGATATCTATCCCTAGAGGTTTCTTAAGAGATTTTGCCTTCCAGACATTAAGGCATAGTGATACTTGCCATCTCGTTCAGTAGAATTCCCAAAGATAGCTAGTTGCCTTAGAAATGCCATGAACAATAACTATAATCATTCAACACAATCTCAAGCTATAAATTTGTTCCAATTGAACTTGGTGAAATGTCAATGAACCAAAAACTTCATTTCCATTAAAACTAGTTATATAAATAATAATGTAGGACTCACAAGTTGAGATAACCATCAAAAAATCCTTACGAAGGTCCAACAATTTAATCATTTAGTTAATTAAAGTAAATTTGGCCATGAAAATACCATGAACACCTTAAAAATAATTAAAACTCCTTAAGTACATGAGAATGCTTGAATAATAATAAGTATATATGTACAAGTCCAATATAAATACAAGATTACAACCAATGAGCCTTGTAACAAATGAAAAACACAAAAATATATACATACATACCTACATACACGACATATATATATGTATACACATACTAGAATAAAAATCTACTTACACTACAAACTAATACAAATTAACCTTACAACACATATATACACTTAACCTATACATATATACACACACTTAATAAATAAAATAAAAAAAAAAGAAAATGAGAAACCCTACCTTATACTTGGCCGCCCCCCCCCTCACATACACCCTTCACCAACACAACACACACACAAGTCTCTCACATTTCTCTCTCAAAAATTCTGCACTTCCCCTTCCTTTTCTTCCTCCATTTTTGGCTCAAATAATCAAGAAAAACAAGAACAAAAATCATTCTAAACTATATTAATAATAAGGGTTAAGCAAGGGTTGTTTTAAGATAAGATTAAGGGTTGTTTCAAGCTTGGATTAAGGGTTATTAGGAGCATAAATAGGTCCGAAAATTCTGCCCACTTTTCACCTTCAAAACCAAGTTCTTCAAGGGTATAAATCCTCATCTCTTTACTAGATCTATATTGTTCTTGTTTATATTCAAAGGTTTTATCAAAAGTTTATATTTTCTTCTTGATTTCTTTGTTATATACACTTGATGAAGGCAAAGTTGATAGGATCTTTCTCCTCATGCATATGCATGTCAAAATCTATGAGAAAGATCCAAGGATTCAACAAGTTTAAGACCCAAAAGTGTTGTTATAGATTAGTAGCTTTTAAAGTGATTTTCCTTTCGATAGATCTATATGTTTTTGTATATTTTGAAGAATATATTTCTGAGATTTTTCATTAAAAAGATGTTTTGATGTTGTTGAAAGTTAGATCTATAAAGATTGGTATTGAAAAGTGTTGATTTGAATGAATACATGTTAGATCTAAGAAAATTGAATCTTGTTGTTGGATTATGAGATGGATGGACTTGTATTAAGTGAAAAATATGTTAAAAGAGGTATAATAATCTGGAAATTTGATGTTAAGAGGTATAAAAATAAAGTATTAATCTTGTAAATGATGAACTCAAGTGTTAATAAAGCAAGAATGGTCATTGGTGAGTTGTTTGGACCCAAATGCTTCTGACAGAATTATTCTTCTGTCTTTGGACGGATAAACTGGGCATGTGAGGGCCGTTTCAAGAAAAACTTTCAAAATAAAAGTTGTAGATAAAAGAGTTTAGTTTAACCTCCAACTGGAATCACTCAAAAACACTAAACCAAACCAAAGATATGATTTTTCTACCAAAAGTGGTCAAAACTGGATTTTGTCTTAATGTTGAGTCAACTTTGACGATTTTTAATTTCGTAACTAATAGGTTTCAGAAGTTTAAACTTGGTGTGAACTGAGTTCAAAGTGTCCCTAACTTAAAATAAAATTGGGAGATTTTTTTTAAATGTCCATCATAGAAATCTTTTATAAATGTTTACCATAAATAAATAAATAAATAAATAATAATAATAAAACACCATAATAATAACAAAGAATTAAAATAAATAAATAAATAAATAAATAAATAAATAAATAAATAAACACAGAATAACAAAATAATAAAAAAACTTTTTAATAAATAAATAAATAAATAAATAAATAAATAAATAAATAAATAAATAAATAAATAAATAAATAAATAAATAAATAAATAAATAAATAAATAAATAAATAAATAAATAAATAAATAAATAAATAAATAAATAAATAAATAAATAAATAAATAAATAAATAAATAAATAAATAAATAAATAAATAAATAAATAAATAAATAAATAAATAAATAAATAAATAAATAAATAAATAAATAAATAAATAAATAAATAAATAAATAAATAAATAAATAAATAAATAAATAAATAAATAAATAAATAAATAAATAAATAAATAAATAAATAAATAAATAAATAAATAAATAAATAAATAAATAAATAAATAAATAAATAAATAAATAAATAAATAAATAAATAAATAAATAAATAAATAAATAAATAAATAAATAAATAAATAAATAAATAAATAAATAAATAAATAAATAAATAAATAAATAAATAAATAAATAAATAAATAAATAAATAAATAAATAAATAAATAAATAAATAAATAAATAAATAAATAAATAAATAAATAAATAAATAAATAAATAAATAAATAAATAAATAAATAAATAAATAAATAAATAAATAAATAAATAAATAAATAAATAAATAAATAAATAAATAAATAAATAAATAAATAAATAAATAAATAAATAAATAAATAAATAAATAAATAAATAAATAAATAAATAAATAAATAAATAAATAAATAAATAAATAAATAAATAAATAAATAAATAAATAAATAAATAAATAAATAAATAAATAAATAAATAAATAAATAAATAAATAAATAAATAAATAAATAAATAAATAAATAAATAAATAAATAAATAAATAAATAAATAAATAAATAAATAAATAAATAAATAAATAAATAAATAAATAAATAAATAAATAAATAAATAAATAAATAAATAAATAAATAAATAAATAAATAAATAAATAAATAAATAAATAAATAAATAAATAAATAAATAAATAAATAAATAAATAAATAAATAAATAAATAAATAAATAAATAAATAAATAAATAAATAAATAAATAAATAAATAAATAAATAAATAAATAAATAAATAAATAAATAAATAAATAAATAAATAAATAAATAAATAAATAAATAAATAAATAAATAAATAAATAAATAAATAAATAAATAAATAAATAAATAAATAAATAAATAAATAAATAAATAAATAAATAAATAAATAAATAAATAAATAAATAAATAAATAAATAAATAAATAAATAAATAAATAAATAAATAAATAAATAAATAAATAAATAAATAAATAAATAAATAAATAAATAAATAAATAAATAAATAAATAAATAAATAAATAAATAAATAAATAAATAAATAAATAAATAAATAAATAAATAAATAAATAAATAAATAAATAAATAAATAAATAAATAAATAAATAAATAAATAAATAAATAAATAAATAAATAAATAAATAAATAAATAAATAAATAAATAAATAAATAAATAAATAAATAAATAAATAAATAAATAAATAAATAAATAAATAAATAAATAAATAAATAAATAAATAAATAAATAAATAAATAAATAAATAAATAAATAAATAAATAAATAAATAAATAAATAAATAAATAAATAAATAAATAAATAAATAAATAAATAAATAAATAAATAAATAAATAAATAAATAAATAAATAAATAAATAAATAAATAAATAAATAAATAAATAAATAAATAAATAAATAAATAAATAAATAAATAAATAAATAAATAAATAAATAAATAAATAAATAAATAAATAAATAAATAAATAAATAAATAAATAAATAAATAAATAAATAAATAAATAAATAAATAAATAAATAAATAAATAAATAAATAAATAAATAAATAAATAAATAAATAAATAAATAAATAAATAAATAAATAAATAAATAAATAAATAAATAAATAAATAAATAAATAAATAAATAAATAAATAAATAAATAAATAAATAAATAAATAAATAAATAAATAAATAAATAAATAAATAAATAAATAAATAAATAAATAAATAAATAAATAAATAAATAAATAAATAAATAAATAAATAAATAAATAAATAAATAAATAAATAAATAAATAAATAAATAAATAAACCCTGTCGGTAATCCTTAAATAAATAAATAAATAAATAAATAAATAAATAAATTAAATTAAATTTAAATGATAATTAAAAAGGTAAATAAATAAATAAATAAATAAATAAAGTATATAAATCATGAAATTGGTTACATAATCACAACCAATGATGAAAGTGACTAAAACCTACTGGAATAAAATCATTTTAAGTCAAAGAACAAATGTCATATAAATTAGAAATAATTAAGTGTAGATAAAAGAGTTAAGTTTAACCTCCAACTGGAATCACTCAAAAACACTAACCAAACCAAAGATATGATTTTTCTACCAAAAGTGGTCAAAACTGGATTTTTGTCTTAATGTTGAGTCAACTTTGACGATTTTTAATTTCGTAACTAATAGGTTTCAGAAGTTTAAACTTGGTGTGAACTGAGTTCAAAGTGTCCCTAACTTAAAATAAAATTGGGAGATTTTTCTTAAATGTCCATCATAGAAATCTTTTATAAAATATATTGAGTCACACAGCAGCAAGCTTTCTGACCAACTTTGGTTTTGTAATTTTTAGAGGTAGTAAACAATGTCTAAAAAATTTAGCAAAAATTCACATAAATATAGGACACATATATGTCTCTGTATAAAATCACCAACGTCCAAATAATTCAACTTAACCAAAAATGACTACTCAACATTTTATGAAAATAAGTGTTAAAACAGAAAATTCCAAGTAAAAGTTCTTTACAACAAAATAAGCTAAAAGTCACTAGATTGCAACTTTAACCAACTCCAACAATCTCGTAACAAAAAGTATTATAAACCTACTGAAAATATGTCAAATAAAAGTTATAAAACTTAACTTGGTTATTAAATGGCAAAGACAAGCCTACAAATCACTAATTCGGTTCATATAAGCACTAACCGAAAGCTTTAATTTGCACACATCACACCACCACCACTATCACGACTTAAGACACCAAAGTATAATGAACATTCTGTAAATAATGAAATAAGGATGAAAATCCATTTTGACGCATTTGAATTGCTCGAAAAATGAGGCTTAAATCACTATTTCGGTAAACGATTTATAAGCTTAGAATCCTCAAAATGAGCAAGACACAAGAGAGGTTGAATTGATATGATTTTCCCATGATAAAAGTTGCCTAAAAGGCCTGAGGTTTTAGCCAAAAAGTTATGTGGTGATTTCTAAGAATTTCTATTAATTATTAAATTTAAATGATAATTAAAAAGGTAAATAAATAAATAAATAAAGTATATAAATCATGAAATTGGTTACATAATCACAACCAATGATGAAAGTGACTAAAACCTACTGGAATAAAATCATTTTAAGTCAAAGAACAAATGTCATATAAATTAGAAATAATTAAGTAAGTGAAAATCACTAATTAATAACTATTTTTAAATTAATAGAAAAATTACATAAATAAATATATATATCACAATATTCTAAGTTAAAAAGCATAATAATCAGAATATAACCCAAATATAATTAGCCACAAATTATAAAGGACAAGTGAGGTACTTAAAAGTATTTTTAAAGAATTATTTGGTTAATAAATCAAGAAAATGAATAAATAATTAATTAAATAATATTAAATTAAATAAATAGTTATAAATCAGAAAGTATTCATAAATATTAATATTATGAAGTTACTAATGTCAAATATTATAATCAAGCAAAGCACACAATGGAAACCATGATAATCAAAGGCAAGTTACCGAAATCCTAATAACTTATAACTACATGTATAATGAAAGTGACCCTTTTACACCAACACTCTCTACAACCAAAAGATGCAAATATTAACAATATACTTGGATCCCAAAATTTATGACAACATAAGGAAAGTGGCATTTCTTAGTGATGGCTTAAGATAGGAACTTACGTATATTAGTCCTATCGTAGGGATAGTCTTGATCATTGTAGTATATCATTTCATGTATTTGTTATTTGTTTCGTGGACTCAATATCCAAGTATGGTAGACGTATTGTACTCGGGAATTGGTTCACATGCTTGTTCATTGTAAAATTATTCTTGTCAACTAAAGCTATGGTGAATGTTATCTATTATCCTTTGATTTGAATACTCGACTTTCTGTACATCTCATCATTCCGCCGTGGTTAGGGTGTTACAGAAAATGGTATCAGAGACTAAGGTTATAGAGAACATTGGGGTTCCTCCGGGAATTCCAAAACTATAGCCTCTTTTCAAAACGAATTTTATAGTCGAGTCGAGCATAAGGTTGAGCGGACTAGTTTGAGCTTTACATGGTAGGACCATAATTAAACGTAAAGTCATGAATCTACGTTTAATTATGAGAGGACCATGTAAAACTCAAACGGCCCCCTAGACTTATGTTCAAAAGGATTCCTTTTCAAAAAAAAAAAAAAAAAAAAAAAATCTTTATTAAACTCGTTTTAATGAGAATACGTGTTGCATTTAGACATTCACCTAAGCATATATAGCGATTTGAGACTTGCCTTACTTGAGGATTATGCTAGTTTAGTAGGATTCCCCTTTTGCACATTAGAAGTGAAATGAATATAAGATTGAAAGGCATTCGTTGATACATGCTACTCTATGCTATAACATGTGAATTTGGGCATGATTTGATTGCAATGTGAAAGTTGTAATGTGCAATGTGAAAGTTGTAATGTGCAATGTGAAAGTTTGAGATATCAATGCGAAAGTTTGGAATGTGCAATGTGGAAATTAGGGGAGAAATGCATGCGTAAAAGCCTTACGATTCATGATGTTGAACTTTAAGTTGCATATGCACTTTAAAATAATGAGATTATTATAAGGCACGAAATCATTTTGGGGTATGACTTGTTCAATTTATTGAGTAATGACGTTGACTATTTATGATCGATTTAGGAGGAAAATATAGGCCTGACGAGTTGATATGAAATTTCATGGACGATATGGATATAAGAGCCTTTACTCCCTAAGTTTGAGCTACTTGAAACTAGCGCGTAAATATTGCGACGATTATGTAGTCATGTCTTACTATTAAGATGATTATTGCACCCTGAGGTTGAGCTAATTGAGGACTAGTGTGTGGATTTAATGATTATATAGTTGTGCCTTATTATTGGTATAGTTATTATGCTCTAAGACTTGACTGTTGAGAACTAGTACCTGCTAGACATGATGATAATGTGGTTAGTCCTTACTACTGATATAGATATCGCGTGATGAGATTTGACCACTTGGGAACTAGTGATTGTCTCTGAAAAATCCATTATAAATTAGAAATTCCTAAGTATGAAAGTTGTCATTAAGTACCCCTCCAATCCAATATTCGTTCACTCGTGCTCTTTTGAAATTATCCCACATCCTATTTCTTATGACACCACTATTCATTATGGACATATGACAACGGCGATATCGTCGGTGGAGCATCTTTCCACGAACGTTGGACGATATACTCTGAGAATTGTAGACCCAAGATATGACGCGACTCTATCCTCTTAGAAACTACGCATAACCTTGGTATTTGATCTGAAATGGTGCGAAACATATGTAAACGTCGAATGAAGTTGGAGACTTAAAAAAAAAAAAAAAAAAAAAAAAAAAAAAAAAAAAAAAAAAAAAAAAAAAAAAAAAAAAAAAAAAAAAAAAAAAAAAAAAAAAAAAAAAAAAAAAAAAAAAAAAAAAAAAAAAAAAAAAAAAAAAAAAAAAAAAAAAAAAAAAAAAAAAAAAAAAAAAAAAAAAAAAAAAAAAAAAAAAAAAAAAAAAAAAAAAAAAAAAAAAAAAAAAAAAAAAAAAAAAAAAAAAAAAAAAAAAAAAAAAAAAAAAAAAAAAAAAAAAAAAAAAAAAAAAAAAAAAAAAAAAAAAAAAAAAAAAAAAAAAAAAAAAAAAAAAAAAAAAAAAAAAAAAAAAAAAAAAAAAAAAAAAAAAAAAAAAAAAAAAAAAAAAAAAAAAAAAAAAAAAAAAAAAAAAAAAAAAAAAAAAAAAAAAAAAAAAAAAAAAAAAAAAAAAAAAAAAAAAAAAAAAAAAAAAAAAAAAAAAAAAAAAAAAAAAAAAAAAAAAAAAAAAAAAAAAAAAAAAAAAAAAAAAAAAAAAAAAAAAAAAAAAAAAAAAAAAAAAAAAAAAAAAAAAAAAAAAAAAAAAAAAAAAAAAAAAAAAAAAAAAAAAAAAAAAAAAAAAAAAAAAAAAAAAAAAAAAAAAAAAAAAAAAAAAAAAAAAAAAAAAAAAAAAAAAAAAAAAAAAAAAAAAAAAAAAAAAAAAAAAAAAAAAAAAAAAAAAAAAAAAAAAAAAAAAAAAAAAAAAAAAAAAAAAAAAAAAAAAAAAAAAAAAAAAAAAAAAAAAAAAAAAAAAAAAAAAAAAAAAAAAAAAAAAAAAAAAAAAAAAAAAAAAAAAAAAAAAAAAAAAAAAAAAAAAAAAAAAAAAAAAAAAAAAAAAAAAAAAAAAAAAAAAAAAAAAAAAAAAAAAAAAAAAAAAAAAAAAAAAAAAAAAAAAAAAAAAAAAAAAAAAAAAAAAAAAAAAAAAAAAAAAAAAAAAAAAAAAAAAAAAAAAAAAAAAAAAAAAAAAAAAAAAAAAAAAAAAAAAAAAAAAAAAAAAAAAAAAAAAAAAAAAAAAAAAAAAAAAAAAAAAAAAAAAAAAAAAAAAAAAAAAAAAAAAAAAAAAAAAAAAAAAAAAAAAAAAAAAAAAAAAAAAAAAAAAAAAAAAAAAAAAAAAAAAAAAAAAAAAAAAAAAAAAAAAAAAAAAAAAAAAAAAAAAAAAAAAAAAAAAAAAAAAAAAAAAAAAAAAAAAAAAAAAAAAAAAAAAAAAAAAAAAAAAAAAAAAAAAAAAAAAAAAAAAAAAAAAAAAAAAAAAAAAAAAAAAAAAAAAAAAAAAAAAAAAAAAAAAAAAAAAAAAAAAAAA
This sequence comes from Erigeron breviscapus, assembly GCA_034093135.1. Classification (NCBI taxonomy): domain Eukaryota; kingdom Viridiplantae; phylum Streptophyta; class Magnoliopsida; order Asterales; family Asteraceae; genus Erigeron; species Erigeron breviscapus. Next base: position 125,375,385 of record CM067171.1, on the reverse strand, counting down.
AAAAAAAAAAAAAAAAAAAAAAAAAAAAAAAAAAAAAAAAAAAAAAAAAAAAAAAAAAAAAAAAAAAAAAAAAAAAAAAAAAAAAAAAAAAAAAAAAAAAAAAAAAAAAAAAAAAAAAAAAAAAAAAAAAAAAAAAAAAAAAAAAAAAAAAAAAAAAAAAAAAAAAAAAAAAAAAAAAAAAAAAAAAAAAAAAAAAAAAAAAAAAAAAAAAAAAAAAAAAAAAAAAAAAAAAAAAAAAAAAAAAAAAAAAAAAAAAAAAAAAAAAAAAAAAAAAAAAAAAAAAAAAAAAAAAAAAAAAAAAAAAAAAAAAAAAAAAAAAAAAAAAAAAAAAAAAAAAAAAAAAAAAAAAAAAAAAAAAAAAAAAAAAAAAAAAAAAAAAAAAAAAAAAAAAAAAAAAAAAAAAAAAAAAAAAAAAAAAAAAAAAAAAAAAAAAAAAAAAAAAAAAAAAAAAAAAAAAAAAAAAAAAAAAAAAAAAAAAAAAAAAAAAAAAAAAAAAAAAAAAAAAAAAAAAAAAAAAAAAAAAAAAAAAAAAAAAAAAAAAAAAAAAAAAAAAAAAAAAAAAAAAAAAAAAAAAAAAAAAAAAAAAAAAAAAAAAAAAAAAAAAAAAAAAAAAAAAAAAAAAAAAAAAAAAAAAAAAAAAAAAAAAAAAAAAAAAAAAAAAAAAAAAAAAAAAAAAAAAAAAAAAAAAAAAAAAAAAAAAAAAAAAAAAAAAAAAAAAAAAAAAAAAAAAAAAAAAAAAAAAAAAAAAAAAAAAAAAAAAAAAAAAAAAAAAAAAAAAAAAAAAAAAAAAAAAAAAAAAAAAAAAAAAAAAAAAATAAAAAAAAAACTTTAAAAGTAAGTTAAGTGATAAAAATAAGAAACTATAAAAATATACAATCGTAAAAAAAAAAAAAAAAAAAAAAAAAAAAAAAAAAAAAAAAAAAACAAAAAAAAAAAAAAAAAAAAAAAAAAAAAAAAAAAAAAAAAAAAAAAAAAAAAAAAAAAAAAAGGGGATTCTGAGCTATCCTTTTCTTTTTCAAAACACCAAAGCAAACGGATAATTGCTACATGAAGGAGTCAGGAATTTGGCGAAAGATGATAATGTGGTTAGTCCTTACTACTGATATAGATATGCGTGATGAGATTTGACCGCTTGGGAACTAGTGATTGTCTCTGAAAAATCCATTATAAATTAGAAATTTCCTAAGTATGAAAGTTGTCATTAAGTACCCCTCCAATCCAATATTCGTTCACTCGTGCTCTTTTGAAATTATCCCACATCCTATTTCTTACGACACCACTATTCATTATGGACATATGACAACGGCGATATCGTCGGTGGAGCATCTTTCCACGAACGTTGGACGATATACTCTGAGAATTGTAGACCCAAGATATGACGCGACTCTATCCTCTTAGAAACTACGCATAACCTTGGTATTTGATCTGAAATGGTGCGAAACATATGTAAACGTCGAATGAAGTTGGAGACTTATGAAAGACGAGTGGTATTAAAGCCAAATTACGATTTGACGACGCCGATAGAACCCATTCCGATATACATTCTAGACGACACATTATGGGGATTGTAGCTCCGAAATTTGGTGTGATATCTCTATAATAACACGCGTACACGAACGGTTATCCATATTATCTAAGTCGGTGCGGCATATATTGACGTCATTGAAAGTTGGAGTCCATTGGGCAACGAAGGACAAAGAAGTGATTTCTTTAACTCGCGCAAGGAGTAATCCGGGCCTTAATGAATCTTTTGTTTTCCTATTTCCTATTCCATTCATTCGAAACCAAATTCTATATCCTTTATATTCTTGATTATTCAAAGTAATGATCATCACCGTTTCTCTTCAAAGGGTAGTACCCTAACAACATACAACTCACTTACGTAACTTTCCGCAATGGCGAATCGAGTAACTAGTACCCTGCTCTTACTGCGACATCAAGGGATACGAAGGACGTTGAGACATCAGTTATCCATAAGTGAAATACTTGGCATAACTATATAGCATAGAAGATGTTATTGGATCACATACATAACGTAGAACGTGGGAGGTATGTTGTGAGTCAGTCAAGTACATGGAAGCACAAGCGAAGAGTATACTAAGCTTTAACTTGGAGAAAGAATTGATGGTCTTCCCTATCTATGTTGATCGACCGAAGGAAAAATTGAGCAGCCGACGAAAGGAAGGTCGTGTGACATGAAGGTCACCTTTGGATAAATATAAGACTTCCCTAGAACTTGGGGGAGATCACTAGCAATGTTGGAAGACGAAAGTAATTAGAAGAAGAAAACCAAGGACAATAAGATAATTAGAATGTGTCGAGTAACCCTCAAGATGGAAGAGTAAAAAAAAAAAAAAAAAGGGGATTCTGAGCTATCCTTTTCTTTTTCAAAACACCAAAGCAAACGGATAATTGCTACATGAAGGAGTCAGGAATTTGGCGAAATGAAGATCGTCAAGTATGGTGAGATAAAGTGAAAAGTAGGAAATCCCTTACATTTTTCTAGAGGAAAAATGTTAAGGGGGTAATCACAGCAAAGGTAGATGCTCGAACAAGGAGTATGAAGTGCAAGATTATACTTTATCTTCCAAGAAGAGTTATTCACTAGCATCATTGAAGATGATTTGGAGTAGAATATGAAGTGAAGAAACGTCATTCGACCCAAACAAATGAAGTGAGGGCATTGACACCATTTACCCGATGTAGTTCCGGTAGCGTTCATCTTTACGGCACTCCACACGTTATCCTCCGAATATCAATTGGAAAGCCTCTATCGAAAGACAAGCTAGTAGTAGAACATATCAACTGAGCCAAGAGAAAGCGATATACACTCAACACCCGAGTTTAGAAGCACGGGGAGTCGTGAAAAGTATCCCCTCAAGGTCAACGGTCGTAGGGAGGTAAGCTAAAACAAGATGAATCTGAGTGAAAAACAATTTGCAACACATGGTTAATCGTCAAGGACCATGGACCCATGGAGTAGTGCGCCCAAGCAGGGTGAAGGAGAAAACAATATGGAATTGCTAAAGCTAGTAGTGAAACAAATAAGAAATACGACGCTAGAAGTCAAGGCACATGCTACGACAACGATTAAGGAAGTTGGGCGCTGAACTAAGTTCCAGACAACTAACAAACTCCGTGAAGAGCTAGTTATGGAATGTTTGAACGGAAGGGCGATAAGGATAATTCGCATCTGTGAAGAGTTAGGATCAAAGGATCCGTATCACCATGATCTGATAAGTACCTTTGAGATAACTGCAAGGACTAGCGACTGCTTGTGTGCTGTTCAAGACGACGATTACTCTAGTTGGAGATGGATTAGAGTGACGAAATGGTAAGGAGTATGGTGACCCATAAGAAAACGAAAGGAAAATGGAGAAAACCGAATGGTTGAGAAAAGGATAAAGTAACCGATGTTTCCCCAAATTCATATTATATCACAATTTCTAAGGACATTAGGTTATTGTATTTGAAAAGAAGCTTAGCTTAGAAAGCTAAAAATGGATATGAGGCTCAGGAGAGCAAGGTAATTGAAAGTTTTGTAGAGGTCAGGAGGACCTAAGAAGGATTATTTTAAAGGAGGAGTTCATACGAATAAGGACATCGAAGTGTTTACCTTGAAATAATGGTGGTGATATGACAACTTAAGAGCATAAGGATTGTGTAAATCCTATCATGAGGATGTCACAAAAAGAACTAATGATTTTTGTGTGTGTGTAGGGCGATCGAAAGAAGAATATCTGGTATCTGGACAGCGCTGCTGGCCGGACTATGACCGGATGTAAGCCCCTACTGGAAGAGTTCACTGTCCAAGATGGCCCGACAGTGACGTTTGGTAACGATCAATCTGGAAAGACTGAAGGATATGGTGTGCTCAATAATGGACAAGTCGAATTCAAAAGAGTTGCATTTGTGAATGGTTTGAAATATAACTTGATCAGTGTAAGCCAACTTTGTGATGATGGCTTCAGAGTATTGTTCGATATTGCACAAGGCACCATATTTAACAAGGATTGGAAAGTGGTGATGATTGCACCAAGAAAAGGAAATGTGTACATCATGGATATGGAACCAGCTCCAAAAGAGCAATGTTTCTATACCAAAGCTGATGAGGACACCAACTGGCTATGGCATAAAAGGTTATCCCACCTTAATTTCAAGAACATTAACAAGTTGTCTCGCAAACAACTGGTTGATGGGATACCCCAGATTTCCTTCAATAAGGAAAAGCCATGTCCAGGGTGTGAGATGGGTAAGCAGAAGAGAGCCAGTTTCAAAACTAGGCAAAATTTTAGCATCACTGAACCTCTTCACATGCTTCATATGGATCTTTTTGGTCCAGTGAATGTTCAAACTAGAGCTGGAAAGAAATACACTCTAGTTGTGGTTGATGAATTCACCAGATATTGCTGGGTGGTATTCATCAGATCCAAAAGTGATGCACCTGCTGAAATCATCTCACTTATCAAAAGAATTGAGCTCAAGTACACTCGAAAAGTTTGTCAGTTGCGAAGTGATAATGGTACTGAATTCCAAAACAAGGTACTTGAAACATTTTGCACTGACACTGGCATTTCTCAAACTTCTCATCAGTTCACTCTCCAGAGCAAAATGGAGTTGTGGAAAGAAAGAATCGTACACTGATAGAAGCGGCCAGAAGCATGCTATCTGAATCTGGTCTTCCCACCAGTTTTTGGGCTGAGGCAGTTGCAACTGCTTGTCACACCCAAAACCGGTCAGTCTACATCAAGAGACATAAGAAGACTGCCTACGAAGTACTCAGGAATCGTAAACCAAATATTGGATATTTCCATGTATTTGGTTGTCCAGTTTATATACTGAACGATTCCAGTCAGCTTGGAAAGTTTGATGCAAAAGCTGATGAGGACACCAACTGGCTATGGCATAAAAGGTTATCCCACCTTAATTTCAAGAACATTAACAAGTTGTCTCGCAAACAACTGGTTGATGGGATACCCCAGATTTCCTTCAATAAGGAAAAGCCATGTCCAGGGTGTGAGATGGGTAAGCAGAAGAGAGCCAGTTTCAAAACTAGGCAAAATTTTAGCATCACTGAACCTCTTCACATGCTTCATATGGATCTTTTTGGTCCAGTGAATGTTCAAACTAGAGCTGGAAAGAAATACACTCTAGTTGTGGTTGATGAATTCACCAGATATTGCTGGGTGGTATTCATCAGATCCAAAAGTGATGCACCTGCTGAAATCATCTCACTTATCAAAAGAATTGAGCTCAAGTACACTCGAAAAGTTTGTCAGTTGCGAAGTGATAATGGTACTGAATTCCAAAATAAGGTACTTGAAACATTTTGCACTGACACTGGCATTTCTCAAACTTCTCATCAGTTCACTCTCCAGAGCAAAATGGAGTTGTGGAAAGAAAGAATCGTACACTGATAGAAGCGGCCAGAAGCATGCTATCTGAATCTGGTCTTCCCACCAGTTTTTGGGCTGAGGCAGTTGCAACTGCTTGTCACACCCAAAACCGGTCAGTCTACATCAAGAGACATAAGAAGACTGCCTACGAAGTACTCAGGAATCGTAAACCAAATATTGGATATTTCCATGTATTTGGTTGTCCAGTTTATATACTGAACGATTCCAGTCAGCTTGGAAAGTTTGATGCAAAAGCTGATGAAGGGGTATTTTTAGGCTATTCAGATATTCGAAAGGCCTTTAGAGTTTATAATTATAGACTCCAAAAGGTGCATGAGACAATTCATGTCACATTCGATGAATCAACTGAAGCAATCAACAAGAGACCAAGCCTTGATATTTCTCCAGTCATTCCAATCAACTTTGGTGAAACTGACCAAGTTCATCGGTCAGTTGTTTCACCAGAAGATGCTTCCAGTTACAACAAACTGGAACCAGTCAAGAAGAAGAAAAGCACTAGTGACACATCATTTTATCCCTCCATCAATTTTAACTTACCACAAGAATTGGTGATTGGATCAGATGTACGTGCCACTCCAATATCAGCACCAGTTCAAGCCCCTACTTCTCCAGTTACTCATGAAATACCTTCAACTGAGGAATTTCATGATGCCAATCGAGACCTCATTGACTCTGATGAGGATGTAGAAGCTGTTTGGACTGATCCTTCTCCAGATGCTGCTGCAACTGAAGAAGATCGCCAGGTACCTTGCACTGATATTGTAGTTCACCAGCCTAGTCAATACACTAGATGGACTAAAGCCCACCCAATTGAACAAATTGTGGGTAATCCAACTAGTGGGGTTCAGACTAGAAGAGCCACCAGTGAGCAATGCTTAAACGTCACCTTCTTATCTTTAATTGAACCAAAGAAGATTGACGAGGCTATGGCAGACCCAAGCTGGGTGGAAGCTATGCAAGAAGAGCTCCTCCAGTTTGAAAGGAACAATGTTTGGGAGCTTGTTCCTTGTCCACCAGGGTTAAAGCAAGACTTGAAGCCATTAGAATTTTCTTGGCTTATGCAGCCCATCTGCAGTTCAAGGTCTTCCAGATGGATGTCAAAAGTGCGTTCCTTAATGGAACATTGGAAGAAGAAGTTTATGTTAAGCAGACTCCAGGTTTCATCGATGAGAAGCATCCTCATTGGGTTTATAGACTGAACAAAGCATTGTATGGTCTAAGACAAGCCCCAAGAGCCTGGTATGATACTTTAACTAAACATCTTCTTAAAAATGGCTTTCAAAGAGGTGCAATAGATAATACCTTGTTTATCTTGAAAGAAAGAGGTAATATCTTATTGGTACAAATTTATGTTGATGACATTATTTTTGGTTCAACTGATGATGCAATGTGTAAAAAGTTTTCTAAAATCATGTCATCTGAGTATGAGATGAGTTTAATGGGTGAATTAACATTTTTCTTAGGTCTTCAGATTAAGCAAACTGAAAATGGAATTTTCATAAACCAAGGAAAATATGTCAGAGATTTGTTAAGAAAATACAAATATGATTCAATCCCATCGAAAAACACACCTATTGCAGCACCATTGAATTTGGACTCTGACCCAACTGGCAAACCAGTTAACATAACTGACTATAGAGGTATGGTTGGTTCACTGATGTACTTAACTGCCAGTCGACCAGATATAATGTTTGCAACATGTTTATGTGCCAGGTTTCAGGCTAACCCTAAAGAATCACATTTGCACGCTGTAAAGCGTATCTTTAGATACCTGAAAGGGTGTCCTAATCTTGGTCTTTGGTACCCCAAAGGCTCAGGATTAGATCTAATGGGTTATTCAGATTCTGATCATGCAGGTTGTAAGATTGATAGAAAATCCACAACTGGTGGTTGTCATTTCCTTGGAGGAAAACTGGTGAGTTGGACCAGCAAGAAGCAGACTTCAGTCTCTATGTCCACTGCTGAGGCAGAGTACATTTCTGCGGCCAGTTGTTGTGCCCAGATTCTCTGGATCAAAAACCAGTTACTAGATTATGGTCAGAAGTACACCAAGACCCCAATCTTTTGTGACAACACCAGTGCAATTGCTATCTCTCACAATCCAGTGATGCACTCAAAAACAAAGCATATTGACATCAGGTATCATTTTATTCGTGATCATGTTATGAAAGGTGATATTGAAATTCATTTCATCCCCACTGACAAACAGTTAGCTGATGTTTTTACTAAACCTCTCGATGAGAAAACTTTTAAACATCTCATCAGCGAACTGGGAATGCTAAACCCTTAACTGGAGCTTTCTTTGTTATTGAACGCGTCAGTGACACTGATGAAGTTCTCCAGTTGAGGAGGTCCAGATTATCTTTGCTCGCCAGGCTATCGAACGCCTTTGTGATACTATCTTGGCACTAATTGATATCTGGATCATCATTTTAGGGGGAAAGACTCAAAATAATTTTCTGACTAAAATTCGTTTTTGTTTGAAAATGCAACTGGAGAACTCTTCAGTTGGAAACTGGTACTGGATTGATCCTCCAGTTACCAGGTTCAGTCTTTGTCTAATTTTTATAACGTTACAAATACTTGGTCAATTTATGTGACACGTGATGATACTCGAGTGTTTTTAAACTACTTGATATCGTGATCTGACGTGTTGAAACCATTTTTAGTACTTGACAACTGTTTGTGTTGGGAAAACAAAAAGTGTGTGGGGTTATGGGTAAAGTAAGCCGTCGTAGCATTTAATGCTGACATGGTAACATTTAATGCTTACATGGAAAATTATATTTTATTTTCAAAATATCTTCGAAAATATTTGGTTTAATAAAATATGATTTGTGGGTTTACATTGGGATCTTGAATCCCCTTATAAATACCCTTATTTACTTCATAACACATTTACTTTCTTTTTCATTCTCTTCATTTACTCTCTTCATTTACTTCCATTCACTTTTCATTACATTCTCTTCATTTACTCTCTTCATTTACTTCCAATCATAAATTTCAATTTCATTCATGGCACCTAAATCATCCCGCTCAAGAGATGTAAATCTCTTGACTGCTCCTTACAATCCCTCACCAGATGTCCCCCAGGCACCTGGTGCTCCTTATAGTGCAGCCCTAAAATTAAACCCAAATAATCCATTGGCTAGCCTACAAGGCTCTCAAGGGTCTAAAACCCTTATTGGAAGAATCAGAAAATTTTTGAAGGATTCTCCAATAGGACCCTTATTCACCAGGAACCCACGCAAGATGTATCATGATTACTTGTGTGAGTTCTGGTTCACTGCCACACTTTCTTCCGATTGTTCCTCCATCAGTTTCACTTTAAAGGATGGAACAATCAAATGTACTTTGGACGTTGAAGTATTGAGGGATGCTCTTCACCTCAATTACTGGAGAGAGGGTGAGTCTCCAGTTGTTTTAGCCTCAAATGTTAATTTTCGTCAAGTACTCCTTGAGATGGGTCATAAGGAGTGCTTGGACAATGATGGTGTTTTAAAGACCAAGGGGGCGATGACCATGAAGGGCCTTACACCTTCATGGAGGTATTTCTTTGTACATCTGGTTGAAAGTCTAGGTGGTAGTTCAGGTGGTCTTGACCAGATCAACTCTTCACAAGCTGAAATGGCTTACTGTTTGTGGAAGGGGTTGAGGGTGGATTTTGCTGACATACTGTATAGGAGTCTTGTGCAAAAGCTGAAAGGCTCCAGGGGTGTGTGTATCCCCTTTTCCAGATTTCTATCTTTGTGTTTCAAGCAAATTCTGGGTGAAGAAGAGTATAGAAATACAGACTCTCCGTTCACAAGGCCAGATGTTTTGAGGAATCTAGACTCACTAGTATCTGAAGCTGGTGAGGTTGAAATTCCTGAGCAGATGCAGCTGGCATTTGCTAAAACTGGTGCACCTTTGGAAAGTGAACCAGAAAGACAACTGGGCGGGCCTCAAAATAATGAGGGACCCTCCAGTTCGTCTCCAGTTGTTTTAGCCTCAAATGTTAATTTTCGTCAAGTACTCCTTGAGATGGGTCATAAGGAGTGCTTGGACAATGATGGTGTTTTAAAGACCAAGGGGGCGATGACCATGAAGGGCCTTACACCTTCATGGAGGTATTTCTTTGTACATCTGGTTGAAAGTCTAGGTGGTAGTTCAGGTGGTCTTGACCAGATCAACTCTTCACAAGCTGAAATGGCTTACTGTTTGTGGAAGGGGTTGAGGGTGGATTTTGCTGACATACTGTATAGGAGTCTTGTGCAAAAGCTGAAAGGCTCCAGGGGTGTGTGTATCCCCTTTTCCAGATTTCTATCTTTGTGTTTCAAGCAAATTCTGGGTGAAGAAGAGTATAGAAATACAGACTCTCCGTTCACAAGGCCAGATGTTTTGAGGAATCTAGACTCACTAGTATCTGAAGCTGGTGAGGTTGAAATTCCTGAGCAGATGCAGCTGGCATTTGCTAAAACTGGTGCACCTTTGGAAAGTGAACCAGAAAGACAACTGGGCGGGCCTCAAAATAATGAGGGACCCTCCAGTTCGTCTCCAGTTGTTTTAGCCTCAAATGTTAATTTTCGTCAAGTACTCCTTGAGATGGGTCATAAGGAGTGCTTGGACAATGATGGTGTTTTAAAGACCAAGGGGGCGATGACCATGAAGGGCCTTACACCTTCATGGAGGTATTTCTTTGTACATCTGGTTGAAAGTCTAGGTGGTAGTTCAGGTGGTCTTGACCAGATCAACTCTTCACAAGCTGAAATGGCTTACTGTTTGTGGAAGGGGTTGAGGGTGGATTTTGCTGACATACTGTATAGGAGTCTTGTGCAAAAGCTGAAAGGCTCCAGGGGTGTGTGTATCCCCTTTTCCAGATTTCTATCTTTGTGTTTCAAGCAAATTCTGGGTGAAGAAGAGTATAGAAATACAGACTCTCCGTTCACAAGGCCAGATGTTTTGAGGAATCTAGACTCACTAGTATCTGAAGCTGGTGAGGTTGAAATTCCTGAGCAGATGCAGCTGGCATTTGCTAAAACTGGTGCACCTTTGGAAAGTGAACCAGAAAGACAACTGGGCGGGCCTCAAAATAATGAGGGACCCTCCAGTTCGTCTCCAGTTGTTTTAGCCTCAAATGTTAATTTTCGTCAAGTACTCCTTGAGATGGGTCATAAGGAGTGCTTGGACAATGATGGTGTTTTAAAGACCAAGGGGGCGATGACCATGAAGGGCCTTACACCTTCATGGAGGTATTTCTTTGTACATCTGGTTGAAAGTCTAGGTGGTAGTTCAGGTGGTCTTGACCAGATCAACTCTTCACAAGCTGAAATGGCTTACTGTTTGTGGAAGGGGTTGAGGGTGGATTTTGCTGACATACTGTATAGGAGTCTTGTGCAAAAGCTGAAAGGCTCCAGGGGTGTGTGTATCCCCTTTTCCAGATTTCTATCTTTGTGTTTCAAGCAAATTCTGGGTGAAGAAGAGTATAGAAATACAGACTCTCCGTTCACAAGGCCAGATGTTTTGAGGAATCTAGACTCACTAGTATCTGAAGTAGAGAACTTAAAGAAGAAAGATGATGAGGTGAAGGAACAAGTGGTTAAAAGTCTAGATGAAGACTCAAAATTATTGAAAGACTTGAAGACTGGACAGGACCAAACTGCAGCAAATGTATTGGCCCAGTCTCAAGAGATTAGCCACTTGTGGAGATCCTTTAGAATGATTTGCGGTGTGTTCAGAGAGTGCAAGGATATGCAATCGTGGCAGCCTCTAGCCCGTTTGCCCTCTAGCAATGAAGACTGGGCAGCTATTCGTGCAGGTCTCGATGCTGCCAAGGGGGAAAGGGATAGAAGGAATATCCTTGCACCTGGACCAAGACTGCCAGGTCCAGTTAGTGCAAGACAACTGGTGGAAAGGACTGTTGTTGGGACGGATGAAGGTGATGAGCAGGTGATTGAACAATTTGAAGATGTGGTTGATAGGGGGAATAAAGGTAAGGGAAAGGAAGTTGGGCCGGCCACTGGTGAGCAAGCTAAAACAACTGGTACTGAAGCCAGTGTGTTAGAAACTGGCAACATTGATCAGCTCCCTCCAGTTTCAGAAGATGTTAGTAGGCAGCTGGCAAGGCTTGGAGATGCCATCAAGGAGAGAAAGAAACAAATGAGGGTGAATCAAGCAAAAGATAGAAATACCTTAGCCCCAACTCTTCTTGATATAAGTGATGGTCGTCTTCTGGGCATGACACTTGCAGAGTATGCCAAGGTCAAGGCTGATCCCAGAATTATTAATGCATTGAAAGAACAACTGGAGAGGCTCCCTTTGTTTTGCCTCCTTCAGTTGAACTGGTGCAGCCTGCTACTGGTCCAGTGACAACTGCTCCTTTGTCACTGGAAGCTCAATTTGTCTCTTTCTCAACCGATATCCAAAACCTGATCAAACGGGTGGAGGGTGTTCATAAGACAATAGAGCAAAATGCCAAGTCTATTTCCAGATTCAACAAGGAAACAATTATAAATTCAAAGGTTGTTGATCTGGGAATCAATAAGTTTGCTGCTAATGAAGACTTGGTATTTAGAAAGTTGAATGAGTTAGTCTCAAGCTGTAACAATTTGTCCACATCTTTGAAGGAAGCTTTTGACTTAACCCATTCAAATGTCAATACATCTATCTCCAACCTCTTAAGCAACACTGTTCGATCATCAGAGGTGGATCTTAAGGAGATAGAAAGGCAGGTCAAGGAGTTGTTTGAAAGACCTGGCCTTAATGTAAGTGATATTGGACAGCAGGTGGCCACTTCTGTTGGCCAGATGATTGATGAGAAACTGGCCAGTCGAGAAGATGAACTAGTAAAGAAGGTTATGGCTGAATTTGCCAAGCTCCCACCTCCTCAGATTAATCTGGAGCCTCTGGCACTTGAAGTTAGCCAGTTAAGGGGTGCAGTTAATGCAGTAAACACCCAGTTGGCATCTCACACCAGATCAATTAATAAACTGGCATCTGAAGTAGAGAACTTAAAGAAGAAAGATGATGAGGTGAAGGAACAAGTGGTTAAAAGTCTAGATGAAGACTCAAAATTATTGAAAGACTTGAAGACTGGACAGGACCAAACTGCAGCAAATGTATTGGCCCAGTCTCAAGAGATTAGCCACTTGTGGAGATCCTTTAGAATGATTTGCGGTGTGTTCAGAGAGTGCAAGGATATGCAATCGTGGCAGCCTCTAGCCCGTTTGCCCTCTAGCAATGAAGACTGGGCAGCTATTCGTGCAGGTCTCGATGCTGCCAAGGGGGAAAGGGATAGAAGGAATATCCTTGCACCTGGACCAAGACTGCCAGGTCCAGTTAGTGCAAGACAACTGGTGGAAAGGACTGTTGTTGGGACGGATGAAGGTGATGAGCAGGTGATTGAACAATTTGAAGATGTGGTTGATAGGGGGAATAAAGGTAAGGGAAAGGAAGTTGGGCCGGCCACTGGTGAGCAAGCTAAAACAACTGGTACTGAAGCCAGTGTGTTAGAAACTGGCAACATTGATCAGCTCCCTCCAGTTTCAGAAGATGTTAGTAGGCAGCTGGCAAGGCTTGGAGATGCCATCAAGGAGAGAAAGAAACAAATGAGGGTGAATCAAGCAAAAGATAGAAATACCTTAGCCCCAACTCTTCTTGATATAAGTGATGGTCGTCTTCTGGGCATGACACTTGCAGAGTATGCCAAGGTCAAGGCTGATCCCAGAATTATTAATGCATTGAAAGAACAACTGGAGATTGAGCTTGACAAACATTATAGGGAGGATGAGGCTGAGTATGATGCCAGGTGTTTGAATATCACAGTGGAGAAGGCCAAAGAAGTTAGAACTGAAGGAATTCTCAAGAGAGCTGAACATGTTAAGAAGGTGGTCAAACAGGTGATGAATCCACCTAAGTCCAAAGGTAAACCTAAGATGTTGCCAAGAGATGCTGACCTTAGGACCTGGGTGGATACAACTGAACCCTCAAGTGAAGATATCAAAGCTGCAGTGCATAGTATGAGCACTGGTCAAATCAAACTGGCCAATGAATCTGAAGCTAGAGAGTATTTATCTGAAGTGCAGCAGCGGAGATATCACCCTGGTAAGATTGTTGATATGAAAGTGTTTATCAAACCAGGTACCAAACATTTCACAGTTGGGGTTCAACATCTGGATGGACCCTTAAGGCAAACTGAGAATCCTGATGTACTTTCTTATGGTTACTCGGAACTGGTGGAAATGGCAAAGCTGTTGGAGGCCAAGCAACAAAGGAATAAGGTTGAAAGAGGATGGATGTTTGTGCTTCAAAGTCTGCTCAAGTTTAAAGAAAATATTGAAGAGAGACTGAATGTTGATCCTGAAGACAAACAGCCCATCTCTACAGTTGCCAAAAGAAGAAGAACTGGCGAAGGGCCATCAGTTTAAGTTCTTTCTTCATTTTTATCTTCTTGTAATTTGTTGTACATTCTGTTGTAACTTGTGTAAATTTCACTCCTTGTATAAAAGAAGTTACCAGTTTGTAACCACAAGGTAGATAAAAGATTAAAATCTAACAAACACAAAAAGAAAAACCTAAGGCATTTATTGATCTATAAAAATGCCTTAGATACCTTAGATAGATTTAAATCAAACAAGTCTCTATAGTTCACACTTGTATAGATACAAAAACTAGAAAAGACTTAGACTATATTTCTAGACAAATAGGGGGAATAAAGGTAAGGGAAAGGAAGTTGGGCCGGCCACTGGTGAGCAAGCTAAAACAACTGGTACTGAAGCCAGTGTGTTAGAAACTGGCAACATTGATCAGCTCCCTCCAGTTTCAGAAGATGTTAGTAGGCAGCTGGCAAGGCTTGGAGATGCCATCAAGGAGAGAAAGAAACAAATGAGGGTGAATCAAGCAAAAGATAGAAATACCTTAGCCCCAACTCTTCTTGATATAAGTGATGGTCGTCTTCTGGGCATGACACTTGCAGAGTATGCCAAGGTCAAGGCTGATCCCAGAATTATTAATGCATTGAAAGAACAACTGGAGATTGAGCTTGACAAACATTATAGGGAGGATGAGGCTGAGTATGATGCCAGGTGTTTGAATATCACAGTGGAGAAGGCCAAAGAAGTTAGAACTGAAGGAATTCTCAAGAGAGCTGAACATGTTAAGAAGGTGGTCAAACAGGTGATGAATCCACCTAAGTCCAAAGAAAAACCTAAGGCATTTATTGATCTATAAAAATGCCTTAGATACCTTAGATAGATTTAAATCAAACAAGTCTCTATAGTTCACACTTGTATAGATACAAAAACTAGAAAAGACTTAGACTATATTTCTAGACAAATAGGGGGAATTTGTTAGGTCCAGTTCACCTGGAACTGGCCAGTCACCAGTTCACACTGACCAGTTCACCAGTTGCATCTGGTGACCAGTAAACTGGTGACCAAGAAGATTTGTCGAGAAATATATTGAAGTCCAGTTGCACCGTACAGTTAACGCAACTGAAGACTTCCTCCAGTTGAGAACTGACCAAGTTGAAGAAACATTCCAGTTGAAGTCGAAGACAACAAATGGAAGAAAGAGAATGACAATGGCAGCGAAGCCCAGTTGACATTCTAGTCAGTTACAAACTGGAGACCATCAGTGGAAAGCCCTTACAAAGCTTTACACTGATTACGAGGAATTGACTTGTATACTTTATGTACCTTTACCCGGATAATAAGCCTTATCTTATTATTTAAGTATTAAAAGGTACATAAAGGTGGTTGTGTAAAGTTTAACATCCAACTGGAATCACTCAAAAACACTAAACCAAACCAAAGATATGATTTTTCTACCAAAAGTGGTCAAAACTGGATTTTTGTCTTAATGTTGAGTCAACTTTGACGATTTTTAATTTCTTAACTAATAGGTTTCAGAAGTTTAAACTTGGTGTGAACAGAGTTCAAAGTGTCCCTAACTTAAAATAAAATTGGGAGATTTTTCTTAAATGTCCATCATAGAAATCTTTTATAAACTATATTGAGTCGCACAGCAGCAAGCTTTCTGACCAACTTTGGTTTTGTAATTTTTAGAGGTAGTAAAAAATGTCTAAAAATTTAGCAAAAATTCACATAAATATAGGACACATATATGTCTCTGTATAAAAATCACCAACGTCCAAATAATTCAACTTAACCAAAAATGACTACTCAACATTTTATGAAAATAAGTGTTAAAACAGAAAATTCCAAGTAAAAGTTCTTCACAACAAAATAAGCTAAAAGTCACTAGATTGCAACTTTAACCAACTCCAACAATCTCGTAACAAAAAGTATTATAAACCTACTGAAAATATGTCAAATAAAAGTTATAAAACTTAACTTGGTTATTAAATGGCAAAGACAAGCCTACAAATCACTAATTCGGTTCATATAAGCACTAACCGAAAGCTTTAATTTGCACACATCACACCACCACCACTATCATGACTTAAGACACCAAAATATAATGAACATTCTGTAAATAATGAAATAAGGATGAAAATCCATTTTGACGCATTTGAATTGCTCGAAAAATGAGGCTTAAATCACTATTTCGGTAAACGATTTATAAGCTTAGAATCCTCAAAATGAGCAAGACACAAGAGAGGTTGAATTGATATGATTTTCCCATGATAAAAGTTGCCTAAAAGGCCTGAGGTTTTAGCCAAAAAGTTATGTGGTGATTTCTAAGAATTTCTATTAATTATTAAATTTAAATGATAATTAAAAAGGTAAATAAATAAATAAATAAAGTATATAAATCATGAAATTGGTTACATAATCACAACCAATGATGAAAGTGACTAAAACCTACTGGAATAAAATCATTTTAAGTCAAAGAACAAATGTCATATAAATTAGAAATAATTAAGTAAGTGAAAATCACTAATTAATAACTATTTTTAAATTAATAGAAAAATTACATAAATAAATATATATATCACAATATTCTAAGTTAAAAAGCATAATAATCAGAATATAACCCAAATATAATTAGCCACAAATTATAAAGACAAGTGAGGTACTTAAAAGTATTTTTAAAGAATTATTTGGTTAATAAATCAAGAAAATGAATAAATAATTAATTAAATAATATTAAATTAAATAAATAGTTATAAATCAGAAAGTATTCATAAATATTAATATTATGAAGTTACTAATGTCAAATATTATAATCAAGCAAAGCACACAATGGAAACCATGATAATCAAAGGCAAGTTACCGAAATCCTAATAACTTATAACTACATGTATAATGAAAGTGACCCTTTTACACCAACACTCTCTACAACCAAAAAGATGCAAATATTAACAATATACTTGGATCCCAAAATTTATGACAACATAATGAAAGTGGCATTTCTTAGTGATGGCTTAAGATAGGAACTTACGTATATTAGTCCTATCGTAGGGATAGTCTTGGCTCGAAATGTGATTGGGAATATGACGGATATATGATCAAGGAAGCTATAGATGGGAAGTACCCATTTTGGATAAGTGAATATAATATGCGGCATATCAAGGTGAGTCATAGCCCCTTTTCAAACTCTTTTATCTGTTTTACTTACGGGGTGAAAAGCATGATTAATTAAAATGACTTTATCTTATGAAATGATTCTTTGAAATAATGATAATGATACTATTAACTCATTTGAGGCCTGTAGTTAGAGGGTTGCGCAACTAGGACTTGTCCCCTCATCCACTATTATAGGTAACGGTGGGATGTTTGGTCTGCCTTGGTAGCCACCTTCATCGCCAGTCTGGCCTCGCGGTGCTCTAACTACTGTATATTTATGGGCGTCTCCATGGCACGACCCTTGGTTATCTTTATGCACGTGATTGACAGCATGTGCTTATCATTATCTTATCATTTGGGACAATATATTGATTATTGGGACATAACCGGTCTTAGTAGTGGCTCAAGAACAATCTCATCAAATTACGTCATGGTAGTCTTACCATTAACCAAGAGGTATTGATATTATATTGGATGGAAATTGTGGATTGAACATACGGTTTGGGTATTGGACCTTATATGGAATCTTGAAAGTTGCTGAAATTGGCAATATTGAAGTATTGATGACCAGATGGTTTTGGTATAATGAATGATTAATCGATTGATATATTTTTCTGTCACGATAAATGTGACAAATGAGAACTTTATAATTTACCTTGGATTTCTCAATTATTTTGAAATGGATATGTAACGAGGTTTACTTGCAAACCTATGCACTCACCAACTACGTTTTCGTAGTTGACACTTTTTCTTCATGCTTTCAGGAATTAGCCTTTGTCTTGAGGAATTATATGCATCATGGTTGTTTGCATTGCACTTTGGAGTCAAAGATCAAACCTTGTGACGGACAATGGAATCCGCCTTGATCATTGTAGTATATCATCTCATGTATTTGTTATTTGTTTCGTGGACTCAATATCCAAGTATGGTAGACGTATTGTACTCGGGAATTGGTTCACATGCTTGTGCATTGTAAAATTATTCTTGTCAACTAAAGCTATGGTGAATGTTATCTATTATCCTTTGATTTGAATACTCGACTTTCTGTACATCTCATCATTCCGCCGTGGTTGGGGTATTACATTAACTATTTTTCTCCAGTAGGTTTTAGTTATTTTTATCAATGGTTATGATGGTTTAACCCCATTCTTGATTTACATAATTTATTTATTGATTTTTATGTCTTTTAATTACCATTTAAATTCAATAATTCATGGAAATTCTTAGAAATCATCACTAATCATTTTAGTCAAAAATCCCAGGCCTTTTAGGCAAACTTTTATCAATACAAATTCATATCAATTCAACCTCTCTTGTGTCTTGCTCATTTTGAGGACTTTATGATTAAAAATCGTTTACCGAAATAGTGATTTTAGCCTCATTTCTTAAGCAATTAAAGTGCTTCAAAAAGGGGTTTTCATTCTTGTTTCATTATTTCCAGAAAGTTCATCATATTTTGGTGTCCAAGGTCGTGATAGTGGTGGTGGTGTGATATGTGCAATTTAGTGCTTTCGGTTAGTGATTATTTGACCCGAAAAGGTGATTTTTGAGCTTATTGTTGTCATGAACCAAAAGACTTGAGTTTTATACTTTTATTTCAACTTATTTTCAGTAGGTTTAATATATTTTTCTTGTCTTTTGATTATGGTGCAATTGTGTGCTCAAAATAGCTTTTTGCATGATTTCGGTTTGTGATTTCAAGCTTATTTTTACTAGTTTTGGTCCAAGCTTTGTCTCTTTGTTATTTCATTAATTTTTCCAGAATATTAACATTAATATTAACATATTTTTCACTTATGACAAGTCCATATCCATCTCATAATCCAACAAAAGATCCAACTTTCTTAAATCTAGCATACATGCATTCAAATCAACACTTTTTAATATCAACTTTTATAGATCTAACATTCAACAACATAAAAACATCTTTTAATGAAAAATCTCAGAATTATTTTCTTCAAAATATACAAAAACATATAGATCTATCAAAAGGAAAATCACTTTAAAAGCTACTTAATCTATAACAACACTTTTGGGTCTTAGACTTGTTGAATCCTTGGATCTTTCTCATAGATTCGACATGCATGTGCATGAGGAGAAAGATCCTATCAACTTTGCCCTCATCAAATGTATATTACAAAGAAAACAAGAAGAAAGTATGAGTTTTTGATAAAACCTTTGAATATAAACAAGAACAAGATTAGATCTAACAAAAAGGATGAAGATTATACCCTTGAAGAACACGATTTTGAGGATGAAAAGATGCAGATTTTCGTGACCCTTATTGCCTCTTATAACCCTTAATCTAAGCCTAAAACAACCCTTGAACCTTGCTTGGATTAACCCTTTATTAATCTAACTTAAAACCCTTATTATTAGTATAAGTTTAGATGAGATTTAGCCTTGTTTTTGCCTTGTTTTTGCTTGGCCGAATTGAAGAAGAAAAGAAGGGGGAGGGAGAGTTTTTGAGAGAAAAGATGTTGTGTGTGTGAAATGAGTGAAGAGTGTGTGTTGAAGTGGTGAGTTCCAAGACAAAAGAGAGTGTAAGTATAATTTGAAATGGGTGTGTGTGGGAGTGAAGGGGGGCCGGCCTCAAAGAGGGGTTTTGAAGAGTTTTTCCTTTTTCTTTTTTTTTTTTTTTTATTTAAAGTTGTGTATATAATGTGTATGTATGTGTTAGATGTAAGTATATATGTATTTTGTAAGGGTAATTGTATTTGTTTGTAGTGAAACTTAATTATTTATTTTAGTATGTGTATATATATATATGTCGTGTATATGTATATGTATGTATATATTTTTGTGTTTTTAATTTGTTACCTAAGCCTTTACTTATAAACTTGTATTTATTTTAAGCATATATACATATACTTATTGTTATTTAAACACTTTTATGTACATGTTAATGTATGACTATACTTTGAGATAGAAATCTTTATTCTCATGTCATATTTACTTAAATTGGTTTGGTGATTGATTTGTTGGACATTTATAAGAATTTTGATTGATATCTCAACTTGTGAGGCTCAATTTATCATTTATAACTTGATTGATCATCAATAAAATTTTTGTTCAATGTCATTTTATAAGTTAAATTTAGAACTGAACAATAGCTTTAGATTGCTAAATTAGGGGAATTATCTACTAGCTTCAAGTATAACTATGGCTTGCGGGATCATAGACAACATAACTAGAACATATATAATGTTAAAAAGTAGGGTTGTTACATCAAGGGGGAGATAAAGATGGTTGTAAGGATGATGAGCTAGCTAAGAAGCAAAGAGATGATGATCAAGATGATCAAGATCCAGCTCAAGATCCAAATCGAAGCCAACCAAAAGATGGTGAGACAGAGAATCAAGGTCAAGGACAAGATACTGATGCTGATGCTGTGATTAATTCAGAGACTGCAGATGTTCAGGGGGAGTCGCCAAGACAGAGAGAGTCAGAGATTGTTGGTACATCTAGTGCTAGTACATCTGGGACTCAGAAAGGAAAAGCTGTGATGGCTGCTGCTCCAGATGCAGATCCTGAAGATTCAGATAACTCGTCAGATGATGAAGATTCCAATTCAGGTAACTCTAATTCTAGTAAACGTCCTGATTATCATAATCCACGGAGTGTGAGATCAGAAGAAGATAGAATAGAATGGGAGATTGTAGAGAAATTTGGAAATGATCCTCATATTCGAGTTGAGGCAGAAGCTAAAGTATGGGAAAGTCATAACTTTGAGGTTGATCAGGCCAATATTGATCTTGATAGTGATCAATGGTTAGATACAGATCGTCATAGGAAAGAGAGAAAACGATTAATGATTTTAAATCGTTTACCGTTTGTCTCTGGTTCTAGTTCTGATGATCCTGAAGACTCAGATTATCAACCTTAATGTTAATAATTTTTGTTGGTTAAAATAGATAAAGGTTATAAGATAAATATTGATGTAATCGTTACATTATATTTATGATATAATATTATTTATTTTATCATGTTTTATGTATTTATACTTATTTTTTTTATGTCTTGACTTATATTTTATGTTCTTTTATCTTTGTATGTTTGAATATGTTAAATTGCAGATAAGCTTCAAATAGGTGCATTGGACGATATTGATGATGACATTGATAGTATCATTGATGAAGATCTGGAAGAAGGAGAATTTGTTTCTGAAGCTAATAGACAAAGGTTGATGGAAGAACCTTATGATTTCAATCGTGTCTTTAATGAAGATAGAGACATTCTGGTTGAACCAATAGCTGAAGAGGAACATTTCAGTACTTAATCCGATCAGAGAAAGTCCAGATGATCCAAGAAATGCTGCAAAGTTAAGATTCAAAGTGTTTGCAAAGATAGTGCATGAAGAACATGAATATATTATTGATCTAGGCTGGAAGATAAATGCTACGCGAGAGTTTAATATTAGAAATTTTATTATACCTCCGGCAGAGCAAGACCCTCAGTTTTGTATAAATAGATGGGTTCCAGTTTATAGAGGACGTACTGGTATGCCAATGGGTGGATTTAATAAACCGTCGATGTTTTGGGAGTTCATCTCAGACAAGGACGCACCTACGTATTTCTCAGTGATACAGAGTTGGTTCTATGATCATAGAATTAAGCTATTTGTTATCAAGAGAAAAGAAGGTTGCCAGTATATGTCCATCAGTGCAAGACATTTCCAAAGTCTTAGTGAATCTGATTTGATAGACTTAGGAAGGAGATGGTTCGTTAATCTTCAGAAGATTGGAAATGCTGATTATTATTGGCAGAGATTCCAAAGAGAAAGAATTTGGCATTTTAGTGAAAGAGGTTTGAAGCCTGAAGACAGGATGATTAAACCTAGGCCAATGAAGAAGATTACAAAACCAGATGGCACAGTTCATTTTGTTCAAAGAAAGATTGAATGTGTTAAAGAAGTTCCTGCTATCAAATGGGATCAAGACTTGCTGACAAACATGACTTATTGGCAGATAGATATCAAGTCAGGCGAAGCACAAATGTTTGTTGATGACTCAAAGAAACAGATGTTGCTACGCATGTATGATCCAATGCAAGTTGTCAATTTGTCAAGAGGTGATCAAAGAAGACTGATTGAGACACCTTGTTCAGCAGTTAGATTTTGGAGAACAGAAGTTGGACGCTATCAGAATATTCTTGGTTTTTGTTTAGTCGAGAAGATTCATGCAAATAGCATAAGACTTTTGTTTGATGGTCGAGTTTGAAGTTCAAGATTATAGAACTGTTAAAGAAATCTAGTCGCTAATGTCAAGGGGGAGTCTGTAGATGCAGATTTGTGTGACAATAGCAACGTAGATTTGATTAACGTTTTTGTTCTTAGGAATATCTGTGTAATCGTTTAAATAATAAGTCATTAGGACTTACGTTTGTATTTAATGATTACGTTTGAACTTTAATATAAGATCATGTTATGTTTGTGTGTTATATAATTGTTTTGCAGGTACAAGAATGTAGAGCCAAGGTTTATAAGTGTCATAGAATACTTAAACGATGGCTGAACGTTATGTAAATGCAAAATAAAGGATCCAAGAGGACGCACCTCGTGCTGACGTCATCAGCACGTTGTAATGTCTTCGTGCTGACGTCAGCGCGAGGGCAGGAGCATTTTGATGGATCGGGCTCGATTCACTTCGTGTGAAGCCCAAGCCCACACGAACACAAACCCTAGTAGTATAAATACATGTAATTTTAAGCGTTTCGCAACGAATTAAGAACTTAGAAGTCGAATTGTTGCTCGTGTGACCTCCAACACGAACTAGCACTTCCTATGTGACCTTAGGTTGGTTAATTACTGGTTAATCGACGAAAGGCAGTAGCAATCTAGTTATCTCAAGAGGATTCCGCACTCTTGACATAACGAATCACGTCTTATTTACGATCCATTTAACGGTAGGGACTTACACAAAGGCTTAGGCATGGATCTAATGGGTTATTTAGATTCAGATCATGCAGGTTGTAAGATAGACAGGAAATCCACTACTGGTGGATGTCATTTCCTTGGTGGCAAACTGGTCAGCTAGACCAGTAAGAAGCAAACTTCAGTTTCATTGTCCACTGCTGAAGCTGAATACGTGTCTGCAGCCAGTTGTTGTGCTCAGATATTCTGGATGAAGAACCAGTTGCTTGATTATGGTATTAAGTATTCAAAGACCCCAATCTTTTTTGATAATACCAGTGCCATTGCTATCTCGAACAATCCAGTCATGCACTCAAAGACAAAGCACATTGATCTCAGGTATCATTTTATTCGTGATCATATTATGAAAAATAATATTGAACTCCATTTTATTCCTACTGACAAACAACTCGCTGACATTTTTACCAAACCTCTGGATGTTAAAACTTTTGAATATCTTGTTGGTGAGTTGGGAATGTTAAACCCTTAAATTTGGAACCTTGGTATTGAACGCCTTTGTGTACTATCAGGGATCTTTGATTTAAATGATTTATAAATCTATAACTGCTTAGATATTGAACGCCCTTGTGTACTATCTTTGCATTAATAGATTTCTGGATCAACATTCCAGGGGGAAGACTGAAAGATATATTTTTGTCCTTAAAAATGTTTTAATTTCAGGGGGAATTTATTAATTTCTCACTGGACAAAATTTCAAATCATCAATCTTCATCAATGTTCATCAAATCTTCATCAATTTCATCAAATCTTCATCAAATCTTCATCAAATTTCATCAAATTTCATCAAATCTTCATCAAATCTTCATCAAATTTCATCAAATCTTCATCAAATCTTCATCAAATCTTCATCAAATTTCATCAAATCTTCATCAAATCTTCATCAAATTTCATCAAATTTCATCAAATCTTCATCAAATCTTCATCAAATTTCATCAAATCTTCATCAAATTTCATCAAATCTTCATCAAATCTTCATCAAATTTCATCAAATTTCATCAAATCTTCATCAAATCTTCATCAAATTTCATCAAATCTTCATCAAATCTTCATCAAATCTTCATCAAATTTCATCAAATTTCATCAAATCTTCATCAAATCTTCATCAATTTCATCAAATCTTCATCAAATTTCATCAAATCTTTCAAATTCCTTCATTTAATTTCTTCATTCAATTCCAATCATAATCATCTCTCATATTTACTCCATTTCCATTCAATTCTTCATCAAATCTTCATCAAAACCCTAAATTCATTCAATCTTCATCAAATCTTCATCAAATTTACCAATTTCATTCAATCTTCATCAAATCTTCATCAAATCTTATCAATTTCATCAAATCTTCATCAAATCTTCATCAAATTTATCCCTAAATATTCATTCAATCTTCATCAAATCTTCATCAAATTTACTCCATTTCCATTCAAATCTTCATCAAATCTTCATCAAATTTACTCCATTTCCATTCAAATCTTCATCAAATCTTCATCAAATTTACTCCATTTCCATTCAAATCTTCATCAAATCTTCATCAAATTTACTCCATTTCCATTCAAATCTTCATCAAATCATCTCTCAAATTTACTCCATTTCCATTCAAATCTTCATCAAATCTTCATCAAATTTACCCTAAATTTCATTCAATTTCATCAAATCTTCATCATAATCTTCATCAATTTCATCAAATCTTCATCAAATCTTCATTCAATTTCATCAAATCTTCATCAAATTTCACTCCAATTTCCATTCAAATCTTCATCAAATCTTCATCAAATTTACTCCATTTCCATTCAAATCTTCATCAAATCTTCATCAAATTTACTCCATTTCATTCAAATCTTCATCATAATCATCTCATCAAATTTACTCCATTTCCATTCAAATCTTCATCAAATCTTCATCAAATTTACTCCATTTCATTCAAATCTTCATCAAATCTTCATCAAATTTACTCCATTTCCATTCAAATCTTCATCAAATCTTCATCAAATTTACTCCATTTCCATTCAAATCTTCATCAAATCTTCATCAAATTTACTCCATTTCCATTCAAATCTTCATCAAATCTTCATCAAATTTACTCCATTTCCATTCAAATCTTCATCAAATCTTCATCAAATTTACTCCATTTCCATTCAAATCTTCATCAAATCTTCATCAAATTTACTCCATTTCCATTCAAATCTTCATCAAATCTTCATCAAATTTACTCCATTTCCATTCAAATCTTCATCAAATCTTCATCAAATTTACTCCATTTCCATTCAAATCTTCATCAAATCTTCATCAAATTTACCAATTTCATTCAATCTTCATCAAATCTTCATCAAATCTTATCAATTTCATCAAATCTTCATCAAATCTTCATCAAATTTATCAAATATTCATTCAATTTCATCATAATCTTCATCAAATTTACTCCATTTCCATTCAAATCTTCATCAAATCTTCATCAAATTTACTCCATTTCCATTCAAATCTTCATCAAATCTTCATCAAATTTACTCCATTTCCATTCAAATCTTCATCAAATCTTCATCAAATTTACTCCATTTCCATTCAAATCTTCATCAAATCTTCATCAAATTTACTCCATTTCCATTCAAATCTTCATCAAATCTTCATCAAATTTACTCCATTTCCATTCAAATCTTCATCAAATCTTCATCAAATTTACTCCATTTCCATTCAAATCTTCATCAAATCTTCATCAAATTTACTCCATTTCCATTCAAATCTTCATCAAATCTTCATCAAATTTACTCCATTTCATTCAAATCTTCATCAAATCATCTCTCATATTTACTCCATTTCCATTCAATCTTCATCAAATCTCCTCAAATTCTTCAAATTCCTTCATTTACTTCATTTTTCATTCAATTTCCAATCATCAATCTCTCTCATATTTACTTCATCAAATCTTCATAAACCCTAAATTCTCAGTTTCATATCATCTATCTACCAAATAAAATGGCCCCTCGACAAGCAACTTCTGTCAAAAATCTTCTTGCTGCTGAATATGCTCTCGTTGCCAACATAGTAAAAGCACCTCATATTACTTTAGAGACAAAGGCAATCAGAATAAACATGAATAATTGGATGGCTAGACTCACTAGCACCACTCATGCTCCCACTTCTCTCATTGGACGACTGAATGCCTTTTTCCTCAGTTGTCCACTCTATGGTGCTCTTACTCTCAATCCCGGAAAAATGTATCATGACTACTTATGTGAGTTTTGGTACACTGCTGTGTATGATGAAAACACTCAATCCATCAATTACACATTGCAACAAGGCACCAGGGCCTTAACTCTCACTGCTGACTCTCTTAGAGATATTCTTCATTTGAATTATTTGGCTGAAAATGAGATGGCTATTACTCTCCCTACTGGTCTTAATTACAGGGATGTGTGTAGACTGATGGGACATACTGATATATTGGATGAGCATGGCCAGTTATCAAGAAAAGGCACCATCTACATGAGCAAGCTTTCAGACTCATGGAGATACTTCTTCACTCATCTTGTTGAGTGTTTGGGTGGCAGTTCTGGAGGGTTGGACCAGATAAATCAAATGCAACTCCAGATTGCTTACTGCCTATGGTTTGGATACAGGGTCGACTTTGCTCAGATTTTCTTCGATGACCTTGTTGAGCGTCTAAAAATGAAAGGTAGAAAACCTCATATTCCATATATTCGTTTTCTGTCACTTGTTTTTCTAAGAGCTCTAGGTGATGAGTATGATTACGATACAAACCATTTTTCTGTGTGTGATTATCTGAGGGAGTTAAGTTCATTAAAATCAAGAGCTGGTGAGGTTGAAATTCCTGTAAATATGTTGAACCATTTTAGAAATGATGCACTTGACGCATCATCACCAGATGAGCCAGAAGAGGCTCCAGGTGGGAACCAAGTTGGTGAAGGACCCTCTGGAGTCCTCAATGCTGAAATAGTGCAACCAGTAACCCAGGTGGCTCCTGTTACTCGACCAAGAATTTCCAGACGTCTTAGGAAGGATGGAGTTCAGGTCAATCCAAATAGAGCGGAATCGAGCCATCCAGGTGATATCATGAATGATGATGGGTCTCTGATTGTTGAGCAAAAGGAAAATGTTGTACAGATTGATGAGCAGGTGATTGGTGAGCAAGATGCTCAGTTGGATTTAAACAGAGAAGTGGATGATCAGACAGTTGGGACGGCTCCAGATTGGGATGAGGTAGATTCCCCAATGTCTGAAGGTAATATGTTTGATATAAATATGAATTTTCTGGGTGATGAAGTAGAAAATGTTGTTACTTCAGTCACCCCTCCACTTATCTCTACTGAAATGCCACCACCACCAGAATCCATTATTGCACCACCACCACCACCTTCAAATCCGCAAAACACCTCAACTATTTCACCAAGTACTCTCCAGATTTCCTCCAATCAACCACCCCCACTTGAAGCTCCACTTGATTTTCCTGAACACCGTGTGCTGGACTCGACTGCTACAACAACTGAAACACCTACTGAAGCAGTCCAGACACAAGTTCCATTGGTATTCAGAATGGCTTCTGAACTTACTCCTCCTGGTGGTCTCTCCGCTTCTTCTTCCACCGAGGTCCAAGGCCTTTTAAATAAGGTGGCGGACCTGGAGAGATCACTCCATTCATCTTCTCAGGTTGTTTCTGATTTTAAATCTCTTTTATCCAATAATCTTTCATCAGAAATGAACCTCTTTGCTGGTAATGAAAAACTTGTTTTTGAGAAGTTGAATGAGCTTGTACTGGCCACCAATCAAAACTCTGAAAAATTCAAAGTGGCAGTCCAGGGCTTGGAGGAAAAGCTGGTAACTTCTGTTCAGACTGCAGTCAAGGCAGAAATTGTACAACCACTGGCAGGTCTGAAAGAAGAAGTCCAGAAATTGACTGAGTCAGTAAGCCGTCTGGAAAGTAGGCCAGTCCTTGACCAGAACTCTGTTGTCAGTTACATCAGTGATGAGTGTGCTAAGAAGTTCAGACACAGCATGTTGAAAGAAATCACTGAAGAGATCTCTGGGTCAGTTCTAAGAAGCATTCAAAATGGGTTGTTACCCCAAGTGGTCAACATGATAAATTCTGAAATGCCAAAACACTTGCCTCAAGAACTTCAGATTATTAAGAAGGAAGTGACTGCTTTGAGAAGCACTGTGAATATCACAAGCCCAGTGGCAGGCAGAATATTTGGGTCTTTAGACCGTCACATGCTTGAACAGTTGTGGAATGATCGCAAGTCAAGAACCGGTGATCATTCCAAGGGGGAACGGTCTGAAAAGAATGTGCAGGATGTTGAAAAGAAGAAAGAGGTTGTTGAAAAGAAGAAGGATTTGGCTGGTACTGATGCCAGTGCACAAGAAGTAGTTGGTACTGAAGCCAATGTACAAGAAGAACAGGCTGCTGGTACTGATGCCAGTGAGCCCCAGTTTGAAGCATTCCCAGATATCACAACTACTCTAAAGTCAGTAAAAAGAAAGCAACATGTGGTATCTGGAAAAGAGATTGAAACCATTGGGAGTTCATCAGAATTTCCTACTGCTGATGATGACACTTCAAAGAGACTGGAGCAAGAGTACATAATGATTGAAATCTTTAAGAAAAGGCAAATGGATGAACTGCAGGCCCATAAAATGGAAATGGCAAAGATGGGGACTCTTGATTCATATAATGCTGGCAGGTTGGGCATTCATATTGATGTATACAAAAAGATGAAGGAAGACCCCATAGTTCATCAATGTCTGGATGCATTGGATGACGTCTATATTCGTTCCAGGTACTCTTTAGAAGAACAAACTTATGATGCAGTAACTTATGGTGTCAGTGTAGTTGAACTGATCAGACAAAGGACGGAGGAACTGGTGAACCTCCAGAAGAAGATCAGAAAGAATGTTGGTGCTCTGGAGATAGAGTATAGAAAGAAGATAAAAGGCTTGCCCAAACTCACTGCTAAACAGTTAAAGGCAATCAGGGATGCAGATCTGAGCACTTTCATTCCCTTGGATACTTCACTAAAAATAAATCGTGAAGAAATCCAGTCTGCCTTAGAACAAGAGAAGGTATCCAGGGAAACTGAATACATGATCCAGATGGCAAAGCAAAAAGCCAAATATGAAGATATGATGAAGTTCAGGGTTGATGCCAGAAGGATCATAGGTGCAGAGATTAAATTAGCTGAAAACCATGAAGGCATGACCAGGTTTGAAGTAAAGTTGACCAGAGAGGGTAACTTTACTGATGAAAGGAAGAATGCTTCAGTCCAAGCTTTTGGATGGACTGAACTGAAGGAGATAGCCTTAACATTCAGGGGGAAGACTGATATGTCTACTGATGTTAAAGCATTCTTGAAGAGGATTGAGAAGGTCTGGAAGAGAAAGAAACAGATGGAAGTTGCACTGGGTATGAAACCACCAGAGTCTGTACCATCCTCACCATCACCCAAGAGGAAGGCCACTGAAGATGCTCAAGGACAGACGTCAAAGAGAAGGGCCTGACTCTTTTATCATTTACTTGTACTTGTATTTATCTATCAAAATTGTAACTGTTTATCAGTTGATGTATGTAAATATTGTTGCCATTTTTGATTCACAAAGTAAGTGATCAGATTTAGTCTAAGTTAGAATTAAAAGATGAAACTAGAACACTGATGATCTATAGTTTTCCAGTAACTTAAATTTTTAGACTAAGTCAAAATCAAGTTTTTTTCAAGCATACAATTGTATAGATAAAAGCTTGAAAAACCTTGCATTATTTCTGAACAAATAGAGGGAATTTGTTAGGTCCAGATTTACTGGACTCACTCCAGACTTGAAGACTGAAAAGTCTCTGAAGACTTGTCCAGAAATAATATTTACTGGACCCACTCCAGACTTGAAGACTGGAGCGACACTGAAGATTTGTCCAGAAATAAATAGAAGACCAGTGAGCTGTTTACTTGTACAGGAAATCTGGAATCCTCCAGATTAGCTCACTGGACTTCATCCCAGTCCAGATCTATTCTACTGAAGACATTCTCACTGAAGTCAAAGACTGAAGTTAGAATAAAGAAGACTGACAAATGGCGGAGTCCACTGGAAGTCTTACCAGATCTACGATTGGAGCTTTGTCAGTGTTCTAGACCTTACAAGTCTGAACACTGATTACGAGGAATTGACTTTTTGCCTTTACACACTTTTCAAAGGACATTCCACTTGTCTTTACAAAAGTACTTACGTGTGTAAAGGTGGTTGGTTAAAAGGATAATAAGTCATATTGATGTGACTTTATCCTTGTACTTTAACCAATGCATTTAATGACCTTGTCGGTTCATTAAATGCATGCAACCATATTTGTACGGCACAAATTCACTGGTGAATTTGTTTGCCTATAAATACAAAGTCATTTCCTTGTTAAAATCACTTTTTAGCAATTAGGTGAATTTGCCTAAATACTCTCGATCGTAACAGGGATACTTCACAACTTTAAGTATCTCGATCTAAAGAGTTTATTTAGCAAATATAGATCATTTGTAATTCATAGGTTGTTAGGATACTTACATATTTGTATTATCTTGATTCCGCACAACCTTGTATTTTTATTTAACATCATAAATAAAATACACTTGAAAAATTACATTGTGTTCCACCTTTACTTGTTTATTGCTTTAAGTCTTGTATTACTTTGTTTATATACTTGCATTTATATTCAAGTAATACTAGTCCAAATCTAGTGCATATTAGACTTGTTGTATTTTACACTATTGGGTTAAACCATCAAGTGAGCAGAAACAACATTGTCTATATTACCCATTGGAAGTATTCATTAAGTTAATGTTTCTCCTGCTGTTAATATGCAGAAACACAATTAACTTAACTTCCATTTGGAAGTACATTAAGTTAATATTTCAACTGCTGTTAAACGCAGAAACAATATTAACTTAATGACTCTTTACATGTAATGTCTAGAACCTGTAGAACACAAATAATAAACAAACATATAAACATAAATGGATCCCAATATGATCAACAATATATGCCAAGGTAATATTATTGACAAACGGTAATTACAAGATAAATTACAAGACTTGAATATATATAAATATACATCACACATCTAGAATGCTTTTGTCACTGAGAAACATGCACCAACAGTCTCCCCCTTGACACTAGCATCTAGATGTGACCTTCAAGTCTTCGTTTGTCATCCTAAGTGCTGGCCAAAAACCCTGTCATCAGGAACTTCAGGTATTGCCTCCACTGGAATCCTGCTCTTCTTCTCAATCACCTCAGTAGTACCCAACTCCCGATTTGAGTCTAACTCTGATTGATTGTCTACCCCAACCTTGCCCTCTGCAACAGTTGTTTGTAGAGATAGCTCATTTGATCCCTTTACTTTTGGATCAAGTAGATCAAGCATTGCATTAAGATATGAACACTTGTCTTGAGCTGAAGAAACAGATGGATCTTCAAACATGCTCCATACTCATCAAAATTGAAGTACGCAGCAATGTCGTCCAGGAGTTCACTCCCAACTTCTTCCTCAGTAGTTGGTCTGACCTGAATGCCGACTCCTACTCCTCCAGTCAGTTGTTGACCTTGCTCCCCCTGAGCTGCATTGACGTTTGAGCCCGAAAATCTCTGAATCTCCTCCTGTTGTCTGGAACCGCTTGGATCCTCATCCTCATCATCCCTTCGACGATGTTTGAGAGTGTCATCCTTGCATCCAGACTTCTCCCCCTGAGATTCAAGATTTTTGATCTTGTTATGCAGCTCAGCCGACCTCTTACCTAAGCTCTCGAGATGCTTAGCCTGACCTTTCAGCAGTTTGTGGTGCACCCCAATGGAATCAACAATCCCAGTGACAGAATTGATTGTTGCTTCCTGGGCTTCTTGCAGGTCATACTGGCTATTCTCCAGCTCTAGGTGACTTTGTCTTATGAGGTCAGCATCTCTACGGTGTGACTCTTCTTTTCCTTTAAGCTTGTCAGACAAGCTGGCAACTAGAGCTCTAATCCGCTGGATGTCCTTAGCTAACTTGGATACTCTCTCCTTGTTAATCTGAGCAGCTCCTTGCTGTGAAGAAGTCACTGATGGTCTTGTTGTAGATGGTGGAGTCATTGACGAAGACATGATTGGTGTGATTGTAGAGCTGTGAGGCCTTGCAGTCATCAAGACTGGTCTATCTCCAATCTTGATTCCCAAAAGTCTGATTACCTTTGGAGGTGACTGGTCATCTTCTGCATTAACCAGTGATACTACAACTGGTTTGATGACAGGCGGACTGACATGAACTTGAGGAGTTGATGGTGCTGCTGAACTCGAGGAAGGTGCACCCATCAATCCTTTACCTCTATCCTCAGCATGGAGAGGTCCTTCAGTCATAGCTTCCGTTAAGTCCTGCACAGGCTCTTGAACACTTGGTGTCGGTTCATCCAAATCTTGTCTTGTCTCTTCCACCTCTGAAAAATATGTCTCCGCAATGAGCCCGAGAGACTCATTTACATTAGACACCTCGGCGTCCTGACGTTGTCTCTTTCTGCTGAGACTTCGCCCCGACCTAGAGGGATCTTCTTCTTCTACAACTGGCCGGGAATCAGCTTCGTCCATGGGGAGATCCACTGCTGCAGAAGTACTACCAACACCTTGACCTATGGGTACTCTGCCAGCAGCATTATCTTGACCATCATCCCCATCATCATCTCCATCATCATCCCGTTTCCTCCTTCGCCTTGATTGACATCTCCTCCAATGTCATCAGCAGCGTCGTCTTGGTTATCTATAACCATATCGTCGACGTGCTCTGCACCCAAACCCCTATCGTCAACATCCATGTTGATTTCTTGGTTCTGTGCATTAACTTGTTCAGCAACGATCTCAGGATTTGCTTGAGCAGCCTCTTCCTGGATCAACAACTCTTGAGGAGCCTCTGCTGCAGCTGGAGGTGGTTGTTCTTGCTGTTGTTGTTGCTGTTGTTGTTGTGGTTGTATCACTGGTGCCACTGGAGGTTATGGAGGGACTGGCTGTGGAGCAACAACATCGTCACCTTTAACATCAGAATCCTCATGCGCAAATCCATCATGTTCAGGTGCAACATAATTCGGATTAATAAGCGCCCCAAAGAGGTTTTTGTCCCTCGGTCGAGCCTGTGGTGGAAGATTTCCACGGTATCTATAACTATCGTTAAAGATACGATTAGGCATCGTTGTCACCGATTCAGTAGGACCCTCCGGAACAAGATTGGGTAGTCGAGCATTTATGATCAGCATCACGAACCTCGGATACATCAAGAATCTCTCATCATCCCTCGCCCTTATCTACCTACACATCTCATTAAAGATATAACGAGAGAAGCTATAAGGCTTGTTCAGCACCAAGAAGATCACTTGTGATTGGGTTTCGACATTCAAAGAGTCGTAACCCGACTTCTTATTGCTCAAAGCAACAAGAATCACATGTGAAAAGAACTTACATATGCCCATCAAACAATTCTTCTGGAATGTGTTTCGATTTGCAGGAACCACATATCCCATTCTTCTGAATGCTCCCAATCTAAGTGATTGGGGATATGTGGTTGGACCATTCACTCCTCCCTCTTGGTCTTCAGTCCCCAAGTCAAGAATACCAATCAAGTCAGAGGCAGTGAACTGGAAGGTCTGATTGTTCACCCTCGCTTCAATGCTTGGGATAGCACCGGGTAACAATCTTGCAGATGCCCAGAATTGACTTAGGAAAGTCAGATAGATAACTGGGTCAGCTGTGAGAACATGTCTGATTCTTGATTGCTGTAGAAACTCAAGAATCCTAACAAATCTCTCAGCGTTGGCTTGATTCACATCCAAGTCGATCAAGTAGTTATGATTCTTGTGAAAGTGTCTCTCAGCCATCTGCAAAAGGATACAAACAACAACCAAACAAACGATTAGCAACAACACATAAAGCCGAACTTTAAAGCTCTTAACATTTTCTAAGCCCCTGAAACTCTTAGTTTCATCGGCTCTGAAAATGTTATCAACTTTAACAATCGACAAACAAGTTGAACGATAAAAATCTTAGTGTTTTCCAAGATATTGAAACCCTTTGTTTCATAATCCTCTAAAACAATACCAATTTTATCGAATCAACACGTCGAAATTAAAACATTTTGTGTTTTCCAAGATCGCGAAACCATTTGTTTCATAACCTTCTAAAATATTTAGTTTTAATAAACGACACTTTGAACTTTACTAAATTTAACTAAAACCATTTGTTTTTCTTAAATTTTTAAAGTTCAATATTATAAGGCAATTTGCACTTTCTAATTTGACTCATTTGATAATTTTCCCATTTTGAAAATTTTCCGAAGTCCTAGAACAAGCAAATTCCTTATACACACACATATGGTGACAATACACACATATGGTGTTGGGTTTGACTAGATAATACGTGTTTTGTTTCATATTTTACTTTTTAAAATTTTATTATAAAAATTTATAAGTCATGAAACACGCAAATGAGGTAACAACACGCAAATGGTGACAAAACACGCAAATTGTGTATTTTACTCAAGAACACGCATATCAGTCAAATGCGTGATCTTTATGATGACGTCACCACAAACACGCAAAAACTGGAAGACTAATCGTTTAGTTATCTGGGTTCATAAGAACATGCAAACTGCTTATGAACACGCATATCCAGAAACTTCACCCTTAGATCTTAACCAGTTGTTTTTGAACCCTAAAACTTCTAAATCTGGTACGATTAGGTTCGTATTTGTCCGATTTAAACGTTTATTGGTTCCATTTCCTTATCCATTTCATTGATTGAGTCCCATTTAGTGAATTTATAACCGAAAATAAACACCCTAAAACTTGACCATAATTCATGAAAGATGGACTTAGAAATCTTGCTAATCGATTACCTTTGTTCGAAAAGTGTTAATGATTGTGTTTCTTGTGTCTTTAAACACCAAAAATCAAGTCTTGTGAATCGAAAAAATGTGAACAGTGCACAGACAGGGAACACGCAAATGTTGGGAGTTTTCTAAGGAACACGCAAATGACTTAAACTTAATCAATAAATGCGTATTTTCTCCTTATATACTAGCAACAACACGCAAAACCCTATACTGTCAAAGAAACACGCATATGTGGCCCAGTTGGCAAAACACGCATATGAGGCCCATCAGTATAACACGCATATGTTAGCCCAATTAACAGAACACGCATATGTGGCCCAGTTGGCAAAACACGCATATGAGGCTCATTTGGAAAACACGCATGTCATACTTAACCTAATTTTTTCTTGTTGATTCATGTGAACCTTGACTTCCCAAAAGTCAACTTTCACGAACTTGATTAACACTTTGAAAATTCACAAAGAATTTTCTCGAACCCGATATGATTAGCGAAGAGAATTCTTTAGAGAACACGATATGACAGATACAAATCTCCCTTTTTGTATCATAGGTAATCGTATTTTTCTCGATAAAGAATTTCTCGATAGATGTCACAACTTGAACAAAATTACAATGTACGATCATTAAGTTAAGACCCGATATGTCACTAATTAATGAATTATAAAGCACCATTGTTAAGTATTTGACAATAACGGACATTGGATACAACAATGTTGTTAATTAAATTCAATTACAACAAAAATAAAGACATAAGATTGTATAACTTGATAAACAATCTCTCCATCTATATCTTCGTCTCCGTTTGAATTTTGTTGAGTTGTTGATGTGTAAGTATAATCTGCTTCCATTTTAAGCTTCAGTTTTCTCCATTCCGGACTGGATAACCTCAATTTTCATACACTTTGGAGATCCTTTATCTTAATGGTTGACACACCCCCATTTAAGATAAATAATTCTGCGACACATCAGCAAACTCATGAGATCCATACAACACATGTATTCATCTCAATGGTAAATAATTGAACTTGAAAACACTTAAACCGATATATAACCGATAATTTATGACTGATTCTCCCAATTAAGATTAGAATCAAAGCCTTTATCATGTTAGCTCACACATTAAGTATGTTTGATTCAATTATTCAAAGTAAATTGCAAATCAAAATATCTGTCAAATATATCAACTCAGTGACTCCGTTTGACCTATTTTGATCGAAACCTTAAGTAATTCACTTAATCTTTCGAGCAATTTACATGTAAGACCTAATTCAAGGTGTACCAAACACACTCAAATTAGAGTCTTTGCTTACACTATACCCTTATCACAATACACATTTATTCGGTGTTCACAAAGAACACAGCTAACTCCCCCTGGAAACCAAATACCCTAAGTAACATTGTCTCTCGTGCAATAGAACCCTTTTATTATTAGCAAGAACCTTACGGAGCATAAAGTTACAAAATCGATCACAGTAATTTTAGAATCAAAATTACTCTAACAAATCTTGTAATAGTCATGCTTAATACTGTCCTTGCAATATACCTTACGAAACATAAAGTTAAAAAATCGATCACAGTAATTTTAAAATCAAAATTACTCTAACCCATCTTAAAATAGTCATGCTTAATCCGGTATATTTGAGTGAGTTTTTAGAAAGAGTAATTACTACAAAAGATCGGATATAGCAAATGAGTAAACTTAAATGCCATATGTTTTCTTCATGTCTCTTGCAGTAACGACTCCCCCTTAAACTGTTTTGGTACACTATAGAGGCTTTAGAAGGAATAATTACTTACAAAGTAGATCGGATGTAGCAGATGAGTAAACTTAAGTGCCACATGTCTTCTTCATTTCTCTTGCAGTAACGACTCCCCCTTAAACCATTATTATATTTTTGTGTTGCATTTTCTGAAATTATGATGGTTCTTGAGAGATGATAACTAAGAGTTTCTCATCCCAGTCAACTGGACTAGCAACTAGAAATGCGATCGATCGAAGGCCTTAGTGTAACCATCACAAATAAATCAACTTTGCATATTCATCATTAGATAACAACCATTATAAAAATAATCATGCTATCTCAAATGATTTATTAACAAGCACAAAATAAAGTAGCACTTTATATATATACTCGTTTTTCCCAAATACGTTCCTTTATAAACAAATTATAAATAACATACATAGGACTTGCACAATGATTTATAATGAAGAAAATACAATAAAAGTTCGATAACCCAATATGTTATCTAATGAAAATGTGCCTAGAACTCAGTCACCGATCACCGAAAATGCATGGTCCTCCTTGACTGTGTCCTTCGCACGAATAAAGGGAAATTAGTTTTCCTCGTTAAGAACCCAGACCCTTTTTGTCCGGATTCTTCCCGAATCGTCCCGATATGCAAATTCTCCCCATCCTCCTTTACCCAAAATCTCATTCAATTGATTCAAATTATCTGCATCCTGTTTGTATTGAGAGGCAGTAGATGATTTACCAATATGATAGCTCTGAGATGTTGATCTGAAATCGTTCCCACTTCTTCCAGCAAATCGATCATAATAAGTACTGTGATACTCTGTAGGCTTGGCAAATTATCTCACTCCATGTATGTTTGAAGGATATCTAGTGCCAGATTTCTCTGATCTTTTACTTGAAGAAGGGTAATGTGAAGAAGTTGCATGATTATATACTTGTCTGAAATGACATTCTTCAACTGATTTCTTCTTTAGATCTCTTGATCTTAGAGTAGATAAGGAATGTTTGGAAAGTCTTTGAAAAGAATCAACAGGATCTCCAGTTGATTTCCTGTATTGTTCTTTCATCATATCTTGTCCCTTCACTCTCTGAGAATTATCTCTCAGAATTCTCTCATTAATCCTGGATAGATTGTCTGAAGAATGATCATCATTGCTTAAGCATATCCTAGTATCTGAAGCTTTTGACCTTGAATGAGTCAAATCTCTATTCGTTCCTTTACTTGGACACTTACTAGCAACATGACCCTTCGTACGACATATGAAGCAAGAAATCCTTTTGACATTTTTCTTCGTCTTAAAGCTTCTGAGATTTTCTTCCGTAATAGGAATTCCATACTCAGTCATTTCTTCAATGCATGAAAGTCTTTCTAAAACTTCTTTCATTGTTTTCACATGATTTAATGGAGTTGACTTTGAGTGTCTCAAATGTAATGTCTCGTTTTCTTCTAGAATTACTCCTTTGCTTGTTGATGATTCATCAACCCTGGAGGCTTCAGGAACCAAACGAGGAACAATTTTATGATCCTTGTCCCACTCATGACATACATCATGCACTTGACTGACACTCAAAGGATTTTGACTAAGATGCTCAATATGATACACCTTGTCAAGATGAAGATTAGTGACGCTCACTTTACCATGACCAGTTGCGATCCCCTGAGCAGGTCCAGCAAAGTTCACCTGAACATCAGAAATCTTAACAAAGTCTGACAGAATACTACTATCTCCAGTGGCATGAATAGAACATCCACTATCGATATTCCACATGTTGTCAGTCCTTTCTACTGAAACTGGACACTTTGTGATAGTCAAGTTTGTCATGAAGTTCACCAGACCCGATATTGTCTTTTGATCTTCAACTTTGTTTGAACAACTCACAACTATTGATTTTTCAGGGTTTCTGAATGATCTAGTGTCATCACCTTCTGGAATCTCTGATTCTGAATCTGATGACACAACTGAACTGATCTCAGCCAGGTAGGCATTGTTTGTTTCTTCAACAATTGTGCCCCAGTCATATGAACCTTCCTGTTTTTGAACCACCAAAGCTCTTGACCCATTTTGGTCATTAGAGTTTGGACTTTCAACCTTGGAACCTTGATAACTGTTTCGTTGAGAAGAGTTACTAGCATTCAAACTTGACCCTTGAAAATATCCTCGTTGTGAAGCACCTGAAGGAGTTGCTGATCTACCTTGGTTAAAGTTTTGACGAGTCACAATAGACCTATCATCCTTCTTAGGTCTCTGGCATTCCCTAGCAAAGTGTCCAAAGCCCTCGCAATTGTAACACTTTATCTTTGACTTATCAAAGCCAAGCTTGGAACCCACGACCTTTCGCCCTGTTCTTGATAAGAACCGTTTAGCATGAAGAGTTAGCATAGCCATTTGCCATTGCAGATCCATCTCTTCTAAGTCCAAAGGATCAATCTGCTTATAGTCTTCATCTATAAGACTCGGATCTTGAACCTTTCCTTAGATAAACTGTTCATATGATGTCACAAATGACGCAAGAACGGATAAGTGACTTTCCGCACATTTGACACATATAGGCACGGTGGAACTAGCACTGGAGGTAGGATATCCACGATTGCCTAAATTGTCGCTCTGACTTGAAACAAGACATATGTTCCCCTCAGAGTCAAACAAGATCTTTTGTAAGTCAACATCTTCACTCAGGAATGCCCTTGTGCTTCCTTCAGGGGAACCTGGACTTACATTGATCCGTAGGCCTACCGTAATAAAGCTCGGGAATCTGAGAATTATTATATCCTGCTTCCCTCCTTTTTAGTTTCATTTCTTGTCCCCTAAACTTAGCAACTATTGAGTCAAAGACATATCAGAGAAATCTGCTTTTTCCTGCAAAGTGGTAATATAATTACTCCACTTTTCTGGCAAGGAACTCAAAAATTTCTCGACTTTTTCTTCCTCAGAATAGGTAACTTCAAATGCTTGCAACTCTGCTAGCAAATGATAATACCTTGTAATTAGTTGATCTAAGTTTTCACTTCTTAACCCATTAAATACATTATACTGATGCTTTAGAAGGTCTCTACGATTCTTTTTAAGTGTTTCATCCCCTTCACAATGATTTTTTAATGCTAACCAAAGTTCTTTTGATGTATTGAATCCATTAAATAAATGTAATATTTCTTGTGGCAATGACATTTTTAAACATGATAGTGCCTTTTTCTCTGCCTCATACAATTTTTATTAGATTCAGTCATATCTTGGTAAGCATATACTTTGTTAACACCACTGTCCTCATATGTTGGGGCACTATATCCTTCAGTCATACAAGTCCACATTCTAATATCCGTGAATTGCATAAAGGATTCGAATCGACCTTTCCAAGAAAAGTATTGGTCAATGATCATCAGTTTAGGTGGTGAATTACCCTTACCGGTCTCATGGTCCATTAGTATTAATTGGTTAAGATAGTTTGCTGCCATTGTGGATGAGGTTCAACTTATAAACACTCAAATACACAAGAACACGCAAAAATAGGAACACTCAAATGAAACGAGCAAAAGTGTACTAAACAAGCAAACCACAAGAACTCTCAAAGCCTCAAGAACTCTCAAAGCCTCAAGAACTCTCAAAACCTCAAGAACTCTCAAACAAACACGCAAAATTTGAGAAACACGCAGATCTGGGGATTGTACTGAAACACGCAAATGGCACAGTACCAGAAACACACAAATGGTACAGTACCAAGAACACGCAAACACGGTTTTTCTCACAATTTCTTAGATCCCGAACCCGATATTGTTCCTTGATCAATGAAAACTTGAGAAAATGATCTTAGGAATGAGATATGTCTTATTTTGGTGTCAAGTTTGAACCTTTATTTCAAACGAACCCGAAAACACTTCTCCACCTAAGAACACGCAAAAAGTGGGATACCCAAACCGTGATCAATCTCGAACCAAGATTGTTAATAACCTATGGCTCTGATACCAGTTGTAAGTCCCCCGGGTCTTACCGAACCAAGATTGACTTAAGGATATGTCGAGGTGCGGAATTCCTCGAGATAACCCACGATTTTTATTGTAACATCCCAAACTTTTTAATTAACGGTTGACTTGAGTCGTTAAGTCAACATAATGTGTCCGTTAAGTCTATGGTAGATTTAATGCTTAGATGTGGTTAATGTGTTATATGTGTGAGGCTTGAATGCCTTAATGATTGATGTAGTAATGTGTTTAAGGTGTAGTTATATGCCTTTTGAGGTGCTTGAAGTGTTTAATAAGTTGTATGTAGTCCTTATAGGTGTTTTGGGCTAATAATGTGACGTTTGGAAGCCTAGGGACTAGTTTTGACGTAGGGTGAATCTTAAAAACGGGATTAGGAGTTTAATTAGACCCTAATCACTATCACAATCAGTTTCTTCTCCCTTGTATCAAGCCCTAACCGCCCCCATGATCCCCATCAATTTCCTAAGCGAAAATCCATCAAAACGTGTGATTCAAGTGTGTTTGATCAAGTCTTTTGCATCCTCTTGGTGATCTACAGGTAGGAAAGGTATATTAACATTAATTTTATATCTTTTCAATCATTTAAGTCATTTGGAATCAGATCTAGGTCATTAAAGGGTTGATTGATGTCGAATTAACAATTATTTTATGATGCAATTCATGTATGGATTTAATCAAAGATTTTATTACATCATTATGGTCTTAATATGGTGGATTTTAAGGTTCAAAGGTTGTTCATAAGGTTTGGGGTCGTTTGGGTTGAGTTTGGTTAAGTTTTGGAGGTTAAAAGATGATTGATGTGCTGGTTCGTAGCCAGTTGCGGCGCAACTACATAGTTGCGGCGCAATTGGATTTCAGGGAGATAAGTTGCGGCTCAATGAGTCATTGCGGCGCAACAGCGACTGAATTTTCAAATGGCCATAACTTTTGAACCGTAACTCCGTTTTTGACAAATAAGCTATCCACGGAATCATGAGAGAGTCTATTTTCTAATGGTAATGCTTTTAAAAGATGATCTTGATGTCAAGTTCATGAAAGGTTGAATTAGTGAGTGAAGGTCGAGTTTCGTCGGATTCTATGAGTCCTAATGTATTAATCAAACCTCCAGTACATAAAGCATTGTCATGGGTCATGTTTATAGGTGTTTAGGTCTGAGTTATGACCTTAATGATGTGAGTATTAGCTTTTCTAATGATCGCTTAATGATTATAGGGGGTCAGGAATACTTGCTTTGCACGGTAACGTAGTTATCATTTGTCGTGCGCTTCTTTGAGGTAAGATACACTACTTTGACATGCTGAGGGTTCAACAAAAGATGGTTTCATATAATAACTTCCCAATTGGTACCTTGAATTGCTTGTGGGTATACGGGGTTACACGGAGGTGATATGGGTTACGTAGTTGACCAATGAGACCTGAAATGCAGTCCCAAATGATATGTAATGTAGTGCATGTTATGAAATGACGTATAATGTAGTGTTATGTTATGAAGTGATATGTAGTATCTTGTGATGCATTGAGAAGTAGTATATGTAGTTTATGTTGTTTTGTGCATGATTGTATGGCTTGCTCATCTAGTTCACTAGACTTGTTAAGTTGCCATGACACGTGCACGTTTAAGGGCCCAAAACGTAAAAGCAGTTAACGTAGTAAATATTTAGGTAATGCAGTCACCTAAACTAAATGAGATGCAGGTTCGAGCTCGTTAAAATGAAGATGCAGAAAGTGTTAAGCTTAACCCGTACTTGCCCTAGCCCGGCTAAGTGCGTAGATGCAGGTTGCTCGGGTGGCTCCTTGCAACACGGTCATTGAGATGCAGTTGAGTAATACGAGAGGTCTGACCCGCCCCCATTTGTCTTGTACATACGGATTACTCCGGGATTGGCTTGCCATTCCTTAACGACGTTTGATGTTCATCCGTAAGGCTGTCATCTAGTCGGTGTGACATATGTTACACTTTAATGCAGTTAAAATGTAGTAATGCAGTTAAACGTAACAAAGTAGCCAAAACGTAGAGAAAGCAGTCATGTGGTTATATGTGTGAAATGCATAATGAAGGATAGGCACACTTAGGGTATTGCATCCTATTATGTAGTATTGATGTTATGATATGTTTGATGAGTGTGGTGCCTTAATGACGTATTATAAATCCATAATATTTGAAATGGACAAATGGTTTATAATTTAAGTGTTATCTTACTTAGCTAATTCGTTAGCTAACACTTGTCTTTTGAAATGTGTTGCTCCCTCAGGTTTAGCTTAGCCGAGGTAGACGTTGAATGAAGAGTGAGGAAGTGGGTAGATTGCTTGATGAAGACCATAGCTACCCATAGTTGCTACAGATTTCTAGACTTTTGTTTATGTTTAGACATTTATAAAGTTCGCATGTTTTGTAGTCGGTTGTTTTGTGTTGGGCAGCCGACGGGTTTCCATTTAAACTTGTTTTGATGATATGAATAGTAACACCATTGAATAAGGAAACCAAACAGATTTTAATTGGTTTGGACTTTTAAAGTTTCTTCCGCTTTCTTTTAACGCCGTTAGGCGAAAATTTTTGGAAACCCATATTTTTAAATGAAGGGTGTTACAAGTTGGTATCAGAAACCCTTGGGATTGTCGGGAGTGTATGGCGCACTTGCATAACTCAACGAGGACGTTGAGTTGTGTTGAGGGGGTGTGAAAGCATACATCGCTGACATACAAGGGGGATCCTGGCTATAAGTGACATCAATGGTCTTACATAACACAACGCGGTTTGGGCGTATTGACTGTGGATGAGAGGAGAACTCCACAGTTAAGCGTGCTCAGGCGGCAGCAATGCCAAATGGGTGACCCTTCTGGGAAGTTTGTCCGAGCAACCAGAAATAAAGCCGTGAGCCTGCGGGCAAAGCGGACAATATTGTGTTGTGGTAAGGCGGGGTGTTACAAGTTGGTATCAGAGAAATGGTTTAAGTGAACCAATGACTATAGGTATGCCATAGGAATTGGACTTAAACCGATAGAGATCAGGTTAGGCTTAAGTAGGTATGCTAAGCCTTTGAGATGAAATGCCTTAGGACGGGTTGGGATGAGTGAGAGTGTAGGAATAAGGCTATATGATGATTGTTTATTGATATGTGAATATGTGTTTTAGCCTTTATTCTTCCGTTTCTCGCTTCTCCGTTGCTAAGTTATTCTATTGTTACGATAGACGGTCCTCGAGGTGATCTTCTATTCCTCTAACTGAATTTGATAAACTTTTGCCTTATATTATGTGAGAAGTTGTTGAGATGGACAAAAGTTGGAGGATTAGATGAATGGAATTGGTGAAAAGAAGGTGATACACAATGGTGGTAACGAACACGCATGTGATAGGATACAACTACAATTATGGTCCGGAACATAATTGCAAGGTGTGTTGACCGGTGTACAAAGTAATGAAGTTGGAGAGATTTCTATGTAGTGAATCTTTATGTGTCGAGAGTAAACACCGTGTTACAACTATAATGATGTTGATGCCTCAAGTGTGTTGAAATGTGAAAAGATCGATGGAAAGTGATAGCCGTATTAAATGTTTATGAGGATTATGTTGTACATGAAGTTAAATGAAGTTTTGAGATAAGTGAGGATTGAAATGATTAGTAGTCAATGTCGTTAAGTCTACTAGTTTAAAGGACATGGACTTGAAGTTGATGAGTGGAGTTGATGCTGGATTTTTGAAGGTTATAAGTAGGTGACGCATAGAAGGGTTACCGGGCACATGTATGGAAGATACAGTTACAATTCCGGTCGCGAACGTAATTGTAAATGTATCACGACATGTGTGTGTTTGTGAGACTGTGTCTGTGCTGATCTGAATGGAGTGAAGATGGGAATGATGGAATCACTGTTTGGTGGCATAATTAACCACGTGAAGAGTAGAACGTGTATCTATGGGTTAAAGAATGATGAAGCTGAAGCAAGTAAAGAAGATAACGCTATGGATGAATGAACCTTTTAACCATGAAGCTCTTCCATTCTCTGAACACCATGTTATGATGTGAGATTTACTTTGAGCTGCAAAGTCTTAAAGTTGTGCTTGGGTGTAAGGAAGACGCTTAGATTTTGTTTGAAATTATCTTTCCTGGTCATAGATGGTATGTGGCGCATATTCTGAGTTTTTAAGTTTATACGGGGCATGTGCAAACACATGGAAGTTACTGTTCAGAAATGCTCGATTTAGGAGGCGCATGCACCATCCATGCGGT
The DNA here is from genome assembly GCA_034093135.1 of Erigeron breviscapus. Lineage (NCBI taxonomy): Eukaryota > Viridiplantae > Streptophyta > Magnoliopsida > Asterales > Asteraceae > Erigeron > Erigeron breviscapus. The sequence goes on along the minus strand of CM067171.1, from coordinate 125,330,689 downwards.
ACATATTTTGGTCTGTTTTGGATTTATGACTCGTTTAAGTTTAGATTTCGTTACGGGATGTTAGATGACGATTGGAACGAGTATCTACAGGTGGAGATTCTTCCTTATATTGCATGAAGGTATGGAGAACTAACACATGAACCTTTCTAGCAGTTCTATCGCATATTGCCTTCGTCGGTGTGACATGAAGGTGATGTTGATATCCTATATGAGTACAAAATCTTATGTCTGACTGCTTCTCAAGATAAAGAGTTTTCCCTTATGAAAAGTTAAGAGGTTGGATGACGGAGTTAACTATGGATACTTAAATCACAAGAAGTAGAAGTCTTCAGGAGCATTCAGTTCCGAATTGATCATGTTTCTCGCCTATGTGATCTACTTATGTAAGGCTCAGAATCTCAGTAATGATTGGGAATTTTGAGGAAAATGGAATATGAAGTGCTTGATTAGCTTGCATTTTCATTGTAGCACCTTCTTGAAACATAGCCATCTTTGTATTTATAATTTTTCTGAAAAATAAACTGACCAAAATTTTGACCAGACAAAACATTTTAAACACAAAAATAAAATAAGCACATTTATTACACAAAGACAATGTTTCGCACATATATTAAAAATGAGAAAACAAAGGTAGTACACAAAGGCGTTCGATACCTTGCTTCTCACCCTAATATATATAAGAAACATGACGACATATAGAATCACATAAGTATTAAAAGATAAGAAACAAAGGTAGTACACAAAGGCGTTCGATACCTTGCTTCTTACCCTAACACTTATGAAAAACTATATAGACAAACACAATAACCACAAACATACATACATACATTTTTAAAATCAACACAAATAATAAAAAAACTTAGAATAAAAATTGGAAAAATGGAAAACAGTTTTAAGCATTTGCCGAGCAAAAACCTCGGCAAATAGCACATTTTAAAAAACTTTTGCCCAGAAAATAATAAGGATCAAAATTTTGATTTTGGCAAAGATTTTGAAAAATTGTATGGTTTGCCGAGCAAAAACCTCGGCAAACACGAGAATAGAGCAGATCAGGGACCATTGAGTCAAGTCATCGAGTATAGGAGTTAAATCTCGTAAGTGCCGAGCTCATACCTCGGCAAATGAGCATTTCAGACTAAACTCCATTTAAATGTATGAAAATTTCTTTGAATTGGACAACAAGTATGTTGACAATTAATAAAGGAACTTTTCAATGGAAAATTGAAGTTTTGTAAAAATTTTCACCCAAACACATTGTTTGCCGAGCAAATTGATCTGCAAACAGTTGATTTAAAACACTTGGTGAAAAATTACAAGCATTTGCCGAGCTCAGAGCTCTGCAAATGAATGGTTCAAGTCTTAGAAAAATTTGAAAATCAATTTGCACTGTTTGTCGAGCTCAGAGCTCTGCAAACAGTTGATTTAAGACTTGGAAAAAGTTTTGAAGCAAAATGCACTGTTTTCCGAGCTCAGAGCTCTGCAAACAGAAGTTTTAAGACTTGGAAAAATTTGGATCAAAATGCACTGTTTGCCGAGCTCAGAGCTCTACAAACAGTTGAATTAACACTTTTGAAAAATTTTAGAAACCAAATTTCATTGAATGCCGAGTTAAAAGCTCTGCAAACGGTTGTTTTAAGACTTGTTGAAAACAAATATGTTTTGTTAAAACATGCATTTGCCGAGCAAAAAGCTCTGCAAATGGTCATTTTGATCCAAAATTTGTTAAGGAAAAATTGAAGTCATGTTTTACCAGAATTTATGAAGATTTGAAGATTTTCAAGAACAAACATCGCATTTGCCGAGCTCAGAGCTCTGCAAATGGCACAATTTCTTCAAAGATTCATATTTTACCCAGCCCTTTGAATTTCATACCCAGAAAAACCAATAATATGCAGATTAAGGCATTTAACTCAGATAAACTACATGTATTAACCCTAATCATGCATCTAACAACATCAAAACTCACATCAAAATATCACATAAGGCATAAAAATCATTGTAGTTCATTCAAGCATTTAATCAAACAGTTAGAATGTAATATGAAAAACAAGAAAGTTTACCTTTAAACTGATGATTTAATCGAGGATAAGAGATGAAATATTCCACAAATATTATCACAAGTCTAAATCCACTTCGATTATTATGAATAATATGAAAAGATTGATTGATTGAAGTGAATAATGATCGGTTTTGAGAGAGAAAAGACAATTAAATTTGGTTTGAATTTGAAAGTGAATCAATTAACCCGCCCATTTTCCTTTTAATCATCAAATCCGGGTCGCAGGTCTGGGTCTGACCAGCATGTCAACCCGGATCCCAAACTGTTTTGGGTTTAAAAAAAATGTTGGGTTAAGTTCATTTTGGGCAGAAATGATTTTTGGATTTTAACAAAAACAAATATTAAAAATAAAAAAAATTTAAACAAACCAAAACTTTTTATCACTTTTAAATTTTCTAATTTTGTATTTGATTTTTCAGATTTTAAACACACAAACAAAACTTAAACAGAAATTATTTAAACAAACTAGATAAGCAAACAAATATTAAACACGTATTTGCACACTCCCCCTCAGATTAAGCATATATGAATACATTAAATTTACAAACTCCCCCTAAAATCATGCATTCTACCCTTTTTCTCCCTCTCAAACATTGCATGTAATAACAAGTAAAACACATCAATGTTTGAAACAAAAATGAACATTCGCCATGAAAGTATTTAAGTTTGTAAATCTACTCCCTCTGCCTTCTTGTCGTTCCTCTCTCTGTTTGATGAACATAGAATACATGGCATGAAAGCAATTAAGTTTGTAAATCTAGCATTCCCAACTTGGTTTTAAGAAAATTAAACCTCTGTTCATCCAAAGGTTTGGTGAAAAGGTCAGCAAGTTGGTAGTCTGTAGGGACAAAATAGAGTTCGATGTTACCTTTCTCGACATGATCTTTAAGAAAATGGTACCGAACATCTATGTGCTTGGTCTTTGTGTGCTGTACAGGATTGCAAGAAATAGCAATAGCACTCTTAGAGTCACAGTAGATGGGAATTCTATTGAACTGAAATCCATAATCAGTCAACTAAGTCTTCATCCAAAGAACTTGTGAACAACAGCTTGTTGCAGCAACGTACTCAGCTTCTGCAGTAGATGTAGACACACAGTTCTGTTTCTTCGAAGACCAACTGACCAATCTATCCCCCAAAAACTGTACACTTCCAGAAGTCTTTGGTTCAACCATACTCAGAAAATTTACAAACAGACATTCATTCGCGGATGCTGATCTTGTCTAAACTCCAGATGTTGGGTTACCAATAACTTGAGAAATTGGATGAGCTCTAGTCCATTTGGTAGTGTGTGGAATTGGATCAAGTGGATCACCAGATTCTTCAGAATCAATAAAATCAGGAGTATGTTGCTCTGCCAATTGTTCAAATGAAGTGGCAATTGGTTCAACAAAGTCGTCGGGATCATACTCTTCAGGATTGATTGACGGATTTGTCACTTGAGTGATATGTTGAGGTTGAGTATGCAACTCAGAATTATCATTAGGTGGAGGAGAATCAGATGAAGAATTAACATCTGATGTTTGTGATGGTGAAGACTCATTGGGATTCGTCTCATTAGTATTGGAACTGGATGGTTCATTTGTATTCACTTCAGATTCAGAAACTTTGGTCGGAACTTGGAAAAATTCTTCAAACAAGATATCCAAATCTTGTGTAGTTGGAGTAGAGAATGATGATTTGACAGTAGAATCAGTTTTTGTTGCAGAAGCTTGTGGACTTTGAAGTTCGGGTCTTGAACTGTGTTGTTCAAGAACCATTCCCGAGAGTTCATCAAATCTAACATTCATACTCTCTTCGATTCTCTTGGTTCTTCGGTTATACACACGATAAGCTATTGATTCTCTTGAATAACCGATGAAATATGCCTCATCGCCCTTTGGTTCAAATTTGCCCAAATTATCTCGATCATTGAGAACATAACAAACACATCCGAATATGTGTAAGAAGTTCACATTGGGCTTCTTTTGTTAATCACCTCATATGGAGTTTTATCAAACCTCTTGTTTATGATAGATCTATTTTGAGTGAAACAAGCAGTAGCAACAGCTTCAGCCCATAGATTCGGAGGCAACTTCGAATAAGCAAGCATAGTTCTAGCTGCTTCAACAAGAGTACGATTACGTCGTTCAACTACTCCATTTTGATGAGTGATACCCATGGACTTGAAGAAAGATGCAATAGTTGAATTCTTAAATTCAGTTCCATTGTCTGAGCGAACAATTCAAACAGATGATTTAAGATTTACTTGGTTCTTCTTGATGAAATCAATAATCACATTCGGAGCATCACTCTTTGCATGAAGAAAGAATACCAAGTATAACGAGAATAATCATCGACAATCACAAGAATGTATCGCTTGCCATGGATACTTTGAACTTTCATTGGTCCACACAAATCCATATGAATAAGGTGCAAAGGACCTTCAGTATTTAGATACTTCTTTGGTTTGTGTGATGCTTTCTTCATCTTTCCAATTGCACAAGCCGGACAAACATGTTCACTTTCATACTTGTAATCTGGAAGACCTTCAACAAGTTGTTTATCCACAAGAGCATTGATTGTTTGAAAATTAAGATGAGAAAGACGGCGATGCCATAACCAAGAATTTTGTGCAGTTGCTTTCGAAAGAAGACAAATCTCTGAAGAATGAGTTGGAATGTTGTTGAGATCAATTGTGAACAAATTATTATCTCTTGTACCAGTAAGAATATCCACACCCTCTTCAGTCTGCACTTTGCATTCATATCTTCTGAATAGTACTTGAAGATCATTGTCACAAAATTGTCCGACACTAAAAAGATTGTGTCCTAATCCTTCAACATAGGAAACTCTCTTGATAGTGACTCCATTTTTAACAATGTCTCCATAACCAAGAATAGGAGCGATATGATCATTTCCGAATCTGACAGTCCCCATAAACTTTTCAACAAAGTTCGTTAGAATGGACTTGTTTCCAGTCATATGACGAGAACATCCCGAGTCAACATACCAAACACAAATGAGATATTCCTGCAAGAACAAGGAATATGATTTAGGTACCCACATAGACTGGGTCCTTGCAGGTTAGAGGGTTAACATGCAAGTACACATATACTATCAAACACTATATAAGAAACAATCTAAAAATAACACACAAACAAACATTTTATTGAAAATAACAAACAAGCACACATACTAGTTCAAACAACAAATACGAATTACAAACAATGAAAAGTAAAGGATTATACACAAGTTTTGAGACAAGCAGGACTAGTCCTAGATGTATTAGCACTATCTAAAGAATTTGATCTACGGACAATCCACACTTGTTTGACATGAGTTGTATTTCCATCAAGCTTGACTTTTCTAGAAGCATGCAAAAATCTATCTTTAGGTATCCATTTACTGCTACTAGTTAAGCACAAGTCACCTGAAACACGAACATTCTTTGAGTTAGCAAACAATTTGTTATTGCTATTCTTGACAGGTTTCTTCTTGATGGTTTCTGTGGACTTGTTTACTTTCTTGATGTTATTAGGTGACAACCAATCATACTAATCATTGTATTTAGTTATTCCTGAAATTGTATCTCTAATCACATGTAAAGCGCACTTAGAAGTTGTCTGAGAATATCTAGGAAAACTAGAATACCTAACATGCTGAGGTTGTTTGTTACCTAATGTGAAAGATTCATTCTTGACAGTCTTTGGACCATTATTTGTTTTGACTTCTTTTTGGGACTTAGGTTCAGATTTAACCTTAGTCATCTGTGGTTGTCTAGAAGTCTTTGATTTCTTAGAGACTGTGGAACCTTTGTTTGGTTTTGGTCTTGAATCAGTCTTAGGTGATTGATTGGACTTTGGTTGTGTGGTGGTCTTTGGTCTTTTAGACTTATCAATTGGGGAAGGTTGTGAAGAGTGTGACTTTGGAATCTTCTTTTGGTAAAAATCATGTTTATCCTCCTTTTTATCAAAATGTTTTTCAAATTCAGGAGCAAAATCATAAGTTCCTTCCAAAAATGTTGACATATCATTAGTTTCCAACTTCACACTTGCTTCACTTATCTTAAACGAACAAGGACTTCCCTTGAGTGAATTTGATGCTTTGTCTTTATCTTTTAAAGATTGAAGTGCAATTTTCTGAAATTCGAATTCCATTTTAAGTTTATTAAGTTCCTTAAGCACATTCAACCTTTGTTCTTTTTCTTTTTCAAACTTTTGTTTGAAAGCATCAATTTCATTCAAGTAAGTTTGAGTTCCCTTAGAAAACTTGGTAAAGGACTCTGTCTCATAAGCAGTCGGAAAGAAATAATCATCAACATCATTGACAACAAAGACATCATCTAGTTCACAATCAGTTTGAACAGAAACATGCACAACTTCACACTCAGTTTGCACAGATGCATTCACAATTTCACAAATAGAACATGCAGTTTGTGAAGTTTTCTCATCTTGACACACAGAATAGTTTGGTGGAGTTGCATTGGTCATTACTTCACAGACAGGACAATTAGGGTGATCACAATCATTGTCATGATTATTGGGTGGGTCACAGTGATTTTGAGTCTTCAAATTATCTATTAAAGATTGCTTTTCATCAATAGACTTTTTCAAATCCTCTATTACCTTTTCCAAAACACTTTGTGGAACATAAGGTCTTAAATTTTCCGGTTTTGGAATTTGAATAGCTTCTTCTAAAGGTTTTTCAGTAAAACACTCAAGAATTTCAGGTATTATAACCTCATGATCATCTTTGTTACTTTTATGCCCAGGGTGACTGGAAAAATCATATGTCTCATCCATTAACTCATAGTTAAAATAGACATCTGCACCCTTCTTTAGAAAATCATCAGCCTCAAAATCACCATGACTTGGTCTAACAAATTGATCAGTCATCCCACATCTCAAATAAGATTCCTTATACAATGATGGGATTTCTTCTTGTGCTTGGAGCAAATGTTCTGGATTGACATAACCCAACCCTGAATTGAATGCAGTTTTCGAATTTCTTGGCCTATTCAAAAAGATTTGTTGATATGATCGATTAATCTTATACAACTTTTCTTGATAAGACTTGATTTTAGCTTTAAGTTCATTATTTTCTTTATCAAGTTTTTGTTTAAGAGAATCTTTTATACAACACTCATATTTTAGGTCAGAAATTTTGTCTTCATATTCTTTCAAATCAGGGGTAGATTCTTTCAGTTTCACATTTAATGACTCAATGTCCTCAGCCAAAGCATTTGCTCTAAACATCTCATTGGTCTTCTCAACTTCTAACTGTCTCACGGTCTTGCTCAACTCAAGAACTTTGGTTTCAAGTTCTTGTTTTTCAAGATGCAATTTGGAGTTTGGAGTAAAAGTGACTACAGCCTTTTCAGATTTCAAATTTTCAAAATCCTTTTGAAGTAAATCAAATTTAGCTTGAAATTCTTTTTCTTTGTCTTCCAAAACTTTCTTTACTTTTAAATTTTCTTCAGTCAACTTCACCCCTTTTCTCATTGCCTTTTCACTTTTATTCACGTAATATTCTAACATTGATTTGGGAATAGTGATTACCTGATCATCCTCTAAAGAACTTTCATGAACATCATCTAACTCTTTTGACTTCTTGATTTTTGTCATGAAGCACACATTTGCTGCAAGTTCATATGTCTCTTCATCAAAAAGGTGTAGCCATTTGTCATCTTCAGCTAGAAGAGCAATTCCACTTTCCTCTTGTCTTGCAAGCAAGAGTTTGTACTTGTAGTACTCCGAGTTCTTCTAACGAGGTTTAGTGCAATTGATGGCAAAATGTCCTGGAAGACCACAATTGTAACATATCTTATCCTCATTCCTCTTGTCCATGACCTTCTTTTCAAACTTCTTCTGATTGTCAAATTTCTTTTCACCACCAACAAATTCTTTCTTGGTTTCAAACTTAGGAGCATTTGCATTCTTTGCATAAGAAGAAACTGATGAAGTCCTAAGCTGATTGTTGGTTGGTTTCTTCTTGAAGAATTTCTTTTTGAAAGCCTTTGTGAAATAAGCAAGTTCCTTGTACATTTCTTGTTGCTTTTCATCCAAATCAGAATCACTCATTTCACTTGAGTCAGAATCAGTTTCAAATTCAACAAAGTTCTGTCTTGAAACTCTTGAAGACTTCTTTTCAGCTACCAAGGCCAGTGGATCTGAATGAACACTTTCTTCTTTCTTCTTTTGAGTCCTCAAAACATCATCAATGTTCAGTTTCAACTTTTCATACAAAGTATGAATGGTGAGTTTACCAAAGTCTGATTGCTGATTGAGTTGAGTGCCATAAACTTCATTCAATGGTTCACCCTTCTGTTGCTTGAATGTTTCATACATATTAAGAACAGTTGACAATCTTATGGTGTTTGAAACATCAGACCCTTCCATCTGTTTTTCCACTTCATCCCAAATATCTTTTCCAGTTTCATATGAGTCAACATTGCAATAGATGTCATCTGGAAGTGCTTGGTAAAGATAAGCAATGGACATTTGATCAGCCTCAACACGATTTCTCTGATCAGTATTCCAACATTCTTCTGGCAAAGGTTCATCATTCACTGGATTCTTAGGAATTTCAGGACCATCCTTGTAAGATTTCCTTAAAAGTTTCCCATTCTTTTGTCTGTCTATCCAATTCAAGAACTTTTTCTTCCATTGAGGATAGGAACTTCTAAACAACACAGGAAGTCTCCCTTCAGAACCAAGAGCCAAAGCTTCCCTTGAAGCCATTAATGTTAATCAATAAAAGACTTAGAAAAAAAATTTGAATTTTTTTCTAATTGTATTGAATGCCGAGCTCAGACCTCGGCAAATGGACCAATATTTTTTGAAATTTTAAATTTTGCACACGAGAAGAATATTGATCAAAAATGATTTTGAATCAATTTTCTTGAAAATTATATTTGACAAATCTAAATTCAACTAAGTGCCGAGCAGTTTCTTCGGCAAATGGTATAATCAGCCAAGTCACAACACGAGTACACTGATCAACGTCTAACTTCAACTGAGTGTCGAGCAGTTTCTTCGGCAAATGGTGCAAACATAAATCGATATCAAAATACTTGGACGAATTTTGTTGATTCAACTATTTGCCGAGCAAATATCTCTGCAAACAGTGTAAATAGGATCAACACTTAACCAATTTTAGCCAACACACGTATTTGCCGAGCTTAAATCTCTGCAAACAACACAAATGAGATTATCACTTGGTCGAAGAAAACCAAATCAACTATTTGCCGAGCTTAAATCTCTGCAAATAGAACAAATAGCACCAGACTTTAACCAAAATGTGCTGAATCACGTATTTGCCGAGCATGAGCTCTGCAAATAGAACAAGTAGCTCCAACACTTAAACAAAATTTCTTGAAACAGCTATTTGCTGAGAAATAAGCTCTGCAAATAGAACAAGTAGCTCCAGATTTAACCAAAATGTGCTGAATCACGTATTTACCGAGCAGTGAGCTCTGCAAATAGAACAAATAGGATCAAATCTAGCCAACGACCTCTGCAAACACGAGAAACCACTAAAGGACAAAATAGTCGGTTAATGGTCGTCTTCTTCGTTCAGCCAAACATCCAAACACCGAGCTCACAGAAAATCATTGATTTCTCCTTCATTTTTGCGAATTAAACCTTCAAATTTGTATCAAAATGCTCAGAATTTAATCCCGCACAAATCCTAAAACAAATTATCAACTAATTTCAACCAGAATTCAAACCCTCACGAACATGTCATTTGCCGAGCTCATTCAAAATCTGATCAAACAATGAAATTAAGCTCTGAAATTGATACAGAATGATGATATACTAACAACAAAGTGATCAGTGAACAAATTTTGAAGAAAAACACACTGATTTTGCTGAAATCACTTGAACAGTGATCTCGGCAAATGATACTTTCAGAAAAACTCAAAAATTCAGAAAATAAGCACTAATTCAGCTTCAAATAAGCTTGTGGATCGTTCAGATATGCTGATTGTGCTCTGATACCAAATGTAAAGATGTGAATTTGAGTTTTAGTGTGTGTTAATGGAGGTTTTAGTGAGAGAGAGTAGATAGAGAAAGTATGTGTTGCTGGGAAAGATTGGATAGCATAAATGGGTAAAAGGTTACAAAATTGATAATGGAGGGGGTTTATATACCTATACACATTTTACACTATGCCCCATTCCATACTTAGACATTTACATTATAAGTACAAAAGATACAAATCAACTACTACTAATTATATTTCTAACAATCTCCCCTTAGTAGTGATTTGTGAAAAATATCCAATCTTTGTCAATCTTCAAGCTCTTGTATTAGGTCTGTCTTTGTTCGGATGCCAGAACCAGTTATCTCCTTCAGGTCGATCATCTGGAACTATCATGTTTGCTTCAAAGTTCCTTGGAGGAATATTTTGTGGTCCTGGAAGATGACTAGGCTCATACTTGATCCAGCAACCTCCTCTTCGACGTACAACATACTTTGACTTCTTAACATTCTTCGCCTCTCTCATCATTCTGATGCTGTCTCTGTATTCAAGTCTTTGATTAATCTTGGAGATTGCTTTATCAAATACTTCCTTTTTCTTTGCATCTTGATCATCTTCTTTCAAGCATATCAAGACATTCTTGCAAAACTCTAACGTTCCATCAGAATAAGAAGCAAGTTCATCCATGCGAATGAAAATCTTCTTCTTTTGGCTGTTAAGAAAGACAACTCCAAAGGATGGTTCTTCAATGACATGACCAATACTTAGCTTTTCAATGTCTGCAGTGTAAAGACTTTGATCTGGATAAGGAACATTAATTTTTCTTTTTACAACTTACATACACATTATATACACAACTTTAAATAAATAAAAAAAAGAAGGAAAAACTCTTCAAAACCCCTCTTTGAGGCCGGCCCCCCTTCACTCCCACACACACCCATTTCAAATTATACTTACACTCTCTTTTGTCTTGGAACTCACCACTTCAACACACACTCTTCACTCATTTCACACACACAACATCTTTTCTCTCAAAAACTCTCCCTCCCCCTTCTTTTCTTCTTCAATTCGGCCAAGCAAAAACAAGGCTAAATCTCATCTAAACTTATACTAATAATAAGGGTTTTAAGTTAGGTTAATTAACGGTTATGTAACACCCCGACTATAGCGGAAACACGAGATGCCACAGAATGACATGGTACAAAAGATTTAAGTATAAAACATCAACATAAAGTTTCAAATGCCATTCAAATTCAAAAGGTTACAAGTTCAAGTTGACATTTAATAAACATTACATAACCAAATTCATTATCAAAAGATCAAATGTTCGCATTACTAGTCCAACATGCAACAATTAAACACATCATCCATGAGGCGGTCCAAAAGCTAACTTACTGCCCTAGACCTGAAAAGCATGAAGAAAAAGTGTCAACTACGAGAGTTGAGTGAGTTCATAGGTTTATGCTAACAACACGTATATATTTAATCCAATTCAAGAAATAGTATGTCATAAATATTTCCAAGGATTCCATCATACTAACCATACCCAAACCGTATGTTCAATCAATAATAACCAACCATAAATAATACCAATAACACTTGGCCAAAAGCATAATTCGATGAGTTTGTCTTGAGCCACTACTAAGACCCTTTCACGTCCAAATGATAATAATGATAACATGTCCCGAAGATATAATAATAGTAGCACATGCTGTCAATCACGTGCAATAATAACAATGAATGGGTCGTGCCATGGAGACGACCAATAATATATAAAGTAGATTAGAGCACCCCTAGGCAGACCGGAGATGAGGGCGGCCACTCAGGCGGCCAGTCAACCCGCTGCCATCTTGGTGAGTGAGGGGACGAATCCTAGTTGCGCAACCCTCTAACTACAGGCCTCAAATGAGTTAATAGTAGTGTACAGGGGACCACCGTTTGACAGTACTCAAGCTCATCATATAACATACAACACGTTGAACATACAATATAATTCCCATATCATTTCCATTATTTCAAGAATCATTTCATAAGAGAAAGTCATTTTAATTAATCATGCTTTTCACCCCGCAAGTAAAACATATAAAAGAGTTTGAAAGGGGGCTATGACTCACTTGATTAGAGAGTGAAAGGGGCTGATCAAACACGATTCCTTCGCTTAGATTTGTTGCGCCTCAAGCAAGCCTAAACCATAATGTATATATTCACGACGTAAGTTCGCGTGACATGAACTAGTGAGCTAGATCATGAGATGTATACTAGTAGACTTGCCCATCTTTGGTTGTTACTTAATTGTGGAATTCAGGTGCATTATGATGCTCTCACTATTTGGTTAAAAGAGATTTGGTGGTAGGAGTCATTTTCTCATTATACGTTTTTGTACGTTTATTGGAATTTCGGTAGTTTGGCTTTGATTTATATGATTTCCATTGTACACTTTGCTTAGTAATAATATTTGACATTAGTGGTCTTATAATATTAATATTTATGTATATTCTCTGATTTGTAATTACTTATTTAATTTAATAATATTTAATTACTTATTTATTCACTTTATTGATTTATTTACTAAATAATTCCTTAAAAATACTTTTAAGTGTCATAATTGCCTTTATAAATTATGAATAATTTCATTTGAATTATCTTCTGATATACATGCTCCTTAATTTATAATTTCATGTTTTATACTTTTATTTGTGTATTTTCCATTTATTTTAATAATAATATTTAATTAGTTATTTTTACTTAATTATTTATCTTTAAATTATGTAACACATGTCTCTTGCCTTTTAACTATTTTTCTCCAGTAGGTTTTAGTTATTTTTATCAATGGTTAAGATGATTTAACCCCATTCTTGATTTACATAATTTATTTATTGATTTTTATGTCTTTTAATTACCATTTAAATTCAATAATTCATGGAAATTCTTAGAAATCATCACTAAACATTTTGGTCAAAAATCCCAGGCCTTTTAGGCAAATTTTATCAATATAAATTCATATCAATTCAACCTCTCTTGTGTCTTGCCCATTTTGAGCATTTTATGATTAAAAATCGTTTACCGAAATAGTGATTTTAGCCTCATTTCTTAAGCTATTAAGGTACTTCAAAATGGATTTTCATTCTTGTTTCATTATTTCCAGAAAGTTCATCATATTTTGGTGTTCAAAATCGTGATAGTGGTGGTGGTGTGATATGTGCAATTTAGTGCTTTCGGTTAGTGATTATTTGACCCGAAAAGGTGATTTTTGAGCTTATTGTTGCCATGAACCAATAGATCTGAGTTTTATACTTTTATTTCAACTTATTTCCAGTAGGTTTATCATATTTTCTTGGTCATAAGATTATGTTGCATGTGTGTGCTCAAAATGCATTTTTGCGTGTTTTCGGTTTATGATTTCTAGCTTATTTTAACATGTTTTGGTCCAAGCTTTGTCTCTTTGTTATTTCATCAAATTTTCCAGAATATTAACATTAATATTAACATATTTTTCACTTATAACAAGTCCATATCCATCTCATAATCCAACAAAAGATCCAACTTTCTTAAATCTAGCATACATGCATTCAAATCAACACTTTTTAATATCAACTTTTATAGATCTAACATTCAACAACATAAAAACATTTTTTTAATGAAAAATCTCAGAATATATTCTTCAAAAATATACAAAAACATATAGATCTATTAAAAAGAAAGTCACTTTAAAAGCTACTAATCTATAACAACACTTTTGGGTCTTAAACTTGTTGAATCCTTGGATCTTTCTTCTTAGATTCGACATGCATGAGCATGGAAAGAAAGATCCTATCAACTTTGCCCTCATTAAGTGTATATTACAAAGAAAACAAGAAGAAAGTATGAGTTTTTGATAAAACCTTTGAATATAAACAAAAACAAGATTAGATCTAGCAAAAAGGATGAAGATTATACCCTCTTGAACTTGGTTTTGGATGAAGAAAATGGGCAGAATTTCGTGGCCTCCAAACCCTTATAATACCTTCAATCTAAGCCTAAAACAACCCTTGAACCTTGCTTGGATTAACCCTTTACAATCTAGCCTAAACCCTTATTATTATTGTATGCTTATATTGATTTATGTTTGCCTTTTCTTTCTCCCTTTTGGCCGTGGGTATCAAGAAGAAAGAGGGAGGAGAGAAAGTTTGTCTTGAGAGAATAAGAGAGTGTGTGTGAAGAGTGTGAAGAGTGTGAGTTCCAAGAGTGAAGAAAGGGAGTGTATGTAGTTTGAAATGAGTGTGTGAGGTGTGAAGGGGGGGGGGGGCCTTCAGGGGATAGGAAGGGTTTATCTTTTTTTTTATTTAATAAAAATTGTGTATATAAGGTGTATATATATGTTAGGTGTATGTATATGTATTTATGTATGTATTGTAAGGTTAATTGTATTAGTTTGTAGTGTAAGTTAATTTTTCATTCTAGTATGTGTATACATATGTATATGTCGTGTATATGTCTATGTATGTATATATTTTTGTGTTTTTAATTTGTTACATAAGCCTTTATTTATAAACTTCTATTTATTTTAAGCATATATGTATATAAACTTCTATGTACATCTTAATTTATAAATATACTTTGAGATAGAAATCTTTGTTTTCGCGACCAAATTTACTTTAATTAGCTAAATGATTAAATTGTTGGACCTTCGTAAGGATTTTTGATGGTTATCTCAACTTGTGAGACTTACATTATTATTTAGATAATTTGATTGATCATCAATAAAATTTTGTTCAATGGTATTTTATAAATCACATTTAGAATTGAACAATAGCTTTAGATTGCTAATTTAGGGGCATTATCTACTAGCTTTAAGTATAACTATGGCTTACGAGATCAACGGCAACATAACTAGCTCATATATAATATTTAAAAAGTAGGGTTGTTACAGGTTAATCCAAGCAAGGTTCAAGGGTTGTTTTAGGCTTAGATTAAGGGTTATAAGAGGCAATAAGGGTCACGAAAATCTGCATCTTTTCATCCTCAAAATCGTGTTCTTCAAGGGTATAATCTTCATCCTTTTTGTTAGATCTAATCTTGTTCTTGTTTATATTCAAAGGTTTATCAAAAACTCATATTTTCTTCTTGTTTTCTTTGTAATATACACTTGATGAGGGCAAAGTTGATAGGATCTTTCTCCTCATGCACATGCATGTCGAATCTATGAGAAAGATCCAAGGATTCAACAAGTCTAAGACCCAAAAGTGTTGTTATAGATTAAGTAGCTTTTAAAGTGATTTTCCTTTTGATAGATCTATATGTTTTTGTATATTTTGAAGAAAATATTTCTGAGATTTTTCATTAAAAGATGTTTTTATGTTGTTGAATGTTAGATCTATAAAAGTTGATATTAAAAAGTGTTGATTTGAATGCATGTATGCTAGATTTAAGAAAGTTGGATCTTTTGTTGGATTATGAGATGGATATGGACTTGTTATAAGTGAAAAATATGTTAATATTAATGTTAATATTCTGGAAAAATTAATGAAATAACAAAGAGACAAAGCTTGGACCAAAACTAGTAAAAATAAGCTTGAAATCACAAACCGAAAACATGCAAAAAGCTATTTTGAGCACACACTTGCACCATAATCAAAAGACAAGAAAAATATATTAAACCTACTGGAAATAAGTTGAAATAAAAGTATAAAACTCAAGTCTTTTGGTTCATGACAACAATAAGCTCAAAAATCACCTTTTCGGGTTAAATAATCACTAACCGAAAGCACTAAATTGCACATATCACACCACCACCACTATCACGACTTTGGACACCAAAATATGATGAACTTTCTGGAAATAATGAAACAAGAATGAAAACCCCTTTTTGAAGCACTTTAATTGCTTAAGAAATGAGGCTAAAATCACTATTTCGGTAAACGATTTTTAATCATAAAGTCCTCAAATGAGCAAGACACAAGAGAGGTTGAATTGATATGAATTTGTATTGATAAAAGTTGCCTAAAAGGCCTGGGATTTTTGACTAAAATGTTTAGTGATGATTTCTAAGAATTTCCATGAATTATTGAATTTAAATGGTAATTAAAAGACATAAAAATCAATAAATAAATTATGTAAATCAAGAATGGGGTTAAACCATCATAAACATTGATAAAAATAACTAAAACCTACTGGAGAAAAATAGTTAAGAGTCAAGAGACATGTGTTACATAATTTAAAGATAAATAATTAAGTAAAAATAACTAATTAAATATTATTAAAATTAATGGAAAATACACAAATAAAAGTATAAAACATGAAATTATAAATTAAGGAGCATATATATCAGAAGATAACTCAAATGAAATTATTCATAATTTATAAAGACAATTATGACACTTAAAAGTATTTTTAAGGAATTATTTAGTAAATAAATCAATAAAGTGAATAAATAAGTAATTAAATATTATTAAATTAAATAAATAATTACAAATCAGAAAATATACATAAATATTAATATTATAAGACCACTAATGTCAAATATTATTACTAAGCAAAGTATACAATGGAGATCATATAAATCAAAGCCAAACTACCGAAATTCCAATAAACATACAAAAACGTTTAATAAGAAAACGACTCCCACCACCAAATCTCTTTTAACCAAATAATGAGAGCATCATAATGCACTTAAATTCCACAATTAAGTAACAGCCAAAGATGGGCAAGTCTACTAGCAAACATCTCATGATCTAGCACACTAGTTCATGCTACACACTCTTACGTTGTGTATATATAAATACCATGGTTTAGGCTTGCTTGGGGAGCAACATGACTAGACGAAGATCTCGCATTTGATCAGCCCCTAACACTCTCAATCAAGTGAGTCATAGCCCCCTTTCAAACTCTTTTATATGTTTTACTTGCGGGGTGAAAAGCATGATTAATTAAAATGACTTTCTCTTATGAAATGATTCTTGAAAGAATGATTATGAAATGGGATATATTGTATGTTCAATGTGTTATAAGTTATACGATGAGCTTGAGTTCTGTCAAACTGTATCACTTCGGTACACTACTATTAACTCCGAAAGGGGAGGCCTGTAGTTAGAGGGTTGCGCAACTAGGAGTCGTCCACTCACCCACTAAATAGGTAACAGTGGAATGTTTGGTCTGCCTTTGTGGCCACCTTCATTGCCAGTCCGACCCGAGCGGTGCTCTAACTATCTTTATATATTATTGGTCGTCTCCATGGCACGACCCCAATTGTGATTAAAGCACTTGATTGACAGCTTGTGCTGTGAAGTTCTTGTAGGCAGCATAGGCAAGAAACATCCGAATGGCCTCAATTCGTGCAACTGGTGCGAATGTCTCATCATAATCAATTCTATCTTGTTGACAATATCCCTTTGCAACCAATCGTTCTTTGTTCCGTACAACAACTCCAGTTTCATCCTTTTTGTTTTTGAAGATCCATTTGGTCTTAATTGGCTCCTTATTCTTGTAAGGATTAGGAACCAATTTCCACACCTCAAGACGTTCAAATTGATTCAGTTCTTCCTGCATTGCTTTCACCCAATCTGGACAACTTAGAGCTTCATTCACTATCTTTGGTTCAACCATACTCAGAAAATTCACAAACAGACATTCATTCGCGGATGCGGATCTTGTCTGAACTCCAGATGTTGGGTTACCAATAACTTGAGAAATTGGATGAGCTCTAGTCCATTTGGTTGTGAGTGGAATTGGATCAAGTGGATCACCAGATTCTTCAGAATCAATAAAATCAGGAGTATTTGCTCTGCCAATTGTTCAAATGAAGTGGCAATTGGTTCAACAAAGTCGTCGGGATCATACTCTTCAGGATTGATTGACGGATTTGTCACTTGAGTGATATGTTGAGGTTGAGTATGCAACTTAGAATTATCATTAGGTGGAGGAGAATCAGATGAAGAATTAACATCTCATGTTTGTGATGGTGAAGACTCATTGGGATTCGTCTCATTAGTATTGGAACTGGATGCTTTATTAGTAGACACTTTAGACTCAGAAACTTTGGTCTTTACATGGAAAAATTCTTCAAACAAGATATCCAAATCTTGTGTAGTCGGAGTAGAGAATGATGATTTGACAATGGAATCAGTTTTTGTTGCGGAAGCTTGTGGACTTTGAAGTTCGGGTCTTGAACTGTGTTGTTCAAGAACCATTCCCGAGAGTTCATCAAATCTAACATTCATACTCTCTTCGATTCTCTTGGTTCTTCGGTTATACACACGATAAGCTATTGATTCTCTTGAATAACCGATGAAATATGCCTCATCGCCCTTTGGTTCAAATTTGCCCAAATTATCTCGATCATTGAGAACATAACAAACACATCCGAATATGTGTAAGAAGTTCACATTAGGCTTTCTTTTGTTAATCACCTCATATGGAGTTTTATCAAACCTCTTGTTTATGATAGATCTATTTTGAGTGAAACAAGCAGTAACAATAGCTTCAGCCCATAGATTCAGAGGCAACTTCGAATAAGCAAGCATAGTTCTAGCTGCTTCAACAAGAGTACGATTACGTCGTTCAACTACTCCATTCTGTTGAGGTGTCCTGGCAGCGGAAAATTGATGAGTGATACCCATGGACTTGAAGAAAGATGCAATAGTTGAATTCTTGAATTCAGTTCCATTGTCTGAGCGAACAATTCGAACAGATGATTTAAGATTTACTTGGGTCTTCTTGATGAAATCAATAATCACATTCGGAGTATCACTCTTTGCATGAAGAAAGAATACCCAAGTATAACGAGAATAATCATCGGCAATCACAAGAATGTATCGCTTGCCATGGATACTTTGAACTTTCATTGGTCCACACAAATCCATATGAATAAGGTGCAAAGGACCTTCAGTATTTAGATACTTCTTTGGTTTGTGTGATGCTTTCTTCATCTTTTCAATTGCACAAGCCGGACAAACATGTACACTTTCATACTTGTAATCTGGAAGACCTTCAACAAGTTGTTTATCCACAAGAGCATTGATTGTTTGAAAATTAAGATGAGAAAGACGGCGATGCCATAACCAAGAATTTTGTGCAGTTGCTTTCGAAAGAAGACAAATCTCTGAAGAATGAGTTGGAATGTTGTTGAGATCAATTGTGAACAAATTATTATCTCTTGTACCAGTAAGAATATCCACACCCTCTTCAGTCTACACTTTGCATTCATATCTTCTGAATAGTACTTGAAGATCATTGTTACAAAATTGTCCGACACTAAAAAGATTGTGTCCTAATCCTTCAACATAGGAAACTCTCTTGATAGTGACTCCATTTTTAACAATGTCTCCATAACCAAGAATAGGAGCGATATGATCATTTCCGAATCTGACAGTCCCCATAAACTTTTCAACAAAGTTCGTTAGAATGGACTTGTTTCCAGTCATATGACGAGAACATCCCGAGTCAACATACCAAACACAAATGAGATATTCCTGCAAGAACAAGGAATATGATTTAGGTACCCACATAGACTGGGTCCTTGCAGGTTAGAGGGTTAACATGCAAGTACACATATACTATCAAACACTATATAAGAAACAATCTAAAAATAACACACAAACAAACATTTTATTGAAAATAACAAACAAGCACACATACTAGTTCAAACAACAAATACGAATTACAAACAATGAAAAGTAAAGGATTATACACAAGTTTTGAGACAAGCAGGACTAGTCCTAGATGTATTAGCACTATCTAAAGAATTTGAGTTAGGACCAGTTCACCTGGTAAACTGCCAGTCTCCAGTTGCATCTGGAGACCCAGTGAAACTGTCCAGTGAAACTGGAGACCTAGATGATTTGTCGAGAAATATATTGAAGTCCAGTTGCACCGTACAGTCAACGCAACTGAGACTTCCTCCAGTTGAGAACTGACCAAGTTGAAGAATCATTCCAGTTGAAGTCGAAGACAACAAATGGAAGATAGAGAATGGCAATGGTAGCGAAGCCCAGTTGACATTCTTAGTCAGTTACAAACTGGAGACCATCAGTGGAAAGCTCTTACAAAGCTTTACACTGATTACGAGGAATTGACTTTTATGCTTTATGTACCTTTACCCGGATAATATGCCTTATCTTATTATTTAAGTAATAAAAGGTACATAAAGGTGGTTGAGTAAAGTTGCTTTAACATGCGACTTTACACTGCCTTTTAAGGAATTAAATGCTATTCCTTAAATGATCTCAACCACATTTGTACGGTCAAAGTTAACATCCCAATGTTAACTTTGCCTATAAATACAAGTCATTGCACAACAAGAATATTACTTCTATCGAACAAGTTCTCTCGAACTACTTCTTCGAATACACTTCGATAGAATTCACACTTTGCATACCTGCAATATTCTTGGTAAACTTGTGCAATATTCTCTCAATCGCTAAAAGGAACATTTCACAACTTTAAGTGTTTCGATTGTCTTGAGAAATTCCGAGTGTAGATCAATTGTATTTCATAGGTTGTTAGGATATTTACATTCTTGTATTAATCTTGGTTCCGCAACAACCTTGTAATTTATTTAACATCAATAAATAAATTACACATTGAAAATTACATATTGTCTCATCAATTTATCTTACAAGTTATTTGTATTATTGCATTGTTCTTTACTTATTGTCATTTAAATAAGTAATCTATCTAGAACTTGGTATATACTCACTGCAACTGGTCGTCTCCAGTTCAGTGCATATATTGCAAAGTAACTCCACCATCGACATAGAGGTGTCTTTAGTAGTACCATCTATCAAGTTGGGACTTACATTTGATCTACGGACAATCCACACTTGTTTGACATGAGTTGTATTTCCATCAAGCTTGACTTTTCTAGAAGCATGCAAAAATCTATTGTTAGGTCAAGATTTACTGGACTCGCTCCAGACTCGACTACTGGAGCCTTACTGAAGATATGTCCAGAAATGATAATTACTGGACCTACTCCAGACTTGGAATCTGGAGTCCCTCTGAAGATTTGTCCAGAAATAATGGAAGACCAGTGAGCAAATACTTGTATAGAAAATCTGGAGTATTCTCAGATTAGCTCACTGGACTTCACCCCAGTCTAGATCTACTCTACTGAAGACGTTCTCACTGAAGTCAAAGACTAAAGTCAGAATAAAGAAAACTGACAAATGGCGGAGTCCACTGGAAGTCTTACCAGATCTGTACACTGGAGGATTGTCAGTGTTCTAGACCTTACAAGTCTGAACACTGATATCGAGTAATTGACTTTTGCCTTTACACAATTTCCAAAGGACATTCCACTTGTTCTTTACCAAAGTTTATACGTGTGTAAAGATGGTTGGTTAAAAGAATAAAGTCATATTGATGTGACTTTATCCTTGTACCATTAACCAATGCATTTAATGTTCTTGTTGGATCATTAAATGCATGCAACCATATTTGTACGGCACAAAATTCACTGGTGAATTTTGTTGCCTATAAATACAAAGTCATTTATTTGAGAAAAATACTTTAAAGCATACATTTAGCATTAGAGTGAATTTGTCTAAATACTCTCGATCTTAAACTGGGATACTTCACAACTTTAAGTATCTCGATCCAAAAGAGTTATTTGACAAATATAGATCATTTGTAATTCATAGGTTGTTAGGATACATACTTATTTGTATTATCTTGATTCCGCACAACCTTGTATTTTATTTAACATCATAAATAAGATACACCTTGAAAAATACATAATGTTCCACTTTACTTGTTTATTGCTTTAAGTCTTGTATTACTTTATTTATATACTTGCATTTATATTTAAGTAATACTAGTCCATTCTAGTGATTATTAGACTTGTTGTATTTTACACTTTCAGGGCTAACCATCGAATTTAAGGGACTCACATTTGGTATCAGAGTAGAAGGCTAAACATTGCCTAGATCTGCTTCTTTGATGGCCACCCCTGAAAATACACAAGGAAGTTTTAATTTTGGTCCCGATTCTAATGTTAATGTTAATGATCAAAATAATGAACCACCTATTGTTAATAACACTAATCCACCACCTCCTCCTCCTACTCCTGCTTCTCCACACGTGCATGTGCACTATTCAAATAATCCTGTTCCTAAATTCAGTGGGAACAACGATGAGTTTGGTACGTGGAAGGCTAGGATGGTATTGCATATCACTGGTATTGAGAGGAACATGATGAAAATCTTAAATGAAGGTCCTTATGTCCCTACATCACCTCTCAATCCCCTTCTTGATCCTTCTGGATCTAGAAGAGGAAGGGAAAAGAGGGAGGAACATTGGTCTGAAGAGGAGAGGAGATTGGTGAATCAAGACACCCTTCTCAAAAACATGATCCTCGGGGCCGTTCCAGAAACCCTAATTCCCACACTAGTTCTTTTTTCTAGTGCTAAAACCATGTGGGATGAACTTCTAAACCAGCATGAAGGAGGAGATAACACCATTGTCACCAGAAAGGTCTTCTTAAACAAGAGGTATGAGTCATTTTTTGCTCAACCTAATGAGTCTCTCACTAGTACTTACACCAGATTTATGAGTATCATAAACCAGTTGAGAGGTCTTGGGGTTGAGAAGGACAAGGATATACTTCTGGAGAAATTTTGTGATATTCTCCCCACCAAATGGTCTCACATGATCCTGGTCTTACGACAAGATAAAACTCTGCACACACACACTCTCTCAACTCTTTATGGAGCTTTCAGGTACACTGAAGAAAATCAAGCTCAGAGAGTGGGGGCAGAACAAGATGCTTATAACCATGCCTCCAGTAGTCCTAATGTGGTTAGTCATACTGAACCACAAAGTACAGCACTGATATCTTCTGAGAATGTATTTTCTATGAATAAGATGGTGTCTGAACTCATGGATTCTGGAGAGTCCAGTCAAATCTCTCCAGACTGTTGTGATGAAACTGATGATGATGACCTTATTGCAATGATTGCTAAAACGTTTAACCGTTTCAAAGCAAGAGCAAATAGGCCATCTGTACAATTTGCATCCAGTTCTTCAACTGATAAGACCAATTTGACATGCTTTAAGTGTGGCAAAAAGGGTCATTTCATGAAAGATTGCAGGTCCAACCAGTTTGTATCCAAGCCTGGTCCATTTTCTTCAAATAATAAGCCTAATGATAGCTATAAATTGAAATATAAAAAGCTTAAGGCCCAGATTGCTCTCATGGCACAACAAATGGAAAACAATAATAAGTGCATGATCGCAACAACTGAAGAGAAGTGGGTTCCTTCTGATGATTCATCTGCTGATGAAGAAGAAGAAAGAGATTGCTGTTACATGGCTCTGCAGACGAAGAGCACCTGGTGAAGAGGATGTCACATCTGGACGATGGGTGGACATTGTTATTAAAAAGGTTAGTGATTATGATACTGCAACTGACCAAGAATTAAAACTGGACATAGCTGAAGCTCTTAATTCTGATTTGATATTTGTAGAAACTGTTAGATCTGATTGTGTAAATGGTCTAGAAACAGATTTTTCTGAAATAACTGTTTTAAAATCAAAATTGAAAGAACTTCAAGACATTGAACTGGCATTTCAAGCCCAGGTTCTGGTAACTGAACAACTGATTCAAGAAAAACAAGATCTTGAAATCATTTTAGAGAAAGAAAAACTGGTGATTATATCATGGCTAGAAACCAAAAAGCCATATGATGCTGGAGTAAAGCAATTTCCTGCTCAAAAACGTGCATATTTAGATGGAAATACTCATGTAGCATCATTAATACCAGTAATCGATCGATTACCAGAGGGGTTCAGGCCCACCACTGTCTATGATGAGCCTGTAACTCCCAAGGCCAATATTTTCCCAGTTCAATCCCTAGAGGTTAAGACTGGAGCATTCCAGATGACTGCTCCAGTTCAAAAGGTCAATCAGACGAAACCTTTGCCTCAGACCAATCCCCTACCTAAGCCTAGAACTGGAAAGGCTAAGGTATTATCTGATGAAAATGTTTTGTCCAGGTTAGAGAGCCAGATTCAAATACTGACTCATCAATTACAAAGTTTTAATGCAAGATTAAACTTTATTGAGGGTACTTCATCTGGCCCTAGACAAAATACCCTTCTCATCCTTACATCTGGCCCTAGACAAAATACAAAACCTTTTGCAAAGAAAGTTAAATCTATTTCTCTAGTTGAGAAAAGGAAAAAGGTTTCAAAACTATCAACCCCAGTGGTTTTTTCAACTAAGACCACTGTTGAAGAAAGTGAACTAAACCAGATTGCCCAGGGACCTATAAGGAGGGTCCAAATCTAACTGATAATATCTGGTGGATGTGCAGGGCGATCGAAAGAAATATATCTGGTATCTTGACAGTGCTGCTGGCAGGACGATGACCGAATGTAAGACCCTGCTGAAGGAGTTCACCATTTCTGATGGACCCTCCATTACTTTTGGAAATGATGGTTGTGGAAAGACTGAGGGATATGGTGTTCTGAACAATGGACAAGTCAAGTTCAGACGTGTTACATTTGTGAATGGTTTGAAATATAACCTGATCAGTGTAAGCCAACTGTGTGATGATGGCTATCAAGTTTTATTCAATATTGCTCAGGGTATCGTATTCAACAAGGACTGGAAGGTAGTGTTGATTGCTCCCAGAAAAGGGAATGTGTACGTGATGGATATGGAAAACTCTCCTTCAGAGCAGTGTTTCTATACTCAAGCTGATGAAGACACAAACTGGTTATGGCACAAAAGGTTATCCCATTTAAATTTCAAGAATATTAATAAGTTGTCGAGAATACAACTTGCAGATGGGATACCTTCAGTTTCCTTCAAAAAGGAAAGGCCATGTCCAGGATGTGAGATGGGTAAGCAGAAACGTACCAGTTTCAAGACCAGACAGAATTTCAGCATATCTGAACCTCTTCATATGCTCCATATGGACCTCTTTGGTCCAGTGAATGTTCAGACTCGTGCTGGTAAAAGATACACCCTGGTAATAGTAGATGAATTTTCCAGATATTGTTGGGTTATCTTTCTCAGGTCTAAAAATGAAGTTGTTGCTGAAATCATCAGTCTTATCAAGCAAATTGAGCTCAAGTACAGTCGAAAGGTGTGTCAGTTAAGAAGTGACAATGGAACAGAATTCCAGAATGCAACTCTGGAGTCATTCTGTACTGACACTGGCATCTTCCAGAATTTCTCATCAGCCCGCTCTCCAGAACAGAATGGAGTGGTGGAAAGGAAGAATCGAACGCTGATAGAAGCTGCCAGGAGTATGCTTGCTAAATCTAGTCTGTCTACCAGTTTCTGGGCTGAAGCAATTGCTACTGCTTGCCACACCCAGAACCGATCAGTGTATGTGAAGCGACACAAAAAGACAGCCTACGAAGTCTTAAGAAATAGAAAACCAAATATTGGTTATTTTCACGTTTTTGGATGTCTAGTTTACATTCTGAACGACTCCAGTCAGCTAGGCAAATTTGATGCCGAAGCTGATGAAGGGTATTTCTTAGGCTATTCAGCCATTCGCAAGGCCTTCAGAGTCTACAACATGAGACTGGAGAAGGTCCATGAGTCAATTCATGTCACATTTGATGAATCAAATGCTGCAATCAACAAGAAGCCAGCCCTTGACACTCCCCAGTAACTCCAATTGTCTTCTGTGAATCTGATCCTATCAACTACAATAAAGAAGATTCAGAAGACATAGTTTCCAGTCATCCTGATCGGGAACCTGTTCAGAAAAAGAAACGCTCCAGTGGTACTCCATTCTATCCTTCTATTATTTTCAAACTACCCTCTGAAATTAATATTGGATCAGATGTTCGTACTACTCCCCCAGTATCAGTTTCAGTTGAGAATATACCAGAAATGTCTTCTTATGAAGAATTCCAAACTGAACCAGTACTTCAAGAAATGCCTTCAAATGAAGAATTTCATGATGCAAATCATGATTTAAATGACCTAGATGAAGATGCTGAAGTAGTCTGGCAAGATCCTCCTCCTGAAGCAACTCCAGAGGAGACTCAACTGAATTCTTGCACTGATATTGTTGTCAGTAACAATCCTGGTCAGTACTCCAGATGGACAAAAGCTCATCCTATTGATCAAATCATAGGTGACTCCAGTAGAGGAGTTCAGACCAGAAGAGCCTCCAGTAATCAATGCTTATATGTTAGTTTTCTATCATTGATGGAACCAAAGAAGATTGACGAGGCTATGGAAGATCCAAGCTGGGTGACTGCTATGCAAGAAGAGCTTCACCAGTTTGAAAGGAACAAGGTCTGGTATCTGGTTTCTTTCCCAGTTGGAAAGAAAGAACCAATTGGAACAAGATGGGTCTTCAGGAACAAGGTAGATGAAGATGGCCACGTAATCAGAAATAAGGCCAGACTGGTAGCACAAGGCTACTGCCAGTCAGATGTCGATTTTGATGAATCATTTGCTCCAGTGGCTAGACTTGAAGCGATCGGAATATTCTTAGCATTCGCTGCTCATCATCAGTTCAAGGTCTACCAGATGGATGTAAAGAGTGCTTTCTTGAATGGAAAGCTTGAAGAAGAAGTTTATGTCAGACAACCACCAGGTTTCGTTGATGAAAAGCATCCACATTGGGTATATCGTCTGGACAAAGCGCTTTATGGCCTCAGACAAGCCCCACGTGCCTGGTATGACACTCTGACTAAACATTTATTGAAAAATGGTTTCAAAAGAGGTGCAATTGACAATACCTTATTTCTTCTTCATGAAAAAGGTAATCTGTTAATGGTACAAATTTATGTTGATGATATTATTTTTGGGTCTACTAATGAAAACATGTGCAAGAAATTTTCGAAAATAATGTCAACTGAATATGAAATGAGTTTGATGGGTGAATTAACGTATTTTCTTGGACTCCAGATTAAACAAAACAAAGATGGCATTTTTATTAATCAGGAAAAATATGTTAGATCTTTTAAAGAAATATGATATGAACTCTTCACCATCTAAACCAACTCCAATTTCTGCATCACTGACACTGGACTCTGATCCAGATGGTAAACCAGTGAACACCACTGTCTACAGAGGCATGGTTGGTTCACTGATGTATTTAACTGCCAGTAGACCAGATATTATGTTTTCAACATGTTTATGTGCCAGATATCAGTCTAATCCAAAGGAATCTCATATGCTTGCTGTAAAGCGCATACTGAAGTACCTTAAAGGTGTCCCCAGTTTGGGTCTTTGGTACCCCAAAGGCTCAGGCATGGATCTAATGGGTTATTCAGATTCAGATCATGCAGGTTGTAAGATAGACAGGAAATCCACTACTGGTGGATGTCATTTCCTTGGTGGCAAACTGGTCAGCTGGACTAGTAAGAAGCAAACTTCAATTTCATTGTCCACTGCTGAAGCTAAATACGTGTCTGCAGCCAGTTGTTGTGCTCAGATACTCTGGATGAAGAACCAGTTGCTTGATTATGGTATTAAGTACTCAAAGACCCCAATCTTTTGTGATAATACCTGTGCCATTGCTATCTCGAACAATCCAGTCATGCACTCCAAAACGAAGCACATTGATCTCAGGTATCATTTCATTCGTGATCATATTATGAAAAACAACATTGAGCTCCATTTTATTCCCACTGACAAACAACTCGCTGACATTTTTACTAAACCTCTGGATGTCAAAGCTTTTGAATATCTTGTTGGTGAGTTGGGAATGTTAAACCCTTAAATCTGGAACCTTGGTATTGAACGCCATTGTGTACTACTGAGGATTTCTGGATCAACATTCCAGGGGGAAAGACTTGAAAGATATTTTTGCTCTTAAAAATGTTTTAAGTTCAGGGGGAATTTATTAATTTATTTTCTCACTGGACAAATTTTTCAGAAAATATTACTGGTGCTTTGTAAATGTGTCCCTCTCACTGGTAATTAGTTGAAGTGCATGTTTGAGGTGACTTTTGTCTCCTTGTAAATGTGTCCCTCTTATTTGTCTGTATTAGTTGACGTGCATGTTTGAGGTCACCAATCTCTTTCAAATGGTTTTCACTGGTACTTTACTGGAGTGTCCCTCTAGTGTACCATCAGTACATGCGTCACTGGACTAATCCACCAGTGATACTGGAGTGTCCAGTCAACCTCCAGATGCACTGAAATAAGTCATAATATTTTTTAAATACTTGGTCATTGTGCGTGCCACGTAAGCAAACTTTTTAAAGATATTTATAATCCTACGTGGCATGTAAATTTTTCAAAGAAATGATGGTATTTTTACCTTGGGAAAACAAAAAGTGCAACTTGATACTGTTTGTGGGCTGTAAACCGTCACACATTTATGTGTGATGTGATGTAATTAATGCGGATCTCAGAACCCGATCAAAATTTTATTTGATAATTTCAAATTAAACCGTTTGAGTTCCTCATTCTCTCTCCTATATATACCCACTTTCACTTTCAATTACATTTACTTCGAACATATTTACTCCCAAATCTTTCAAATTCCTTCATTTATTTCTTCATTCAATTCCAATCATAATCATCTCTCATATTTACTCCATTTCCATTCAATTCTTCATCAAATCTTCATCAAAACCCAAAATATTCAATTTCATCTTCATCTATTCATCATAAAATGGCACCTAGACAATCCAAATCACTTAAAAATCTGCTCGCTGCTGAATATGCTCCAACTGAAAATGTTGATAAGGCACCCCATATCACTCTTGAGGCTAAGGCCATAAGGATAAACATGAATAACTGGATGGCCAGACTTTCACTTTCCAGTGTTCATGATGCCCAATCTGTTATTGGGAGATTAAATACATTTTTTCTCTCATGTCCTTTATATGGTGCTCTAACCTTAAATCCAGGAAGGATGTACCACGATTACCTTTGTGAATTCTGGTACACTGCCCAATATGATGATACAACTTCATCAATTACTTATTCTCTGAAGCAAGGTACCAGATCCTTGGGTTTCACTATTAGTTTACTCAGGTCTGTTCTACAGTTGAATTATTTTGAACAGAATGAGTTGCCCATCGAACTTCCCTCTGGTATCAATACAAGGGAAGTGTGCAGACTGATGGGGCACACAGATATTGTAGATGAGCATGGCCAGCTATCCAGGAAGGGAACAGTCTACATGAGCAAACTGACAGACTCATGGAGATACTTCTTCACGCATATCGTTGAATGTCTGGGAGGCAGTTCTGGAGGGTTAGACCAGATAAATCAAACTCATCTCCAGATTGCCTACTGCCTCTGGTTTGGACTTAGAGTGGATTTCGCTCAGATCCTATTTGATGATCTGGTGGAGCGTCTTAGAGTGAAAGGTAGAAAAGCCTTCGTTCCTTATATCCGTTTTCTTTCACTAATGTTTAAAAGAGCTCTTGGAGACCAGTACGATTATGAAACTACTCACTTTTCTGTGAGTGAGTATATGAGGGATCTGACCAACCTCAGATCTCCACTGAATGAGGTAGATATTCCTCAATCCATGCTCTCCTTTCAAAGGGAAGAAGTAGAATTGGCTCCAGGTAGAGGTCAAGTTGGTGAAGGACCCTCTGGTGACCAAGATGTACAGATTATAGAAGCTGTACAACCCATTAGACAAGTGGCTCCTGAAGGTCAAGGACCAGAAAATGTTGAACCTTCCAGACGACCAAGATCAAGGCGTCTGATGAGAGCTGGAGTTCAGGTGAATCCTGAAAGACATCCTGGTGATGTAATGAATTTGGATGGGTCTCCAATTTTTGAACCTGAAGAGAATGTTGAACAAGTTATTGAGCAAGAAAATGTACAGGTTATTGGGCAGGTGACTGATGAACAGATAGAAAATGTGGCTCAGATTATTGAGCAGGTTGTTGAGCAGGTCAAACAAGATGTTCAGACTGATGAACAAGTATCTGGTGAGCAAGAGGCTCAAATCGATTTGAATGTTGAAGCAAGTGAGCAGGCTGGTGAACTGGTTGGTGCTCAGGCTGGTGAAACAAATGTTGGTGAAATGTTTTGGGATGAGGCTGATTCTCCCATGTCAGAAGATCAAAATTTTGATGTTAATATGAACTTTCTATGTTGTACAAGTTGAAAGTCTACCAGAAATGCCACCATCTCCACCAGAAACAAATATTCCTCCACCAGAATCAGAAATGCCACCCCCCATCAAACATGCCACCACCACCACCACCCCACCTTCAATTCCACAATCCACTTCTTACTTTAATCCTTTCACAATCCAAACTTCACAAACTCAACCTCCACCAATTGAAACTCCAGTCGAGATATCTGAACCTCGTGCGCTGGACTCAACAGTTGTAACATCTGAAGCTGCAACTGAAGAGGACTGGGCACAAGTACCATTAATGACCAGATTGACTTCCAATCTTGAACCTCCCAGTGGTCTCTCCACTTTCGTCTTCAGCCGAGGTCCAAGGCCTTCTTAGTAAGGTGGCAGACCTGGAGAGATCACTCCAGACTTCATCGCAGGTTATTTCAGACTTTAAATCTTTATTATCAAATAACCTTGCATCTGAGATGAATGTGTTTGCTGGGAATGAGAAGCTTGATGAACTGGTACTGGCCACAAACAACAATACTGAAAATTTCAAAGTGGCAGTCCAGGGATTGGAGACAAGGCTGGTGAACTCTGTTCAGACTGCAGTGACTGGTGAACTTGTTCAACCACTGGCAGGTCTGAAAGAAGAGGTTCAGAAGTTGGTTACCAGGATAAGTTCTCTGGAGAGCAGGTCCACACTTGATCAGGCTGCTGTTGTTAGCACGATTAGTGATGAATGCACAAAGAAGTTCAGAATCAGTATGATGAAAGAATTATCTGAAGAAATTTCTGAGACTGTTCTTCGAACTATTCAAGATGGGTTGTTACCCCAAGTGGATAAGTTGATGGAAGAAAAATTGCCTAAGCACTTGCCTAAAGAAGTTGAAACTGTTAAAAAGGAAGTGCAGGCACTTAAGAAAGTTGTGACTGATACAACTCCAGTGGCTTGAAGAACCTTTGGTGCACTGGACAGACATATGATAGAACAATTATGGAATGATCTCAAGTCCAGAACTGGTGATCATTCCAAAGGGGAAAAGTCGTCTGGTGACCAAGAAAGGTTGATTAGAAAGAAGAAGGATGTTGTTGCCAGTGCTGTTGAAAGGGCCTTTGCTACTGAAAGCATTGTGCAAGAAAAACAAGTGACTGGTACTGATGCCAGTGCACGATTAGCACAAAGAGCATTTGGCACTGAAGCCACTATGCTGACTGAAGAGGCTGTTGGTACTGAAGCCAGTGAGCCCCAGTTTGAATCTTTCCCAGATATACCAACTACACTGAAGTCTGTTAAAGGAAAAGAACAAAGGGTATCTGGAGAAGAAGAGCAAACTGCTGAAGAATCTTCAGAGTATCCCACTCCTGATGATGAAACCTCTAAAAAGCTGGAACAAGAATGCATAATGATTGAAATCTTCAAAAGAAATCAAAAAGATGAACTGCTGGCCCATCAAAGGGAGATGGCAACTATGGGGACTCTGGACTCTTATAATGCTGGCAGGTTAGGCATAAATATTGATGTTTACAAAAAGATGAAGGAAGACCCCAGAGTTCATCAATGTCTGAATGCATTGAATGATGTTCATGTACGCTCCTTTTACGCCGAAGAAGAACAGATTTATGATTCTATAATTTATGGCGTTAGTGTACCAGAACTTATTAGACAGAGAAAGGAGGAACTGGTGAACCTCCAGAGGAAGATAAGGAAGAATGCTGGTGCACTGGAGTTTGAGTACAGAAAGAAAGTGACTGGCTTACCAAAACTGACTGCCAAACAAATCAAAGCAATTAAAGATGCTGATGTAAGCAGATTCATTCCCCTGGACACTTCTCTGAAAATCAATCGTCAACAACTCCAGTCTGCTGTAGAACAAAAGAGAATGATGTCAAAGGAAACTGAAGCAATGATCTAGACAGCCAAATTGAAAGACAAGTATAATGAAATGTTGAATTTCAGGGCTAATGCTAGAAGGATCACTGGTGCAGAGATTAAGCTTGCTGGTAATCATGAAGGTATGTCCAAGTTTGAAGTAAAGTTGACCAGGGAAGGTAACTTTACTGATGAAAGAAAGAGTACTTCAGTCCAGGCGTTTGGATGGAGTGAACTGAAGGAGATTGCTTTAACATTCAGGGGGAAGACAAATGTGTCGACTGATGTTAAAGCATTTCTGAAGAGGGTTGAGAAGGTATGGAGAAGAAAGTAACAAATGGAAGTTGCAATAGGCATGAAATCGCCAGAATCAGTACCATCTTCTCCATCACCAAAGAGAAAGGCTTCTGAAGATGCTCCGGGACAGACATCGAAGAGAAGGGCCTGACTCTTATCATTTACTTATTGTAATTTATTGTTTGATAAAAATTGTAACTATTTATCAGTTGATGTATGTAATAATCAGTTGCAATTTTTGATTCATAAAAGTAAATGATCAGATTTAGTCTAAGTTAGAACTTAAAAGATGAAACTGAAAACACTCATGATCTATAAAGTGTTTTCCAGTAACTTAGATTTTTTAGACTAAAATCAAAACTTGTGTTTTTCAAGCATACAAAATTGTATAGATTTAAGCTTGAAAACACTTGCATTATTTCTAAACAAATAGGGGGAATTTGTTAGGTCCAGATTTACTGGACTCGCTCCAGACTCGACTATTGGAGCCTTACTGAAGATCTGTCCAGAAATGATAATTACTGGACCTACTCCAGACTTGGAATCTGGAGTCCCTCTGAAGATTTGTCCAGAAATAATGGAAGACCAGTGAGCAAATACTTGTATAGAAAAGCTGGAGTATTCTCCAGATTAGCTCACTGGACTTCACCCCAGTCCAGATCTACTCTACTGAAGACGTTCTCACTGAAGTCAAAGACTGAAGTCAGAATAAAGAAAACTGACAAATGGCGGAGTCCACTGGAAGTCTTACCAGATCTGTACACTGGAGGATTGTCAGTGTTCTAGACCTTACAAGTCTGAACACTGATATCGAGTAATTGACTTTTGCCTTTACACACTTTCCAAAGGACATTCCACTTGTTCTTTACCAAAGTTTATACGTGTGTAAAGGTGGTTGGTTAAAAGAATAAAGTCATATTGATGTGACTTTATCCTTGTACCATTAACCAATGCATTTAATGTTCTTGTCGGATCATTAAATACATGCAACCATATTTGTACGGCACAAAATTCACTGGTGAATTTTGTTGCCTATAAATACAAAGTCATTTATTTGAGAAAAATACTTTAAAGCATACATTTAGCATTAGAGTGAATTTGTTTAAATACTCTCGATCTTAAACAGGGATACTTCACAACTTTAAGTATCTCGATCCAAAAGAGTTATTTAACAAATATAGATCATTTGTAATTCATAGGTTGTTAGGATACATACTTATTTGTATTATCTTGATTCCGCACAACCTTGTATTTTATTTAACATCATAAATAAGATACACCTTGAAAAATACATAATGTTCCACTTTACTTGTTTATTGCTTTAAGTCTTGTATTACTTTATTTATATACTTGTATTTATATTTAAGTAATACTAGTCCATTCTAGTGATTATTAGACTTGTTGTATTTTACACTTTCAGGGCTAACCATCGAATTTAAGGGACTCACATCTATCTTTAGGAATCCATTTACTGCTATTAGTTAAGCACAAGTCACCTGAAACACGAACATTCTTTGAGTTAGCAAACAATTTGTTATTGCTATTCTTGACAGGTTTCTTCTTGATGGTTTCTGTGGACTTGTTTACTTTCTTGATGTTATTAGGTGACAACCAACCATACTGATCTTTGTATTTAGTTATTCCTGAAATTGTATCTCTAATCACCTGTAAAGCGCACTTAGAAGTTGTCTGAGAATAACTAGGAAAACTAGAATACCTAACATGCTGAGGTTGTTTGTTACCTAATGTGAAAGATTCATTCTTGACAGTCTTTGGACCATTATTTGTTTTGACTTCTTTTTGGGACTTAGGTTCAGATTTAACCTTAGTCATCTGTGGTTGTCTAGAAGTCTTTGATTTCTTAGAGACTGTGGAACCTTTGTTTGGTTTTGGTCTTGAATCAGTCTTAGGTGATTGATTGGACTTTGGTTGTGTGGTGGTCTTTGGTCTTTTAGACTTATCAATTGGGGAAGGTTGTGAAGAGTGTGACTTTGGAATCTTCTTTTGGTAAAAATCATGTTTATCCTCCTTTTTATCAAAATGTTTTTCAAATTCAGGAGCAAAATCATAAGTTCCTTCCAAAAATGTTGACATATCATCAGTTTCCAACTTCACACTTGCTTCACTTATCTTAAACGAACAAGGACTTCCCTTGAGTGAATTTGATGCTTTGTCTTTTTCTTTTAAAGATTGAAGTGCAATTTTCTGAAATTCGAATTCCATTTTAAGTTTATTAAGTTCCTTGAGCACATTCAAGCTTTGTTCTTTTTCTTTTTCAAACTTTTGTTTGAAAGCATCAATTTCATTCAAGTAAGTTTGAGTTCCCTCAGAAAACTTGGTAAAGGACTCTGTCTCATAAGCAGTCGGAAAGAAATAATCATCAACATCATTGACATCAAAGACATCATCTAGTTCACAATCAGTTTGAACAGAAACATGCACAACTTCACACTCAGTTTGCACAGATGCATTCACAATTTCACAAATAGAACATGCAGTTTGTGAAGTTTTCTCATCTTGACACACAGAATAGTTTGGTGGAGTTGCATTGGTCATTACTTCACAGACAGGACAATTAGGGTGATCACAATCATTGTCATGATTATTGGGTGGGTCACAGTGATTTTGAGTCTTCAAATTATCTATTAAAGATTGCTTTTCATCAAGAGACTTTTTCAAATCCTCTATTACCTTTTCCAAAACACTTTGTGGAACATAAGGTCTTAAATTTTCCGGTTTTGGAATTTGAATAGCTTCTTCTAAAGGTTTTTCAGTAAAACACTCAAGAATTTCAGGTATTATAACCTCATGATCATCTTTGTTACTTTTATGCCCAGGGTGACTGGAAAAATCATATGTCTCATCCATTAACTCATAGTTAAAATAGACATCTGCACCCTTCTTTAGAAAATCATCAGCCTCAAAATCACCATGACTTGGTCTAACAAATTGGTCAGTCATCCCACATCTCAAATAAGATTCCTTATACAATGATGGGATTTCTTCTTGTGCTTGGAGCAAATGTTCTGGATTGACATAACCCAACCCTGAATTGAATGCAGTTTTCGAATTTCTTGGCCTATTCAAAAAGATTTGCTGATATGATCGATTAATCTTATACAACTTTTCTTGATAAGACTTGATTTTAGCTTTAAGTTCATCATTTTCTTTATCAAGTTTTTGTTTAAGAGAATCTTTTATACAACACTCATATTTTAGGTCAGAAATTTTGTCTTCATATTCTTTCAAATCAGGGGTAGATTCTTTCAGTTTCACATTTAATGACTCAATGTCCTCAGCCAAAGCATTTGCTCTAAACATCTCATTGGTCTTTCAACTTGTAACTGTCTCACGGTCTTGCTCAACTCAAGAACTTTGGTTTCAAGTTCTTATTTTTCAAGATGCAATTTGGAGTTTGGAGTAAAAGTGACTGCAGCCTTTTCAGATTTCAAATTTTCAAAATCCTTTTGAAGTAAATCAAATTTAGCTTGAAATTCTTTTTCTTTGTCTTCCAAAACTTTCTTTACTTTTAAATTTTCTTCAGTCAACTTCACCCCTTTTCTCATTGCCTTTTCACTTTTATTCACGTAATATTCTAACATTGATTTGGGAATAGTGATTACCTGATCATCCTCTGAAGAACTTTCATGAACATCATCTAACTCTTTTGACTTCTTGATTTTTGTCATGAAGCACACATTTGCTGCAAGTTCATCTGTCTCTTCATCAGAAAGGTGTAGCCATTTGTCATCTTCAGCTAGAAGAGCAATTCCACTTTCCTCTTATCTTGCAAGCAAAAGTTTGTACTTGTAGTACTCCGAGTTCTTCTGACGAGGTTTAGTGCAATTGATGGCAAAATGTCCTGGAAGACCACAATTGTAACATTTCTTATCCTCATGTCCATGACCTTCTTTTCAAACTTCTTCTGATTGTCAAATTTCTTTTCACCACCAACAAATTCTTTCTTGGTTTCAAATCTTGAAGAATTTCTTTTTGAAAGCCTTTGTGAAATAAGCAAGTTCCTTGTACATTTCTTGTTGCTTTTCATCCAAATCAGAATCACTTATTTCACTTGAGTCAGAATCAGTTTCAAATTCAACAAAGTTCTGTCTTGAAACTCTTGAAGACTTCTTTTCAGCTACCAAGGCCAGTGGATCTGAATGAGCACTTTCTTCTTTCTTCTTTTGAGTCCTCAAAACATCATCAATGTTCAGTTTCAACTTTTCATACAAAGTATGAATGGTGAGTTTACCAAAATCTGATTGCTGATTGAGTTGAGTGCCATAAACTTGCCATTCCTCTTCAAGATTTTTGATAAACTTGATGTTCAACTCCATATTGGTTCTTTTGACATCATTCTTTCTCAATTCATTGATAACATTGCAGAATCTGATGTAAACTTCATTCAATGGTTCACCCTTCTGTTGCTTGAATGTTTCATACATGTTAAGAACAGTTGACAATCTTATGGTGTTTGAAACATCAGACCCTTCCATCTGTTTTTCCACTTCATCCCAAATATCTTTTCCAGTTTCATATGAGTCAACATTGCAATAGATGTCATCTGGAAGTGCTTGGTAAAGATAAGCAATGGACATTTGATGAGCCTCAACACGATTTCTCTACTCAGTATTCCAACTTTCTTCTGGCAAAGGTTCATCATTCACTGGATTCTTAGGAATTTCAGGACCATCCTTGTAAGATTTCCTTAAAAGTTTCCCATTCTTTTGTCTGTCTATCCAATTCAGAACCTTTTCTTCCATTGAGGATAAGAACCTCTAAATAACACAGGAGGTCTCCTTCAGAACCAAGAGCCAAAGCTTCCCTTGAAGCCATTAATGTTAATCAATAAAAGACTTAGAAAAAAAATTTGAATTTTTTTCTAATTGTATTGAATGCCGAGCTCAGACCTCGGCAAATGGACCAAAAATTTTGAAAAATTTTAAATTCTGCCCACGAGTAGATTATTGATCAAAAATGATTTTGAATCAATTTTCTTGAAAATTATTGATTTGACAAATCTAATTTCAACTAAGTGCCGAGCAGATACTTCGGCAAATGGTATAATCAGCCAAGTCACAACACGAGTACACTGATCAACGTCTAACTTCAACTGAGTGCCGAGCAGTTTCTTCGGCAAATGGTGCAAACAGAAATCGATATCAAAATACTTGGACGAATTTTGTTGATTCAACTATTTGCCGAGCAATGAGCTCTGCAAATAGAACAAGTAGTTCCAACACTTAACCAAAATTTCTTGAAACAACTATTTGCCGAGCAATGAGCTCTGCAAATAGAACAAGTAGTCCAACACTTAACCAATTTTATCCAACACACGTATTTGCCGAGCTTAAATCTCTGCAAACAGCAAAAATGAGATTATCACTTGGTCGAAGAAACCAAATCAACTATTTTCCGAGCAATGAGCTCTGCAAATAGAACAAGTAGTTCCAACACTTAACCAAAATTTCTTGAAACAACTATTTGCCGAGCAATGAGCTCTGCAAATAGAACAAGTAGCTCCAACACTTAACCAAAATTTCTTGAAACAACTATTTGCCGAGCAATGAGCTCTGCAAATAGAACAAGTAGCTCCAACACTTAAACAAAATTTCTTGAAACAGCTATTTGCCGAGCAATAAGATATGCAAATAATACAAATAGCTCCAGACTTAACCAAAATGTGTTGAATCACGTATTTGCCGAGCAGTGAGCTCTGCAAATAGAACAAATAGGATCAACACTAGCCAACAACCTCTGCAAACACGAGAAACCACTAAATGACAAAATAGTCGGTTACTGGTCGTCTTCTTCGTTCAGCCAAACACCCAAACGCCGAGCTCACAGAAAATCATTGATTTCTCCTTCATTTTTGCGAATTAAACCTTCAAATTTGTATCAAAATGCTCAGAAGTTAATCCCGCACAAATCCTAAAACAAATTATCAACTAATTTCAACCAGAATTCAAACCCTCGCGAACATGTCATTTGCCGAGCT
>CM067171.1:125244120-125281494 GCA_034093135.1 Erigeron breviscapus | reverse complement strand
TAACTCTTTTGGATCGAGATACTTAAAGTTGTGAAGTATCCCTGTTTAAGATCGAGAGTATTTAGACAAATTCACTCTAATGCTAAATGAATGCTTTAAAGTAATTTTCTCAAAGAAATGACTTTGTATTTATAGGCAAAAAAATTCACCAGTGAATTTTGTGCCGTACAAATATGGTTGCATGCATTTAATGAACCGACAAGAACATTAAATGCAATGGTTAATGGTACAAGGATAAAGTCACATCAATATGACTTTATTCTTTTAACCAACCACCTTTACACACGTATAAACTTTGGTAAAGAACAAGTGGATTATCCTTTGGAAAGTGTGTAAAGGCAAAAGTCAATTCCTAGATATCAGTGTTCAGACTTGTAAGGTCTAGAACACTGACGATCCTCCAGTGTACAGATCTGGTAAGACTTCCAGTGGACTCCGCCATTTGTCAGTCTTCTTTATTCTGATTTCAGTCTTTGACTTCAGTGAGAACGTCTTCAGTAGAGTAGATCTGGACTGGGGTGAAGTCCAGTGAGCTAATCTGGAGAATACTCCAGATTTCCTATACAAGTATTTGCTCACTGGTCATCCATTATTTCTGGACAAATCTTCAGAGGGACTCCAGATTCCATGTCTGGAGTAGGTCTAGTAGAACACGTTTCTGGACAGATCTTCAGTAAGGCTCCAGTAGTCGAGTCTGGAGCGAGTCCAGTAAATCTGGACCTAACAAATTCCCCCTATTTGTTTAGAAATAATGCAAGTGTTTTCAAGCTTATATCTATACAATTTTGTATGCTTGAAAAACACAAGTTTTTATTTTAGTCTAAAAAATCTAAGTTACTGGAAAACACTTTATAGATCATGAGTGTTTTCAGTTTTATCTTTTAAGTTCTAACTTAGACTAAATCTGATCATTTACTTTTATGAATCAAAAATTGCAACTAATATTACATACATCAACTGATAAATAGTTACAATTTTTATCAAACGATAAATTACAATAAGTAAATGATAAGAGTCAGGCCCTTCTCTTCGATGTCTGTCCTGGAGCATCTTCAGAAGCCTTTCTCTTTGGTGATGGAGAAGATGGTACTGATTCTGGCGATTTCATGCCTATTGCAACTTCCATCTGTTGCTTTCTTCTCCATACCTTCTCAACCCTCTTCAGAAATGCTTTAACTTCAGTCGACAAATCTGTCTTCCCCGTGAACGTTAAGGCAATCTCCTTCAGTTCACTCCATCCAAACGCCTGGACTGAAGTACTCTTTCTTTTATCAGTAAAGTTACCTTCCCTGGTC
Source organism: Erigeron breviscapus (assembly GCA_034093135.1). Lineage (NCBI taxonomy): Eukaryota > Viridiplantae > Streptophyta > Magnoliopsida > Asterales > Asteraceae > Erigeron > Erigeron breviscapus. Next base: position 125,280,199 of record CM067171.1, on the reverse strand, counting down.
AACTTTATTGCAAACTTTGACATACCTTCATCATTATCAGCAAGCTTAATCTCTGCACCAGTGATCCTTCTAGCATCAGCCCTGAAATTCAACATTTCATTATACTTGTCTTTCCATTTGGCTGTCTGGATTATTGCTTCAGTTTCCTTTGACACTCTCTGTTGTTCTACAGCAGACTGGAGTTGTTGACGATTGATTTTCAGAGAAGTGTCTAGGGGAATGAATGTGCTTACATCAGTATCTTTAATTGCTTTGATCTGTTTGGCAGTCAGTTTTGGTAAGCCAGTCAATTTCTTTCTGTACTCTAACTCCAGAGCACCAGCATTTTTCCTTATCTTCTTCTGGAGGTTCACCAGTTCCTTCTTCCTCTGCCTGATAAGTTCTGGTACACTTACACCATAAATTATTGAATCATAAATTTGTTCTTCTTCAGCGTAAAAGGAGCGTACATGAACATCATTCAATGCATTCAGACATTGATGAACTCTGGGGTCTTCCTTCATCTTTTTGTACACATCAATGTTTATGCCTAACCTGCCATCATTATAAGAGTCCAGAGTCCCCATAGTTGCCATCTCCCTTTGATAGGCCAGCAGTTCATCTTTTTGATTTCTCTTAAAGATTTCAATCATTATGCATTCTTGTTCCAGCTTCTTAGAGGTTTCATCATCAGCAGTGGGAAACTCTGATGATTCTTCAACAGTTTGCTCTTCTTCACCATATACCATTTGTTCTTTTCCTTTATCAGACTTCAGAGTAGTTGGAATATCTGGGAAAGATTCAAACTGGGGCTCACTGGCTTCAGTACCAGCAACTTCTTCAGTCAGCATAGTGGCTTCAGTGCCAAATGCTCTCTGTGCTAATCGTGCACTGGCATCAGTACCAGTTACTTGTTTTTGTTGCACAATGCTTTCAGTAGCAAAGGCCTTTTCAACAGCACTGGCAACAACTTCCTTCTTCTTAATCAACCCTTCTTGGTCACCAGACGACTTTTCGCCATTGGAATGATCACCAGTTCTGGACTTGAGATCATTCCATAATTGTTCTAGCATGTGTCTGTCTAGTGCACCAAAGGTTCTTCCAGCCACTGGAGTTGTATCAGTCACAATTTTCTTGAGTGCCTGCACTTCCTTTTTAACAAAATCAACTTCTTGAGGCAAGTGCTTTGGCAATTCTCTTTCTATCAATTTCTCCACTTGGGGTAACAGCCCATCTTGAATAGTTCGAAGAACAGACTCAGAAATTTCTTCAGATAATTCTTTCAACATACTAATTCTGAACTTCTTTGTACATTCATCACTAATTGTGCTAACAACAGCAGCCTGATCAAGTGTGGGCCTGCTCTCCAGAGAACTTATCCTGGTAACCAACTTCTGAACCTCTTCTTTCAGACTTGCCAGTGGTTGAACAAGTTCACCAGTCACTGCAGTCTGAACCGAACTAACCAGCCTTGTCTCTAATCCCTGGACTGCCACTTTGAAATTTTCAGTATTGTTGTTTGTGGCCAGTACCAGTTCATCCAGTTTCTCAAAAACAAACTTCTCATTCCCAGCAAACACATTCATCTCAGATGCAAGGTTATTTGATAATAAAGATTTAAAGTCTGAAATAACCTGCGATGAAGTCTGGAGTGATCTCTCCAGGTCCGCCACCTTACTTAGAAGGCCTTGGACCTCGGCTGAAGACGAAGTGGAGAGACCACTGGGAGGTTCAAGATGAGAATTCAATCTGGTCATTAATGGTACTTGTTCCCAGACCTCTTCAGTTGCAGCTTCAGATGTTACAACTGTTGAGTCCAGCGCACCTTGTTCAGATATGTTGACTGGAGTTTCAAGTGGTGGAGGTTGAGATTGTGAAGTTTGAATGGTTGCAGGAGTGAAGTATTGAGTATTTTCTGGAATTGAAGGTGGTGGTGGTGGTGGCATGTTTGATTCTGGTGGAGGTGGTGGCATTTCTGATTCTGGTGGAGGAATATTTGTTTCTGGTGGAGGTGGTGGCATTTCTGGTAGACTTTCAACTTGTACAACATCCTCACCCAGAAAGTTCATATTGACATCAAAATTCTGATCTTCTGACATGGGAGAATCAACCTCATCCCAAAACATTTCACCAACAGTTGTATCACCAGCCTGAGCACCAACCAGTTCACCAGCCTGTTCACTTGCTTCAACATTCAAATCGATCTGAGCCTCTTGCTCACCAGATACTTGTTCATCAACTTGAACAACTTGTTCTACCTGCTCATCAGTCTGTACATTCTCTGGCTGCTCAACAACTTGTACATTTTCAACATGCTCCTCTTCAAAAATAGGAGACCCATCAATGTTCATTACATCACCAGGATGTCTTTCTGGATTCACTTGAACTCCAGCTCTCATCAGACGCCTGTTTGATCTAGGTCGTCTGGAAGGTTCAACATTTTCTGGTCCTTGACCTTCAGGAGCCACTTGTCTAATGGGTTGTACAGCTTCTATAATTTGTATATCTTGGTCACCAGTCCTTCACCAACTTGACCTCTACCTGGAGCCACTTCTACTTTTTCCCTTTGAAAAGAGAGCATGGACTGAGGAATATCTACCTCATTCAGTGGAGATCTTAGGTTGGTCAGATCCCTCATATACTCACTCACAGAAAAGTGAGTAGTTTCATAATCGTACTGGTCTCCAAGAGCTCTTTTAAACATCAGTGAAAGAAAACGTATATATGGAACAAAGGCTTTTCTACCTTTCACTCTAAGACGCTCTACCAGATCATCAAATAGGATCTGAGCAAAATCCACTCTGAGTCTAAACCAGAGGCAGTAGGCAATCTGGAGATGAGTTTGATTTATCTGGTCCAACCCTCCAGAACTGCCTCCCAAACATTCAACGATATGTGTGAAGAAGAATCTCCATGAGTCTGTCAGTTTGCTCATGTAGACTGTTCCCTTCCTGGATAGCTGGCCATGCTCATCCACAATATCTGTGTGCCCCATCAGTCTGCACACTTCCCTTGTATTGATACCAGAGGGAAGTTCGATGGGCAACTCATTCTGTTCAAATAATTCAATTGTAGAACAGACCTGAGTAAACTAACAGTGAAACCCAAGGATCTGGTACCTTGCTTCAGAGAATAAGTAATTGATGAAGTTTCATCATCATATTGTGCAGTGTACCAGAATTCACAAAGATAGTCATGGTACATCCTCCCTGGATTTAATGTCAAAGCACCATATAATGGACATGAGAGAAAAAAAGTGTTTAATCTCCCAATAACGGATTGGGCATTATGAACACTGGAAAGTGAAAGTCTGGCCATCCAGTTATTCATATTTATCCTTATGGCCTTAGCCTCAAGAGTAATATGGGGTGCCTTATCAACATTGGCAACCGGAGCATATTCTGCAGCAAGCAGATTTTTAGGAGATTTAGATTGTCTTGGTGCCATTTTATGATGAATAGATGAAGATGAAATTGAATATTTAGGGTTTTGATGAAGATTTGATGAAGAATTGAATGGAAATGGAGTAAATATGAGAGATGATTATGATTGGAAATTGAATGAAGAAATAAATGAAGGAATTTGAAAGATTTGGGAGTAAATATGTTCGAAGTAAATGCAAAGAAATGTGGAACTCAAACGGTTTAATTTGAAATTATCAAATAAAATTTTGATCGGGTTCTGAGATCCGCATTAATTACATCATATCACACATAAATGTGTGACGGTTTACAGCCCACAAACAGTATCAAGTTGCACTTTTTGTCTTTTCAAGGTAAAAACACCATCATTTCTTTGAAAAAATTACATGCCACGTAGGATTATAAGATAAATATCTTTAAAAAGTTTGCTTACGTGGCACGCACAATGACCAAGTATTTAAAAAAATATATTATGACTCATTTCAGTGCATCTGGAGGTTGACTGGACACTCCAGTATCACTGGTGGATTAGGCCAGTGAAGCATGCACTGATGGTACACTGGAGGGACACTCCAGTAGAGTACCAATGATAACCATTTGAAAGAGACTGGTAACCTCAAACATGCACGTCAACTAATACAGACAAATGAGAGGGACACATTTACAAGGAGACAAAAGTCACCTCAAACATGCACTTCAACCTGTCCAATTACCAGTGAGAGGGACACATTTACAAGATACCAGTGATATTTTCCAGAAAATTTGTCCAGTGAGAAAATAAATTAAGAAATTCCCCCTGAAAATAAAACATTTTTAAGGACAAAAGTATATCTTTCAGTCTTCCCCCTGGAATGTTGATCCAGAAATCTATTAATGCAAAGATAGTACACAAAGGCGTTCAATATCTAAGCAGTTAAAGATTTATAAATCTGTTAAATCAAGGATCCCTGATAGTACACAAAGGCGTTCAATATAAGGGTTTAACATTCCCAACTCACCAACAAGATATTCAAAAGTTTTAACATCCAGTGGTTTAGTAAAAATGTCAGCGAGTTGTTTGTCAGTGGGAATAAAATGGAGTTCAATGTTGCCTTTCACAATATTATCACGGATGAAATGATACCTGAGATCAATGTGCTTCGTCTTTGAGTGCATGACTGGATTGTTCGAGATAGCAATGGCATTGGTATTATCACAAAAGATTGGGGTCTTTGAATACTTAATACCATAATTAAGCAACTGGTTCTTCATCCAGAGTATCTGAGCAAAACAACTGGCTGCAGACACGTATTCAGCTTCAGCAGTGGACAATGAAACTGAAGTTTGCTTTTTACTGGTCCAGCTGACCAGTTTGCCACCAAGGAAATGACATCCACCAGTAGTGGATTTCCTGTCTATCTTACAACATGCATGATCTGAATCTGAATAACCCATTAGATCCATGCCTGAGCCTTTGGGATACCAAAGACCCAAACTGGGGACACCCTTAAGGTATTTTAGTATGCGCTTTACAGCAAGCATATGAGATTCTTTTGGATTAGACTGATATCTGGCACATAAACATGTTGAAAACATAATATCTGGTCTACTGGCAGTAAAATACATCAGTGAACCAACCATGCCTCTATAGACAGTGGTGTTCACTGGTTTACCATCTGGATCGGAGTCCAGTGTTAATGGTGCAGAAATTGGAGTTGGTTTAGATGGTGAAGAGTTCATATCATATTTCTTTAAAAGATCTCTAACATATTTTTCCTGATTAATAAAAATACCATCTCTGGTCTGTTTAATCTGGAGTCCAAGAAAATACGTTAATTCACCCATCAAACTCATTTCATATTCAGTTGACATTATTTTTGAAAATTTCTTGCACATATTATCATCAGTAGACCCAAAAATAATATCATCAACATAAATTTGTACCATCAGAAGATTACCTTTTTCATGAAGAATAAATAAGGTATTGTCAATTGCACTTCTTTTGAAACCATTTTTCAATAAATGTTTAGTCAGAGTATCATACCAGGCACGTGGGGCTTGTCTGAGGCCATAAAGTGCTTTGTCCAGACGATATACCCAATGTGGATGCTTTTCGTCAACGAAACCTGGTGGTTGTCTGACATAAACTTCTTCTTCAAGCTTTCCATTCAAGAAAGCACTCTTTACATCCATCTGGTAGACCTTGAACTGATGATAAGCAGCGAATGCTAAGAATATTCTGATCGCTTCAAGTCTAGCCACTGGAGCAAATGATTCATCAAAATCGACATCTGACTGGCAGTAGCCTTGTGCTACCAGTCTGGCCTTGTTTCTGATTACGTGGCCATCTTCATCTACCTTGTTCCTAAAGACCCATCTTGTTCCAATTGGTTCTTTCTTTCCAACTGGGAAAGGAACCAGATACCAGACCTTGTTCCTTTCAAACTGGTGAAGCTCTTCTAGCATAGCAGTCACCCAGCTTGGATCTTCCATAGCCTCGTCAATCTTCTTTGGTTCCATCAATGATAGAAAACTAACATATAAGCATTGATTACTGGAGGCTCTTCTGGTCTGAACTCCTCTACTGGAGTCACCTATGATCTGATCAATAGGATGAGCTTTTGTCCATCTGGAGTACTGACCAGGATTGTTACTAACAACAATATCAATGCAAGAATTCAGTTGAGTCTCCTCTGGAGTTGCTTCAGGAGGAGGATCTTGCCAGACTACTTCAGCATCTTCATCTGAGTCATTTAAATCACGATTTTCGACATTAAATTCTTCATTTGAAGGCATTTCTTGAAGTACTGGTTCAGTTTGGAATTATTCATAGGAAGACATTTCTGGTATATGCTCAACTGACACTGATACTGGGGGAGCAGTACGAACATCTGATCCAATATTAATTTCAGAGGGTAGTTTGAAAATAATAGAAGGATAGAATGGAGTACCACTGGAGCGTTTCTTTTTCTGAATAGGTTCCAGATCAGGATGACTGGAAACTGTGTCTTCTGAATCTTTATTGTAGTTGATAGGATCATATTCACAAAAGACAATTGGAGTTACTGGGGGAGTGTCAAGGGTTGGCTTCTTGTTGATTGCAGCATTTGATTCATCAAATGTGACATGAATTGACTCATGGACCTTCTCCAGTCTCTTGTTGTAGACTCTGAAGGCCTTGCGAATGGCTGAATAGCCTAAGAAATACCCTTCATCAACTTTGGCATCAATTTTGCCTAACTGACTGGAGTCGTTCAGGATGTAAACTGGACATCCAAAAACGTGAAAATAACCAATATTTGGTTTTCTATTTCTTAAGACTTCATAGGCTGTCTTTTTGTGTCGCTTCACATACACTGATCGGTTCTGGGTGTGGCAAGCAGTAGCAATTGCTTCAGCCCAGAAACTGGTAGACAAACCAGATTCAACAAGCATACTCCTGGCAGCTTCTACCAGCGTTCGATTCTTCCTTTCCACAACTCCATTCTGTTCTGGAGAGCGGGCTGATGAGAAATTCTGGGAGATGCCATTGTCAGTACAGAATGACTCCAGAGTTGCATTCTGGAATTCTATTCCATTGTCACTTCTTAACGGACACACCTTTCGACTGTACTTGAGCTCAATTTGCTTGATAAGACTGATGATTTCAGCAGCAGCTTCACTTTTAGACCTGAGAAAGATAACCCAACAATATCTGAAAATTCATCTACTATTACCAGGGTGTATCTTTTACCAGCACGAGTCTGAACATTTACTGGACCAAAGAGGTCCATATGAAGCATATGAAGAGGTTCAGATATGCTGAAATTCTGTCTGGTCTTGAAACTGGTACGTTTCTGCTTACCCATCTCACATCCTGGACATGGCCTTTCCTTTTTGAAGGAAACTAAAGGTATCCCATCTGCCAGTTGTTTTCTATACAACTTATTAATATTTTTGAAATTTAAATGGGATAACCTTTTGTGCCATAACCAGTTTGTGTCTTCACCAGCTTGAGTATAGAAACACTGCTCTGAAGGAGAGCTTTCCATATCCATCACGTACACATTCCCTTTTCTGGGAGCAATCAATACTACCTTCCAGTCCTTGTTGAATACAATGCCGTGAGCAATATTGAATAGAACTTGATAGCCATCATCACACAGTTGACTTACGCTGATCAGGTTATATTTCAAACCATTCACAAATGCAACTCGTCTGAATTTGACTTGTCCATTGTTCAGAACACCATACCCCTCAGTTTTTCCACAACCATCATTTCCAAAAGTAATAGAGGGTCCGTCAGAAATTACGAACTCCTCCAGCAGGGTCTTACATCCGGTCATTGTCCTGCCAGCTGCACTATCAAGATACCAGATAAATTTCTTTCGATCGCCCTGCACATCCACCAGATATATCAGTTAGATTTTGGAACCCATCGACTGATGGGTTCACCGGACCCTCCCTTATAGGTCCCTGGAGGTATCTGGTTGAGTTCACTTTCTTCAACAGTAGTCTTAGTTGAAAAGACCACTGGGGTTGATAGTTTTGAAACCTTTTTCTTTTTCTCAACTGGAGAAATATATTTATCTTTCTTGGAAAAAGGTTTGGTATTTTGTCTAGGGCCAGATGAAGTATCCTCAATAAAGTTTAATCTTGCATTAAAACTTTGAAATTGACGAGTTAGTAACTGAAACTGGCTCTCTAACCTTAACAAAATACATTCATCAGATGATACCTGAGCCTTACCAGTTGAAAGGACTCGAGGCTTAGGAAGGGAACTGGTCTTCTTCTTTTGAACCTCGGGTTCATTAGAAGCAGTCTGAGGAAAAGGTTTCTTCAGGTTGACCTTTTTAACTGGAGCAGTCGTCTGGAATGCTCCAGTCTTAACCTCTGGGGATTGAACTGGGAAAATATTGGCCTTAGGAGTTACAGGCTCATCATAAATGGTAATGGGCCTGAATCCCTCTGGTAACCGATCAATTACTGGTATTAATGATGCAACATGAGTATTTCCATCTAAATAAGCACTTTTTGAGTGGGAAATTGATTTACTCCAGCATCATATGGCTTTCTGGTTTCAAGCCATGATTTAATGACCAGTTTTTCTTTTTCTAAAATGACTTCAAGATCTTGTTTTTCTTGAATCAGTTATTCAGTTACCAGAACTTGGGCTTGAAATGCCAGTTCAATGTCTTGAAGTTCCTTTAATTTTGATTTTAAAACAGTAATTTCAGAAAAATCTGTTTCTAGACCATTTACACAGTCAGATCTAACAGTTTCTACAAAGATTAAATCAGAATTAAGAGCTTCAGCAATGTCCAGTTTTAATTCTTGGTCAGTTTCAGTATCATAATCACTAACCTTTTTGATAACAATGTCCACCCATCTTCCAGATGTGACATCTTCCTTCACAAGGTGCTCTTCGTCTGCCAGAGCCATGTAACAGCAATCTCTTTCCTCTTCTTTATCAGCAGATGAATCATCAGACGGAACCCATTTCTCTTCAGTTATTATTATTTTCCATTTGTTGTGCCATGAGAGCAATTTGAGCCTTATGCTTTTTGTATTTAGATTTATAGCTATCATCAGGCTTTTTATTAGAAGAAAATGGACCAGGCTGGGATGCAAACTGACTGGACTTGCAATCTTTCATGAAATGACCTTTTCTGCCACACTTAAAGCATGTCAGATTGGTCTTATCAGTAGAAGAACTGGATGCAAATTGTCCAGATGGCCTATTTGCTCTTGCTTTGAAACGGTTAAACGTTTTAGCAATCATTGCAACCAGGTCATCATTTTCAGATTCATCACAGTCTGGAGAGATAAGACTAGATTCTCCAGATTCCATGAATTCAGAAACCATCTTCTTCATAGAAAATACATTCTCAGAAGATATCAGTGTTGTACTTTGTGGTTCAGTATGACTAACCACACTGGAACTACTGGAGGCATGGTTATAGGCATCTTGTTCTGCCACAACTCTCTGAGCTTGATTTTCCTTAGTGTATCTGAAAGCTCCAATATAGAGTTGAAAGATTGTGAGTGTGCAGAGTTTTACCTTGTCGTAAGACCAGGATCATGTGAGACCATTTGGTGGGTAAAATATCACAAAATTTCTCCAGAAGTATATCCTTGTCTTTCTCAACCCCCAGTCCTCTCAACTGGTTAATAATACTCATAAATCTGGTGTAAGTACCAGTGAGATACACATTGGGCTGAGCAAAAAATGACTCATACCTCTTGTTTAAGGAGACCTTTCTAGTGACAATGGTGTCATCTTCTCCTTCATACTGGTTCACTAGTTCATCCCACATGGTTTTAGCACTGGGAAAAAGAACTAGTGTGGGAATTAGGGTTTCTGGAACAGCCCCGAGGATCATGTTTTTGAGAAGGGTATCTAGATTTACCAATCCCCCTCCTCTTCAGACCAATGTTCCTCCCTCTTTTCCCGACCTCTTCTAGATCCAGTAGGATCAAGAAGAGCATTGAGAGGTGATGTGGGGACATAAGGTCCTTCATTTAAAATTTTCATCATGTTTCTCTCAATACCAGTGATATGCAATATCATCCTAGCCTTCCACGTACCAAATTCATCACTATTCCACTGAATTTAGGAACAGGATTGTTTGAGTAGTGCACATGTACATGTGGAGAAGCAGGAGTAGGAGGAGGAGGTGGTGGATTAGTGTTATTAACAGGTGGTGGTTCATTATTTTGATCATTAATATTAGGATCAGGACCATGATTAAAACCTCCTTGTGTATTTTTTGGGGTGGCCATCAAAGAAGCAGATCTAGGCAAGTTTGTTTAGCCTTCTGCTCTGATACCAATTGTGAGTCCCAAACTCGATAGATGGTTTAACCCAAAGTGTAAAAATACAACAAGTCTAATAAGCACTAGATTGGACTAGTATTACTTGAATATAAATGCAAGTATATAAAAAAAGTAATATAAGACTAAAAGCAATAAAATAAAGGTGGAACACAATGTAATATTTCAAGTGTATTTTATTTATGATGTTAAATAAAATACAAGGTTATGCGGAATCAAGATAATACAAATATGTAAGTATCCTAACAACCTATGAATTACAAATGATCTATATTTGCCAAATAACTCTTTTGATCGAGATACTTAAAGTTGTGAAGTATCCCTGTTACGATCGAGAGTATTTAGACAAATTCACCTTAATTGCTAAAAAGTAATTTTAACAAGGAAATGACTTTGCATTTATAGGCAAACAAATTCACCAGTGAATTTGTGCCGTACAAATATGGTTGCATGCATTTAATGAACCGACAAGGTCATTAAATGCATTGGTTAAAGTACAAGGATAAAGTCACATCAATATGACTTTATTCTTTTAACCAACCACCTTTACACACGTAAGTACTTTTAGTAAAAAACAAGGGGAATGTTCTTTGAAAAGTGTGTAAAGGCAAAAAGTCAATTCCTCGTAATCAGTGTTCAGACTTGTAAGGTCTAGAACACTGACAAACCTCCAGTCGTAGATCTGGTAAGACTTCCAGTGGACTCCGCCATTTGTCAGTCTTCTTTATTCTAACTTTAGTCTTTGACTTCAGTGAAAATGTCTTTAGTAGAATAGATCTGGACTAGGGTGAAGTCCAGTGAGCTAATCTGGAGGATTCCAAATTTTCCTATACAAGTATTTTGCTCACTGGTCTTCTATTATTTCTGGACAAATCTTCAGTGTCGCTCCAGTATTCAAGTCTGGAGTAGGTCCAGTAAATATTATTTCTGGACAAGTCTTCAGAGACTTTCCAGTCTTCAAGTCTGGAGCGAGTCCAGTAAATCTGGACCTAACAGTATCAAAATCGTAATTTCGTGTATACTTAAGGTATCATCCGTGTAATTTACCCTAATAAAAATTATTATGATATCTATATTTATATTTCATTTATTAAATGGGTAGATACATATAATAATAAACGCATTCTTGTATCAATTATTTTTCTTGATACATTTTTCATTAAAAAAAGACTATTTTTTCATAATAAATTTCATATCTTTTTTTTTTTCATATCTACCAAACTTAATAATTGAAGTATAAATAAAACTATAAAATTCTTAATAATTTTTTATTAGGGTAAATTACACATATGATACCCGAAGTATACTTGAAATTACGATTTTGATACCTCACATGCACGGCACATGACTTGACTTAACGGTCAAATAGACGACCGTCAGCGATAGGTATGGTCAGTGTAAGTTTTTGACAACGATGGGTATGTCTCGCGTAATTTTTAAATTGTAGGTGTGACCAGTGTAGTTTTAAACAAACCTCAGGTATGATTTTTGTAATTTACCCTATATTATATAGATAATAAGAAAGCTACTTTGGTTGGGGAATTTTATTTGACTTCGACAAAAACAAATTGTGTGTTTTTTTTTGTATCGGACGAAAGAACAAGAATACAAGCTAGGAGCTTTTGGTCTTTGGTGATTCAAGATCTAGCAATCTCCGGATATTGTTCGACGTGTCGTGTGTGCGATCGTAGAGGGGTTTTACTTTAAACCCTAAATAATAATAATCATCATTATTATTTGGTTATTGAAAGCTAAGCTAAAAGGTACACATTCACTTTTACTTTGTTAATTAATTATATTGCATATGATTCTTTCCGCTGCGTACTCGTGTAATTGTTCTTGATAATAGTTATAAATCCTAACAGTAGTATCACGAGCCTAATATGTGATATATTAGTTACAAAGTTCAAAACTTGAAGGGGGGTTTAGGGTTGGTTCGATTTAATTAATTAAATAATTAAATATTAAAATTGTTTTTGTTTATTTATTTTAATATAAATCGAAAATCATAAAAATAAAATTAGGGTTTTGTTTTTATTATTAATTCAACCTATTCAATGTTAATGGTTAAATTAAAACCTCTATGCAAGTTTTGATTATGTGAATTGGCATGTTTATGTGATAAATTGCATGTTTTATGTAATTTTTAACTTAATGTTTTTAAATAGAAGTAAAAATCATAAGGAATTCATGCAAAATTCTTTATAATTATTAGTTTGATATATTGATATGAATTGCTTACTTTAATGGTCCAATAATTAGGGTTAATTATTTGATAATTGTGTGACTATGTGTATTTTTCCTGTTCACTAAAAAATTCATATAAAATCAACCGTAATGAGTTAGGAGCTCTCCTTTGGACTGTAGATGCACGATTCATAGAGCTACGACTTTGTAGTTCCGAGCTAAGGCCAATTCGGACGTTCTCTATGACAAATCTGGTCATGAAGCTGCTGGAAATTTCCAGTCAGCATCTTATTTTATGTTTTATTTGATAATTGTTTGTATATTGTTTAAAGGCTTACACAATCAAGGTAACTTGATGTATGTGGTCCTCTTCTATTAAGGGGGAGCAATTCTTAAACATGTACATTAACCATAGTGACCATGATTTAGGTTGCCCACCATAAATCATTGCATGATTAACTGTTAATAGTTAGTAAGTGTATTATTTTGCTATTATTGTAAATGGTGATGCAAAATTGTTTTAAGAAAAGAATAAACTTGACTATTAAATATCGAAATATGATTTCGTTTTAATAAAATTGGTGTCTTACAATCAAAAGATACACCGGCTCACCCATTTGAACAAACTCTAAGAGAGGTATAAGTCGGGATGCGCTAGCTCCCTAAAGAAGTGGGTTCTTAATTGAGTCTATCGCAAACCTTACTTCTGCGCTTCTTTGTGCGTTCAAATGGAGCTACCGAGCTCTTTTGTGTTGTTAAGACAATAAAAATGATTTTATTAAACATTATGTTATGAAGATGTGCATGAATCTTCATACATAAACTTTTGATTCACATCAATTGCATTACCCAATCAAAGTTAAGTCTTTGCCACCCACTTTGCTAAGAACACTTGCAAGTACTTTTTGCTCTACGTGAGACGTAGGTGAATTGCAACTCCAAGGTAAATTACTACTCATCGTGAGACGGTGGTAGACTATTTACAAGTTCTTAATTGGGCGACTTAAAACGAGTTAAGCGGTGAGACCTTGACCCGTGGCATAAGATGGGACAAAACATGATTACAAAGCACTTAATACCCCTATAAGTGTCGTTGTAAGTCCCATAAATCTAGGAATTGCACTTGTAATGCAATTACTGATCGTCACTTACCTTTTGAGTACGTCATTTCTAGCAGATCAACTGATGAAATGATGGTATGTCAATTGGATCCCAGCCTTAATGAAATTAATTGTTAAATGATTTAACATTGGGTAATTATATTTCTTAAGGATTTATTATCGAAAATACTGATTTTTGAACTTGAATCTGTTTTGCAAATGGCAACATATCCTTCACAAAACATACACCAATCGGCTTTCAGGTCGATGCTAGAAAGAGAAAAACTTTCTAGAACCAACTTCAATGACTAGTATCGTCAATTGTGGATTGTCCTAAGAGTTGAAAAGAAAACTGATGTCCTTGAAAATCAGATGCCCGCTATCTCTGATGCGAGTGCCACTGCTGTGCAGTTGGAAGCATACAATACTCAGTATGATAGACATATTGAGGTTGCTTGTTTGATGCTGGTAGCATGACTCCCGAGCTTCAAAAGCAATTTGAATTGTACAATCCGTATGATATGATCAGAGAACTCAAGTCTATCTATGAAAAACAAGCTGGAGTTGAATTATTTGAGCTAATTGAGTCACTCCATGATTGCAAACACAAGTATGGGAAACCGGTGAGCGCTCATGTACTCAAGATGAAGAGTTACTTTGAGCACTTAGAAAGGCTAAACTATGTGTATCCTCTGCCTATTTCTATTGGCATGATTCTTAAGTCCCTTTAAAGGGATTTTGAGAGTTTTATGCGCAATTACAATATGCACAGCATGAGCAAAACCATAGCTAAACTTCATGCCATGTTAATTGAGTATAAGAAAAACCTTCCCAAGAAATCTGAGACACCCCAAGTTCTTGTGATCAAGGGGGAAAAGGTTCAGAAAGCAAAACAACCGACTACAAAACATGCGAACTTCATAAATGTCTAAACATAAACAAAAGTCTAGAAATATGTAGCAACTATGGGTAGCTATGGTCTTCATCAAGTAATCTACCCACTTCCTCACTCTTCGTTCAACGTCTACCTCGGCTAAGCTAAACCTGAGGGAGGAACACATTTCAAAAGACAAGTGTTAGCTAACGAATTAGCTAAGTAAGATAACACTTAAATTGTAAACCATTTGTCCATTTCAAACATCATAGATTTATAAAACATCATTAAGGCACCACACACTCATCAAACATATCACAACATCAATACAACATATTAGGATGTAACACCCTTCATTTGAAAAATGCGTGTCCTGTGTTTCCGGCAAGATGTAACACCCTTCATTTGAAAATATGGGTTTCCAAAAATTTTCAGGATGTAACACCCTAAGTGTGCCTATCCTTCATTTTGCATTTCACACATATAACCACATAACTGCTTTCTCTACATTTTGGCTACTTTGGTACGTTTAATTGCATTACTACATTTTAACTGCGTTAAAAGTAAGCGGAAAAAACTTTAAAAGTCCAAACCAATTAAAATCTGTTTGGTTTCCTTATTCAATGGTGTTACTTAGTCATATCATCAAAACAAGTCCAAATGGAAACCCATCGGCTGCCCAACACAAAACAACCGACTACAAAACATGCGAACTTCATAAATGTCTAAACATAAACAAAAGTCTAGAAATATGTAGCAACTATGGGTAGCTATGGTCTTCATCAAGTAATCTACCCACTTCCTCACTCTTCGTTCAACGTCTACCTCGGCTAAGCTAAACCTGAGGGAGGAACACATTTCAAAAGACAAGTGTTAGCTAACGAATTAGCTAAGTAAGATAACACTTAAATTGTAAACCATTTGTCCATTTCAAACATCATAGATTTATAAAACATCATTAAGGCACCACACACTCATCAAACATATCACAACATCAATACAACATATTAGGATGTAACACCCTAAGTGTGCCTATCCTTCATTTTGCATTTCACACATATAACCACATAACTGCTTTCTCTACATTTTGGCTACTTTGGTACGTTTAGTTGCATTACTACATTTTAACTGCGTTAAAGTGTAACATATGTCGCACCCGACTAGATGACAGCTTTATGGATGAACATCAAACGTCATTAAGGAATGGCAAGTCAATCCCGGAGTAATCCGTATGTACAAGACAAATGGGGGCGGGTCAGACCTCCCGTATTACTCAACTGCATCTCAATGACCGTGTTGCAAGGAGCCACCCGAGCAACCTGCATCTACGCACTTAGCCGGCTAGGGCAAGTACGGGTTAAGCTTAACACTTTCTGCATCTCATTTTAACGAGCTCGAACCTGCATCTCATTTAGTTTAGGTGACTGCATTACCTAAACATTTACTACGTTAACTGCTTTTACGTTTTGGGCCCTTAAACGTGCACGTGTCATGGCAACTTAACAAGTCTAGTGAACTAGATGAGCAAGCCATACAATCATGCACAAAACAACATTTACTACATATACTACTTCTCAATGCATCACAAGATACACCATATCACTTTATAACATATGTAAGATCCCAAACGTTTTATGTTTGACTATTTAACTTTCCGTTAGTTAACGTTAGGTCCGTTATGTTTATGTGCCCTATATGGGATTATGTGAATAAGTGCGTAGGTGCTTATTATGAAATGATTAATATGATGATTAACGAAAGTAAAGTTAAGTAATAAGGTGCTTGTTAGTATGTTAAGACTCCCGGTAGAAAGTTAAGCTAAGAAAGTTAAGTTTAGAAGTTGAGGGGTCTTAAATGAAAGATTAGCAATGGCTGGCCAGGGATTAGGGGGCAATTAGGCAACCCTAATTGTCACAAAACCTGATCTTTGTGTGTGTGAGAAATCCCAGCCGATCCCCCTCTTATCCCAAGACAAGTTTCCCTCAAGATTCAATCGTTTTGTGCCGTTTCGATCAAGTTTTGATTAGATCTTGAATCCCCTAAGTCATCTACAGGTAATATAGGTAATATTATCTTTGAAATCTGATCTTATGAGTCATAGTTGAGTATTCAATCCAGGCCATGGGGTTTGGTTTGGTTGGGTTATTTGAATAAACGTTTACCGATTTCATGTTATTCGGGTGATTGAATGGTTGATTCATGTTGTAAAGGATTAAAGGTTTGATTGATGGATTTAAGTCAGTAAAACTATTGTCAAAAGGGTTAATTTTATGTCCCCAGGTCGAATTAATGATTGGTGTTCGTGTGGGATTCGATTTAAAGATTAAAAAGTTGGATTTTGGTCGAACTGGCTGTTATGCGGCGCACAAGCCTTTTGTGCGGCGCATAAAAGCAAGTTTTGGAAAATTGGTTTCTGGTGGGAGCCCGTTATGTGGCGCACAGAACTTCTGTGCGGCGCACAGACGGTTTGCTCAGAAAATTGGTAAATTTCTGTGACGAATTTGGTTGATTTGTGCGGTGCACAAACATTCCATGCGGCGCACAAATGGTTAAAATGGTGTTTTGTGCGGCGCACAGGATTTCTGTGCGGTGCACAGATAGGTCCAGTTTGGTACTTAAGTTTCGTTTAGTTTATAGAACGATTTTATACTCATTATAGGTAGTCGGGAGCACTTAGCAAGCACCGTAAGACACTTGTAACTGGTTGGTAAGCTGTACCAAGGTAAGATAACATCTTTTGTCACCTGTTGGTACAACAAAACACGTTTTCATAAGTTAAACCTTCCAATTGAATACGAATGCACGATTTATGTTTATGGGTGATTATGGGAGGTTGCAAAGGGATATCATACTTACCATTTATGATGTATAACATGCTTATGCAGGTTGCAAAGGTATGAGGTAAGTATATATGTATGAAATGATGAGATGATTATGTTATGTGACTATGAAATGATGAAATGTTATACTATATGATTGCATGTGCGGCTTGATCACCTAGTCACTAGTCCTTTGATTAGGATTGCCATGTTCACGTGCACGTTAAGGGCCCTAAAGTAAAAGATGATATGTGATTAGCTTAGGTGAAAGTGTAACCTAAACTAATACAAAGATTAAAGTCTCGAGCAATATGTAAAGTCTTGTGTTAAGCTTAACCCGTGCTAGCTCCTCGGGGCTGGTGCGTACGTGGTCACGTGGTTTGGGAATCATGATACCTCCCGTGGCATAGTTACGTTTGAGTATTCCGGGTGGAGTAACTAACCACCAATGCGTAAAGGCATAAACGGTTTATTCAGTTGGAAATGACTTTGTCAATTCCTTAACGACGCCGATGGACCACCTTATGGTTTACCCATCATGTCGGGTGTGAGGACTCCATGTATGGTCTATGACCGCCAACACACAACCCCACATCCCTATGTAAGTGGCATAAGTCACTTAGCCTACGTCTAGGCAAAGAAATAAAGAAAAGAACGAAAGATAAAGAAAGTATAGCTAGGCACAATTAGGAATACGATGATCCTAATATGTTATGTTATGATATGTTATGATTGTATGTAATATTAACATTAAAATATGGCTTTGTTAATATATTATGAATTGGCAAATGTTTTCAAATTCGTGTTATCTTACTTAGCTAATTTATTAGCTAACACTTGTTCTTTGAAAATGTTGTGCCTTCAGGATATTCAAGTTTGAGCTAGGCGAGGATTAGCTTGGTGAGACTTGGGTAGAATGAATAAAGATTAGCAAAGACATTAAACGCTTAGGCTTCCTTTAGCTTTATGTTTGGCTATTTTGCTTATGTTTCAGATTTGTAATGATGGGCATTTATGTTGGTGCCAAAGCTTGGATTTACTTCTATTGTTTTGATGATGCTAGTGGTAACACCAATTTTAAAGGTACCATCCGTTACGGATGGGGCAGATTTTGAAAGTGATCATTTCCGCTTATTTTAAACGCCGTTTGGCAAAGTTTTTAAAAATCCAAGTTTTTAAACGACGGATGTTACAAGTTGGTATCAGAGAAATGGTTTAAGTGAACCAAAATTCGACCAAGACCTTAGGATTTTGGACTTAAACCGTACTAGAAATGATTGGCTTAAGTAGTAATGCTTTAGCTTTATGATGAAAATGCTTTTAGGACGGGTTGGGATGAGTGTGAGTGTAGGTTTATGGCTTATATATGATTATGTTATGCTTGTGTAATTAAGTAGGCCTAACCTTACTTTGTTCTCACTCGATTCATCTCTAACATTCGTCACTAAAATTGTAGAAAGATGGTTAATACCCGTGCTAACAGTCAAAGAGATGGAGCTAATGCTAGCGATGCTCCGGCTAATCAAAATGGGGCTGAAAATGGTGTTAACCAAAGGCCTCCTCGAAGGCCACTTCCGGGTGCACAACCCACAAGGTCAGAAATTGATAGGGCTAACCCAGTGATTGAACAAGTTCCTACCCGAGCTGAAATGCATGAAGAGTTGAGGGCTATTCGAGCTCTTTTGTTAAGGAATGAAGAAGAGTTGGCTCAATTGAGAGCTGAAAAGGAAGCTAGCTTGCAACGGGATGAGCATACTGATGGAAACTATTCCAACCGCTCAAACCGTACCGAGCCATCTATGGTAAGGTCACAGGTTGCTACTGAAAATGTTGTTGCTAATGTGAATGGTGTTGAAAATGTGGTGGAGCCTCGTGTTGTGGTTGCCCCTCGTGCTAATAACTTTAAGTATGAGAGTTTTCAGAAGTGTGGAGCAAAAGAATTTGATGGTACTCAAGATACTGTAGGTGCCATGGAATGGTTGGATGATATCGAGGTTGTGTTTGCTTCATGTTATTGCCTTGAGGATATGAAGGTATTATGTGCTTCCCGTATGTTGAAGAAGAATGCTAGAAATTGGTGGAGGGTTGCTACGGTTTCTTTGACCCCCGAGGTGCTAGCTGCTATGCCTTGGGGTACGTTTAAGGAGAAGTTTTTGGAAGAATATGTGGGTACTCGTGAGGTGAGGTTGATTGAGAAGTAAATTCAGAGCTTTAACCGCTAAGCCCGGTGCCATAACTGAGTATGCTCACTCATTTATGGAAAAGCTTAAGTTTGTTGGTCACTTAGTTCGTAGAGATGTGGATCAGGTTGAAGCTTACTGTGATGGTCTCCCTGCTAGCTATCGTGGTCTTTGTAGGAAACATACTACATTGTCTGCTGTGATTAAGGAGTCCAAGAGGCTGGATGATGACTTTAAAAGTGAAAAGGCTGCAGTAAAAGCTAATGATGATAAGCAATCAGGTTCAAAAAGGAAACATGATGGATCAAATGGATCGAATAGGAAGTTCAAGAAAGGTTCATCTTCAAGGGGTGGGGGCAGAAATTATGCAAAGCCCAAGAATTGGTGTAGTACTTGTAAGGCGCCTCATTCGGGTCCATGTTCAGATAAGACCCGAAGGTGTGATACTTGTGGTAGTACGGGTCATCCTGCTTCAGAATGCAAAGACAAGCCAAAGTGTTACCGGTGTCACCAAACCGGTCATTTCATCAAGGATTGCCCACAAGGAAAAGATGATGGAAAGAAGACGGCTGTCCAAAAGCCTAAAGCTCGAGCCTTTCAGCTGACAGTTGAAGCTGCCAAGGAGAACGATGAGGTAGTAAGCGGTACATTTCTTGTTAACTCAAAACCTGCTTCTGTTCTTTTTTATTCGGGTGCAAATAGGTCTTTTGTGTCCACTTTATTTGCTCCTAAGCTTGATAGGGTCACTACTCCCCTTGATTGTTCTATAGAGGTTGAAATTACTAACGGTACCATTAGTGACATTCAAGAAGGTTATGATGATTGTTCTATTGAGATTGAAGGTCGCTCTTTTCCGGTTCAGTTATTGCCTACTACTCTAGCCGGTTTTGATGTAGTAATAGGTATGGATTGGTTGTCTCAAAATGATGCTACCATTATATGTTCTCAAAAGATCATGCGTTTCGCTACTCCGGATGGTAAGGTCATTTCCGTTTATGGAGATAAGAAGAAAGGGAGCATAAAGATCATTAATTTGATGAAGGCTCTCAATTGCATTCGACATAACAAGAATCACTTTCTTGCTTATGTTATCGATACACGAAAGGAGAAGTCTCCTATCTTTAATGTTGATGTAGTTTCTGAATTTTCTGATGTCTTTCCGGATGATCTTCCCGGTATTCCTCCCGACCGAGAGGTCACTTTTCAGATTGATCTTATACCCGGTGCTACTCCTGTTGCAAAAGCACCATATTGATTAGCTCCTACATAAATGAAAGAGTTAATGTTTCAGCTTCAAGATCTACTCGACAAAGGTTTCATACAACCAAGTTCCTCGCCTTGGGGAGCTCCGGTTCTCTTTGTCCAAAAGAAAGACGGTTCTATGCGCATGTGCATAGACTACCGTGAGTTGAATAAGCGAACGGTTAAGAATAAGTATCCTCTCCGCGTATTGATGATCTTTTTGATCAGCTCCATGGTGCTTCTTACTTCTCTAAGATTGATTTGCGGTCTTGGCTATCATCAATTAAAAGTCAAAAAGGAAGATGTGGCCAAGACAGCTTTTCGTACACGTTATGGGCACTACGAGTTTCTTGTCATGCCTTTTGGATTGACAAATGCTCCAGCCGCTTTTATGGATTTAATGAATCGGGTATGTCGCCCATTCTTAGATCATTTTGTGATTGTCTTCATTGACGATATTCTGATTTATTCAAAGTCTGAAGCGAGCACGGATGGTAAGGTCATTTCCGTTTATGGAGATAAGAAGAAAGGGAGCATAAAGATCATTAATTTGATGAAGGCTCTCAATTGCATTCGACATAACAAGAATCACTTTCTTGCTTATGTTATCGATACACGAAAGGAGAAGTCTCCTATCTTTAATGTTGATGTAGTTTCTGAATTTTCTGATGTCTTTCCGGATGATCTTCCCGGTATTCCTCCCGACCGAGAGGTCACTTTTCAGATTGATCTTATACCCGGTGCTACTCCTGTTGCAAAAGCACCATATTGATTAGCTCCTACATAAATGAAAGAGTTAATGTTTCAGCTTCAAGATCTACTCGACAAAGGTTTCATACAACCAAGTTCCTCGCCTTGGGGAGCTCCGGTTCTCTTTGTCCAAAAGAAAGACGGTTCTATGCGCATGTGCATAGACTACCGTGAGTTGAATAAGCGAACGGTTAAGAATAAGTATCCTCTCCCGCGTATTGATGATCTTTTTGATCAGCTCCATGGTGCTTCTTACTTCTCTAAGATTGATTTGCGGTCTTGCTATCATCAATTAAAAGTCAAAAAGGAAGATGTGGCCAAGACAGCTTTTCGTACACGTTATGGGCACTACGAGTTTCTTGTCATGCCTTTTGGATTGACAAATGCCCCAGCCGCTTTTATGGATTTAATGAATCGGGTATGTCGCCCATTCTTAGATCATTTTGTGTTTGTCTTCATTGACGATATTCTGATTTATTCAAAGTCTGAAGCCGAGCACCGTGAGCACTTAAGAGGAGTTCTTGAGGTTCTTAGGGAGAAAAAGTTATATGCAAAGTTTTCCAAGTGTGAATTCTGGCTTCGAGAAGTTCAATTTCTCGGGCATGTTATCTCTTCTGAAGGTATTAAAGTTGATCCCGCCAAGATTGAAGCTGTATCTAAATGGGAACAGCCAAAGACACCCACGGAGATTAAGAGTTTTCTCGGTTTAGCGGGCTATTATAGAAGGTTTATTCAAGATTTCTCCCGAATAGCTAAGCCAATGACTGAATTGACGAAGAAAGGAGTAAAGTTTGTATGGACGGAAGCTCAAGAAAAGGCCTTTCAAACGCTTAAGACAAAGTTATGTGAAGCTCATGTCCTAGCCTTACCCGAAGGTACTGATGATCTTGTTGTATATAGTGATGCTTCAATTTCAGGTTTGGGTTGTGTCCTTATGCAAAGGGACAAAGTTATTGCTTATGCTTCACGTCAGTTGAAGCCTCATGAAAAGAATTACCCGACCCATGATCTTGAATTGGCTGTAGTAGTGTTTGCTTTGAAGTTGTGGAGGCATTACTTATATGGCACCAAGTGTACCTTGTACACGGATCATAAGAGTTTGCAATATGTGTTCTCACAGAAGGAAATGAATGTAAGGCAAAGGAGATGGATGGAACTTCTGAAAGATTATGATTGTGAGATTAAGTATCATCCCGGTAAAGCCAATGTGGTGGCGGATGCATTAAGTAGGAAAGTGCAGAATTTTTCTTGTAGATTGATGAACATGGTTGTTCAAGCAAAGTCGGGGTTACTTGACCGTATCAAGGAAGCTCAAGTTAAGGCTTTAATGAAGGATAATATTGTAACAACCCTCCTTTTTAAATATTATATATGTGCTAGTTATGTTGCCTATGATCTCGCAAGCCATAGTTATATTAGAAACTAGTAGATGATGCCCCTAAATTAGCAATCTAAAGCTATTATTTAGTCCTAAATTGAATCCAATACAATGCCATTGAACAAAAACTCTATTGTTGATCAATCAAGTTATATACATAATAATGTAAGTCTCACAAGTTGAGATAACCATCAAAAATCCTTATAAAAGTCCAACAATTTAGTTAATTAAAGTAAATATGGTCATGAAAAAAAAAACTCTATCTCAAAATATACTTATAAGTTCGTATGTGCATAAAAGCGTTTAAATAATAATAAGTATATATATAAATATATATATATACGCCTAAAATAAATACAAGATTCTAACTAATGAGTTAAGTAACAAATTTAAGACACAAATATATATACATATACATATATACATACGGCACACATACACATATACATTGGACATAACTAGTTAACTTACTTATATAAACAAATACATAATACACTTATAAAACAAACACACATCTAAATATCCTTATACACCTAATTATCTATACAAATTTTGTACAAAAAAAAAAAAAAGAAACCCCTTCATTTCCCCCCATGCCGGCCCCCCCCCCTTTAGACACACAACTCCCCATTTCAATTTTTCCTTTACTCCTTTTCTTGTAACTCTCATTTTTCACACACACTTCACACACAACTTCTCTCCTCTCAAGAAACTCCTCCTCCTACCTCCTTTTCTTTTTCTTGTTACGGCTCAAACAAAAGGGAAAAACACAAGCAAATAATCAAATTAAACATATACAAATAATAAGGGTTTAAGCTAAATTATTAAAGGGTTGATTTAAGCATGGAATATGGGTTGTTTGAGGCTTTGAAGGCCAGGATTTTCTGCCCTAAAACCAACATCAAAACCGAATCCAAGAGGGTATAAATCTTCATCCTTTTTACTAGATTTAATCTTGTTCTTGTTTATATTCAAAAGTTTTATCAAAAGTTTATGTTTTCTTCTTGTTTTCTTGGTAATACACACTTGATGAGGGAAAGTTGATAGGATCTTTCTCCTCATGCACATGCATGTCGAAATCCATGAGTAAGATCCAAGGATTCAACAAGTTTAAGACCCAAAAGTGTTGTTATAGATTAAGTGGCTTTTAAAGTGATTTTCCTTTTGAAAGATTTATATGTTTTTGTGTATTTTGATGAATATATTTCTGAGATTTTTCATTAAAAAGATGTTTTTATGTTGTTGAATGTTAGATCTATAAAAGTTGGTATTAAAAAGTGTTGATTTGAATGCATGCATGCTAGATTTAAGAAAGTTGGATCTTTTGTTGGATTATGAGATGGATATGGACTTGTTATAAGTGAAAAATATGTTAATATTGATGTTAATATTCTAGAAAAAATTAATAAAATAACAAAGAGACAAAGCTTGGACCAAAACTAGTGAAAATAAGCTTGAAATCATAAATCGAAATCATGTAAAAATGCATTTTTAACACACACTTGCACCATATTCAAAGGACAAGAAAAATATTTATTAAACTTACTGGAAATAAGTTGTTTCAAAAGTATAAAACTCAAGTCATTTGGTTCATGACAACAATAAGCTCAAAAATCATCTTTTCAGGTCAAATAAGCACCAACCGAAAGCACTAAATTGCACCTATCACACCACCACCACTATCACGACCTGGAACACCAAAATATGATGAACTTTCTGGAAATAATGAAACAAGAATGAAAATCCTTTTTGAAGCACTTTAATTGCTCAAGAAATGAGGCTAAAATCACTATTTCGGTAAACGATTTTTAAGCTTAAAGTACTCAAAATAAGCAAGACACAAGAGAGGTTGAATTGATATGAATTTTTATTGATAAAAGTTGCCTAAAAGGCCTGGGATTTTTGGATAAAATGTTTAGTGGTAATTTCTAAGAATTTCCATGAATTATTGAATTTAAATGGTAATTAAAGGACATGTAAATCAATAAATAAATTATGTAAATCAAGAATTTGGTTAAATCATCATAACCAATGGTAAAAATAACTCAAACCTACTGGAGAAAAATAACTAGAAGCTAACAAACAAGTGTTACATGATTTAAAGGTAAATAATTATGTAAAAATCACTAATTAATCACTATTATTAAATTAATGGAAAAATACACAAATAAATATATAAAACATAAAAATTATAAGTTAAAAAGCATAAAAATCAGTATATAACTCAATTATAATTATTCATAATTTATAAAGACAATTATGGCATTTAAAAGTATTTTTAAGGAATTATTTAATTAATAAATCAATAAAATGAATAAATAATTAATTAAATAATATTAAATTAAATATAAACTTATAAATCAGAAAATATTCACAAAAATGAATATTATTAAGTAACTAATGACAAGTATAAGAATGAGTAAAACCCACAATGAAAACCATGACAATCAAGTCAAGATACCGAAATTCCAACAATACTAAATTACGTATAGTGAGAAAATGACTTTCTCCATCAAATATATCTTCCAACCAAACATTATGAGCAATATAACACACTTTAACTCCATAAACTAATAACAACCAAAGAAGGGAAGTCTACTAGTATACATCTCATGATCTAGCTCACTAGTTCATGTCACGCGAACTTACGTCGTGAATATATACATTATGGTTTAGGCTTGCTTGAGGCGCCGCAAATCTAAGCGAAGGAATCACTTTTGATCAGCCCATATTATCCCCAAAATCAAGTGAGTCATAGCCCTCTTTCAAAACTCTTTTATATGTTTTACTTACGGGGTGAAAAGCATGATAAATAAAAATTGATTTCTTTTATGAAATGATATTCGAAAGAATGATTATGATATGGGAATTATATTGTATGTTCAACGTGTTATATGTTATATGATGAGCTTGAGTACTGTCAAACGGTGGTCCCCTGTACACTACTATTAACTCATTGAGGCCTGTAGTTATAGGGTTGCGCAACTAGGATTTGTCCCCTCATCCACTATTATAGGTAATGGTGGGATGTTTGGTCTGCCTTTGTGGCCACCTTCATTGCCAGTCCGGCCTCGCGGTGCTCTAACTACTATATATATTTATGGTCGTCTCCATGGCACGACCCTTGGTTATCTTTGTGCACGTGATTGACAGCATGTGCTTATCATTATCTTATCATTTGGGACTTTATATATATTTGATTATTGGGACATAACCGGTCTTAGTAGTGGCTCAAGATCTATCTCATCAAATTATGTCATGGTAGTCTTACCATTGACCTGGTACTATGTATGTTGTTTATGGTCGGATATTATGAATTGAACATACGGTTTGGGCATGGCAAAACTTTGGAAATTCTTGAAAATAATATGTGACTTGTAAAATGATATTACGTTATGAACTGATTACTAGTTGTAATATAAAACCTATGAACTCACTCAACTCTCGTAGTTGACACTTTTTCGTCATGCTTTTCAGGTATAGAGCAATAGGTACTAAGCTTGACCGCCTCTTTGGAAGCTTATTTGTAATGTGATTGGACTTATGTAATGCAAACATTTGGTCTTTTGTTTATGGATTTGGTTATGTAATGATTGTTAAACGTCAACTTGAACTTGTAATCTTTTGGGATTTGAATGTCATTTGAAACTTTATGTTGATGTTTTCTACTTAATCTTTTTGTACCATGTCGTTCTGTGGCATCTCGTGTTTCTGCCCTAGTCGGGGTGTTACAGAAAAATGGTATCAGAGCCAAGGTTATATAGAATTTTTACTATAACCTACGTATTTTCAAAACGAGTCGAACATCTCTTAAAGAATCAATTCGATCATAAAGCGTTCTCCTTAGCGAAGCGTAGCCTGGCCAACTACGACTAGCTAAGGATGTAACATGGAATGATCGAATTAATTGTCTAAGGAATGTTCAAAAATGAGTCTTTTGAAAATAAAAATTTGAAAAACGATTCTTGGTACAAAAGGTCACATAACCAAATCGAATGTTTGCATTACTTATTAGAACCCTTAGAAAGTACCCCCACTTGGCTAGTATTACTTTGCTTCTCTATAGAATTAATGCATTAGGGCTAGGTCAAATCAGTCATTGGTAACTACGTCGTTAGAAATTGTCGTGTTGGTTGATGGTCGTCATGTCGGTCGTCAGTCGTCGAGTTGGGTGGTTGGTCGTCGAATAGTCGAGGTTGTCAAAAGGTCTGTCTAGTCGTCTTGCTGTCTGCAAGTTGTCGCGTGGGTCGTCAATGGTCACGTCGGTCGTGTATGGTCGTCTAACCGTCATTCGCCTACACCGCCACCATCACCGCGAGCTCCTCCAGTCCATGCCCCACCAAGGCAAAATGCTGCCTTGAATCTTAGCGATGGGCGCTTTCCGGCACGAGACCCGTACTTTCCCCCACGCCTACCACGACATCATCCCTTCCACCACTTTGGGCAGAGGCATCACGAAGAAGGCCCCCATCATCCAGTCTATGGAGTACCCCCTCCACCTCCCATTGGCATGACTCGGGAGGAAAGGGAACGAGTGTGGGGCATAGCAAATGGACTAAGGGATGCAAGGGCAAGGGTTCGACATCAAGAGATCATGATAGAAAGGGCGATGGGAATAATAGACCGATCGGCGGGCTATGCGGGTATGGCAATCTCAGAGGTTCGAAGGATCAATGAGGTGATCTTTGTGATGGGTTGTGTACTCACCGCCGCTTGTGTTCTCTTGGTTGCTCTTCTCTTTAGGATGAAGGCCTAGGGAAATTCTCCTCATTTTATGAACTTATGTTAAGTTATGAACAATTATGTTTCATTGTTGTTTCTTGAACTATTTTATGGTACGTGACAATAGTCACTATGTAATGGCGTTTAGCAAATTTTGTGGAATTATTTTGAATGATGTATGTATGCTTAATGCCTTTTGATGGTTACATGATGTGTTACTTCTTTCCTATTATTGCTATTCTCATTAGGAAGATTGTTGTTGCGATAAAAAAAATAAAATAAAAAAATCCAGTTCTGACCAATCTCGGTGGAAAAATCATAACTTGAGTTCTACTTCGTCTTTTGACCTGATTCCAGTGGGAGATGAAAGTTAACTCATAGGGCTACGTTTATATTTTATAAGTTTCTCCCAGTTCGTCCATCTTAAACCACTTTTACACACTCCAAGTTCAGATACAGATTCTGTAAAATTTTCTTGGTCACCTAAGAACATGTTTACTTTACTTTAAACTACCCAACCATTTATCTAATTGTAATGGGAAGTTTGGCGAGAATGAAAGGGGGATGGATTTAGATGTATACGTATATGGTGGTAATGAAGTGACCTTATGTAAAGCACGTTAGCGACAAGTCTAAGCCCAGCTAGTGAAGCTATAAATAATAAGTCAAACTTGGTCAAGGTATACATATATATACACGCAAATAAAGACATTCACTTATATATGCGTCCTTATTTACGTATAGAAGCACATATGCGCATATGTACTCGTGTGTGACCATGGAGTCGTGAGTTGAGTCTATATTATACAACTTAGTGCAAGGAAACTAAACTACCTCTATTCTTTGATATAGAACTATGGCGCCCCGAAGAAACAACGAGGAAACAAGCGAGGAAGCTCAACGCCGAGCTGAAGAGGCCCGACGACAAACCGAGCTGGCCAATTTGATCGCCCAGCAAATCAACACTGTCATGCCAACAATAGCCACTCAAATTGCGGAAAGCGTGACCGCCACACTTAACACAAACCGAAGGCAAAACGGAGGAGGAGATAACGGCATCGATAGAAATGCCTACAAGGCCTTCACATCGTGCAACCCCAAAGAGTTTCATGGGACAGAGGGTCCCATGGGATTGCTTACTTGGTTCCAGAGTATGGAAGCCAATCTGAACATTATTGATTGTGCTCAAGCTGATCGTGTTAAGTTCGCCGCTAGTAAGCTACAAGGGAGAGCCCTTACATGGTGGAACCTCCAAAGGACCACTAGGGGTCCTGCAGCGGTCAATGCCTTGACCTGGGATCAATTCAAGGAGGAATTGAGGCGTGAGTATTGTCCCCGAGAGGAAGTGCAAAAGCTGGAAATGGAGTTTTGGAACCACACCATGAAGGGATTGGAGCTGGAAGCATATGTGATTCGCTTCCATGAGCTGTGCGTACTAGTGCCGGAAATGGTAACCCCCGTGACAAAGAAAATTGAGAGATTCATCTATGGATTAGCACCCGAGATTAGGTTGATGGTCACTACTGCAAACCCCACCACAATCGAGCAAGCTGTGAGTTTAGCAACCAAGTTAGTAAATGACTTGGTGAGGAGTGGAAAACAAGTTAAGGGAGAATCAAGTTCAAGGCAAAGTGGAGGAAATCGATTTGGTGATCGAAAGGGTAATGGGCTGGATAAGAGGCAAAGGATTGTAAGAAACTATGGTGTTGTAGATGCTAACCCCAACCCGAATCGTGGCATGCCTCCAAGGTGCAACCGATGTGGTTATCACCACCTCGGTGAATGCAAACGTTGCACGAATTGCAACCGAATGGGGCACCTTGCTACCCATTGCCGAGTCGGGCCACGAAATGGAGGACCACGAGGGGGATGTCATGAATGTGGAGGTACGGACCATTGGAGGAATGCTTGTCCTATATTGGGAAGAATTCAAGGAGGACGTGGAAATGCAAACAATAACCGCGACAATTTTGGGAATGTTGGAAATCGTGGGAACCGAGCAATCAGAGGCAATGTTGGGAACCGAGTGAATCGAGGCAATGTCGGGAATCAAGTGAATGCTGGGAATCAAGGAAACAATGCGAATCAGAACCGTGGGAATCAAGATGGTCAAGCAAGGGGAAGAGTGTATGCAATGGGTGTGAATGAGGCGCGTGATGACCCAAATGTCATCGTAGGTACGTTTCCACTAAATAATGTTTATGTCTCTATGTTATTTGATTCTGGAGCTGAAAGAAGTTTTATTTCCTTTGAATTTAAAGAATTGATTATAAGAAACCTAGTGAACTTGATGAAACTTATTATGTTGAATATGCCAATGGAAATGAGTATGAAACTAAGGAGATTATCCCTGATTGCAAGCTGGCCATAGATGATAAGAGCTATAGTATTGACTTGATTCCCATAGAAATAGGAAGCTTTGATGTAATAGTAGGAATGGATTGGTTGTCAAAAGTGCGTGCTGAGATCATTTGTCATGAAAAGATTATTCGGATTCCTTTAGATAATGGTGAGGTGTTAATAGTACAAGGCCATAAGATGGGAGTCCAGCCCAAGTTAGTGTCGTCTATGAAAGTAAGAAAGTACTTGCGTAAAGAGTACCACACCTACTTGGCACAAGTAGTTGATAAGCGAGTAAAAAGTAAGGACCCTCACAAGGTGACTGTAGTTAAAGACTTTCTAGACGTGTTTCCGGACGAACTACCTGGACTTCCACCTACGAGACAAGTAGAGTTTACGATTGATCTAGTTCCCGGGGCAGCCCCCGTAGCTAAGGCACCTTATAGACTAGCGCCCTCCGAGATGCGAGAACTATCCGAGCAATTGCAAGAATTGCTTGATAAAGGTTTGATCCAACCTAGTTCGTCGCCATGGGGTGCGCCGATCCTTTTTGTCAAAAAGAAGGATGGGTCTTTGAGAATGTGTATCGATTATAGGGAGTTGAATAAACTGACTATAAAGAACAAATCTCCGCTGCCACGAATAGATGATATGTTCGATCATCTTCAAGGAGCGTCGTATTTTTCAAAAATCGACCTTAGATCCGGCTATCACCAGTTGAAGGTACGAGAAGAGGATGTACCTAAAACGGCATTTAGGACTCGCTATGGACATTACGAGTTCCTAGTGATGCCATTTGGTCTCACCAATGCACCGGCCATCTTCATGGACTTGATGAATAGAATTTGTAGGCCATACTTGGACAAGTTCGTGATAGTGTTCATCGATGACATCTTGATCTATTCAAGAAGCAAGGAAAAACATGAGAAGCATCTGAGGATGGTCTTGCAGTTAATTAGAGACGAAAAGCCATATGCTAAGTTTTCTAAGTGTGAGTTTTGGCTGCGCCAAGTCCAATTTCTTGGTCATATCGTGAACGAAGAGGGAATCCACGTAGATCCGTCTAAGATTGAAGCGATCAAGAAGTGGGAAACACCCAAAACGCCAACGGAAGTGCGTAGCTTCCTAGGCCTAGCAGGCTATTATAGGAGATTTATTCAAGGATTTTCGAAGATTGCGGTGCCTTTAACTCAATTGACCCAAAAGTCAAGAGAGTTCGTGTGGGGTGAAGAACAAGAGCAGGCGTTCCAAACGCCAAATAACATGTTGTGTGAGGCTCCAATACTAGCGTTGCCGGATGGAATGGAAGGTTTTGTAGTGTATTGTGATGTGTCGAATAAAGGGCTAGGGTGCGTACTAATGCAAAGAGACAAGGTCATTGCATACGCATCTAGGCAACTAAAACCGCATGAGAAGAATTATTCGGTACACGATTTGGAGCTAGGAGCCGTGGTGTTTGCCTTGAAGATATGGCGACACTACCTTTATGGCACCAAGTGCACCATATTTACTGACCATAAGAGTTTGCAACACATCTTTGATCAAAAGATGTTGAATATGAGGCAAAGGAGATGGGTGGAGATACTAAATGATTATGAGTGCGAAATTAAGTACCACCCTGGAAAGGCAAATGATGTTGCTAATGCACTTAGTAGGAAGGTGAGCACTAGGGTGCCAAGGGCAAGAATTAATCACCTACGAGTGAGAATGTCTCTAAGAGACCGATTCTTAGAAGATCAAGCGAAGGCCTTTGATGGTAAGAATATTGAGGAAGAGGCCTTAAGCGGAATAGAAACAAGGTTTGATAGGGATGATGAAGGCATATTGTATTTTAAAGGAAGAGCTTGGGTACCAAAGGTGAATGGATTAAGAGATGTACTCATGAACGAAGCCCATAATTCAAAGTATTCGATCCATCCGGGAGCGGATAAGATGTACCAAGGTCTAAAAAGGGACTTTTGGTGGCCTGGGATGAAAGGTGATGTAGCCCGATATGTGAGCCGATGCATGACTTGCGCAATGGTCAAAGCGGAGCATCAAAAGCCGGCTGGATTGTTGAAACAACCGGAAATCCCCGAATGGAAATGGGAGCAAATAGCAATGGACCTAGTGACGAAGTTACCTAGAACCAAGAAAGGCCATAATGCTATATGGGTAGTTGTCGATCGTCTTACGAAATCAGCCCATTTCATTCCAATAAGAGAAGATTGGAATACCGAGCGTCTAACTCCCCTATATGTTGAGAAGATTGTAATACTACATGGCGTGCCATTGTCCATTATATCCGATAGGGATGGTAGATTTACCTCACGTTTTTGGGGTCTTGTGCAAGAGGCAATGGGAACAACATTAGCATTAAGCACGGCATACCACCCTCAAACGGATGGACAAAGTGAGCGTACGATACAGACATTGGAGGACATGTTGAGAGCATGTGCATTAGAATTTGGTGGAAATTGGGATGAGCACTTACCATATGCGGAGTTTACTTACAATAATAGTTACCATTCTAGCATACAATGTGCACCATTTGAATCCTTGTACGGACGTAAGTGTAGATCACCCATGTGTTGGATCGAAGCGGGTGAAAGAAGTCTAGCTACCATCGATTATGTCCAACAGACAACAGACAAGGTGGCCATTATAAAGGAAAAGCTCAAAGCCGCGAGAGATCGGCAAAAGAGCTATGCGGATCAAAGAAGGAAGCCTCTTGAATTTGAAGTTGGAGATAAAGTACTATTAAAAGTATCGCCATGGAAAGGAACCGTAAGGTTTGGCAAGAAAGGAAAGTTGAGCCCCCGATACATTGGGCCATTCAAGATTATTGCTAGAATAGGCCCCGTGGCCTACAAGTTGGAACTAGCCCAAGAATTGGGAGATGTCCATGACACATTCCACGTGTCAAACTTAAAGAAATGCGTGGCGGATGACTCGAAAGTGGTTCCACTCGAGGAACTACGAGTGGAAGATAAGCTCCAATATCGAGAGGAGCCGGTAGAGGTTCTAGATCGCGACGAAAAGTGCCTTAAGAGAAGCAAGATCCCTATCGTTAAAGTTAGATGGGATTCGAAACACGGACCCGAATTCACATGGGAGCGCGAGGACTTTATACGGGAGAAATATCCGCACCTTCTCCCCAAGAAAATTCAAATTCCGAGACGGAATTCTTCTAAGGGGGTAAGGATGTAACAACCCTCCTTTTTAAATATTATATATGTGCTAGTTATGTTGCCTATGATCTCGCAAGCCATAGTTGTATTAGAAACTAGTAGATGATGCCCCTAAATTAGCAATCTAAAGCTATTATTTAGTCTTAAATTAAATCCAATACAATGCCATTGAACAAAAACTCTATTGTTGATCAATCAAGTTATATACATAACAATGTAAGTCTCACAAGTTGAGATAACCATCAAAAATCCTTATAAAAGTCCAACAATTTAGTCATTTAGTTAATTAAAGTAAATATGGTCATGAAAAAAAAAATTCTATCTCAAAATATACTTATAAGTTCGTATGTGCATAAAAGCGTTTAAATAATAATAAGTATATAAATATATATATAAATATATATATATACGCCTAAAATAAATACAAGATTCTAACTAATGAGTTAAGTAACAAATTTAAGACACAAATATATATACATATACATATATACATACGGCACACATACACATATACATTGGACATAACTAGTTAACTTACTTATATAAACAAATACATAATACACTTATAAAACAAACACACATCTAAATATCCTTATACACCTAAATATCTATACAAATTTTGTACAAAAAAAAAATAAAGAAAAAACCCTTCATTTTCCCCCCAGCCCCCCCCCGCCCCCTTTAGACACACAACTCCCCATTTCAATTTTTCCTTTACTCCTTTTCTTGTAACTCTCATTTTTCACACACACTTCACACACAACTTCTCTCCTCTCAAGAAACTCCTCCTCCTACCTCCTTTTCTTCTTCTTGTTACGGCTCAAACAAAAGGGAAAAACACAAGCAAATAATCAAATTAAACATTTACAAATAATAAGGGTTTAAGCTAGATTATTAAAGGGTTGATTTAAGCAAGGAATAAGGGTTGTTTGAGGCTTTGAAGGCCACGATTTTCTGCCCTAAAACCAACATCAAAACCGAATCCAAGAGGGTATAAATCTTCATCCTTTTTACTAGATTTAATCTTGCTCTTGTTTATATTCAAAGGTTTTATCAAAAGTTTATGTTTTCTTCTTGTTTTCTTGGTAATACACACTTGATGAGGGCAAAGTTGATAGGATCTTTCTCCTCATGCACATGCATGTCGAAATCGATGAGAAAGATCCAAGGATTCAACAAGTTTAAGACCCAAAAGTGTTGTTATAGATTAAGTAGCTTTTAAAGTGATTTTCCTTTGATAGATCTATATGTTTTTGTATATTTTGAAGAATATATTTCTGAGATTTTTCATTAAAAAGATGTTTTTATATTGTTGAATGTTAGATCTATAAAAGTTGGTATTAAAAAGTGTTGATTTGAATGCATGCATGCTAGATTTAAGAAAGTTGGATCTTTTGTTGGATTATGAGATGGATATGGACTTGTTATAAGTGAAAAATATGTTAATATTGATATTAATATTCTGGAAAAAATTAATAAAATAATAAAGAGACAAAGCTTGGACCAAAACTAGTGAAAATAAGCTTGAAATCATAAACCGAAATCATGTAAAAATGCATTTTTAGCACACACTTGCACCATAATCAAAGGACAAGAAAAATATATTAAACTTACTGGAAATAAGTTGTTTCAAAAGTATAAAACTCAAGTCATTTGGTTCATGACAACAATAAGCTCAAAAATCATCTTTTCGGGTCAAATAAGCACCAACCGAAAGCACTAAATTGCACCTATCACACCACCACCATTATCACGACTTGGAACACGAAAATATGATGAAATTTCTGGAGATAATGAAACAAGAATGAAAATCCTTTTTGAAGCACTTTAATTGCTCAAGAAATGAGGCTAAAATCACTATTTCGGTAAACGATTTTTAAGCTTAAAGTCTCAAAATAAGCAAGACACAAGAGAGGTTGAATTGATATGAATTTTTATTGATAAAAGTTGCCTAAAAGGCCTGGGATTTTTGGATAAAATGTTTAGTGGTAATTTCTAAGAATTTCCATGAATTATTGAATTTAAATGGTAATTAAAGGACATGTAAATCAATAAATAAATTATGTAAATCAAGAATGTGGTTAAATCATCATAACCAATGGTAAAAATAACTCAAAACTACTGGAGAAAAATAATTAAAAGCTAACAAACAAGTGTTACATGATTTAAAGGTAAATAATTATGTAAAAATCACTAATTAATCACTATTATTAAATTAATGGAAAAATACACAAATAAATATATAAAACATAAAAATTATAAGTTAAAAAGCATAAAAATCAGTATATAACTCAATTATAATTATTCATAATTTATAAAGACAATTATGGCATTTAAAAGTATTTTTAAGGAATTATTTAATTAATAAATCAATAAAATGAATAAATAATTAATTAAATAATATTAAATTAAATAAAAACTTATAAATCAGAAAATATTCACAAAAATGAATATTATTAAGTAACTAATGACAAGTATCAAGAATGAGTAAAACCCACAATGGAAACCATGACAATCAAGTCAAGATACCGAAATTCCAACAATGCTAAATTACGTATAGTGAGAAAATGACTTTCTCCATCAAATATCTTCCAACCAAACATTATGAGCAATATAACACACTTTAACTCCATAAACTAATAACAACCAAAGAAGGGCAATTCTACTAGTATACATCTTGTGAGTCCCTGAAATACGATGGTTAACGTAGAAGTGTAAAATACAACAAGTCTAATAATCAATAGAATGGACTAGTATTACTTGTAAATAAATGCAAGAATATATAAACAAAGTAATACAAGGCTTAAAGCAATAAACAAGTAAAGTGGAACATTATGTATTTTTCAATGGTGTATTTTATTTATGATGTTAAATAAAATACAAGGTTGTGCGGATCAAGATAATACAAATAAGTATGTATCCTAACAACCTATGAATTACAAATGATCTATATTTGTCAAATAACTCTTTTGGATCGAGATACTTAAAGTTGTGAAGTATCCCAGTTTAAGATCGAGAGTATTTAAACAAATTCACTCTAATGCAAAATGTATGCTTAAAAGTGAATTCTCAAAGAAATGACTTTGTATTTATAGGCAACAAAATTCACTGGTTAATGATCCGA
>CM067171.1:125209006-125243120 GCA_034093135.1 Erigeron breviscapus | reverse complement strand
TTTTGAGGAAAATTCTAGAAACAACAATTGGCTTTGAATTGTTAGTATTCGTACAAAATATTCTCACAAGATAGATCTAGTTAACTACATATACTTTAAGGGGGTGCTTGGTTCAAAATAGATAATGGGAAAGGGAAAGGTAATAGGAATATTAAGGAATGCAATGATAGTGTTTCATGATTGACGTTGCTTGGTATATTGTAAGTAATATAAATTTAAATTTAATAAATGTGTATAAAAGTGATGTTCATTTAATAATAACAATGATTATAATTAGTGATGTTATAAAAATAATAATTTTATAAAAACAATAATTTTATAAAAATAATAATTATATAATAGTAATAATAATAATAATAATAATATCAGAGAATTTATTATACATATAATTATCTGTAAATAAATTAAGTCAAGTTAATCATATAATATAAACCTATTTATGTAGTTATTTATAAATTGATTACCTATATCCAGGTGTATGTAGTTATATGTTTACGTTGATTATTAATTAATTAATTTGAAAGAAAAACAAAACAGAATAGTAAATTATGGTTGGCAAAAAAAAGAGGAAGAAAATTTACGGTTTAGAAAGTGAGTAAATGTAGGAAAAGAGAGAAAGCGGTTGTATAAATTGATTACTTAGTCCAATACCCCCAATTTAGTGGGGAATGGTGTATTAACCACTAGTGGCCAATGATTAATCAGGTAATACCAAACTAAGCACCATTATTTATAATCAATCCCATTACTTACCTCCTAATACATCTAACCAAGCATGCCCTAAGTGTCAGAGATGCACAAGAAAGTGTTAATAGGCCAACCTAATTATGCATGAGCGATAATTCATTTTGACCCATACTAAACATGACAACCAAGCTTGTTTTGACATATTACCCAAGCCATACCTTGCTACCTCTAGTTAAAAATCTAAAACAAAACACAGTATAGACCCATAAACTTGAAAACTTACCGATAAACATTTGCCAATCACAACGAATGCCTGCACATCATCACGAATTCCAACAATAAGTATTGCTATTTGTAATGGTCGGAAATCCTAAGGTTTGGATGAGTCGGGGTTAGCTTCACCGCATGTATTGTAAATTAAGTTATCCAGTTCCATCCCCTAAAGGATTTATATCAGAATCTCCAAGTGAAAGTCCCAAGTTTGCACAGATTTATAATTAACAACTAATGTAAATTACTCTAATAACATAAGACACAAAAGTAAATAAGTTTAATCATAAGTAATATTGATTAAACGGTGAATACATGGTCGGTTTACAAAGAAAGAAAAGAGAAAATATTGTTAAGTTTTTGACACACTAAAAACTTAACAATTATACAAAGAGAGAAAAACACACTAAGTGTAAAATATGGTACACACCATCAGAGTTGCGGCTAGGTCAAGTGATGCTTTTATAGGGAAGAAGAAGGCATCACATGACAACCCAATAGATGTTGACACATGAAGGTTGTCAACTATCTATTGGTGTGTAAGACTGGTCTTGCAGGAATCTCTTTCTATCTTTTTCCAAAACGGGTATGAAAGAGAAACACCTTAGTACCATTTTGGTACAAGGTCACATGTCTTCATTCTGATCTATCAACACGTGTCCTTGGGGACCAGTCTTCTTATCTTCATTTTCCCGCCCATATTTGACTTACAAGACAGGGCGGTGAGTCATTGAACTTATCCTTTAACTCGAAGATAATTGATGATCGTTGAGGAGTCGCTGACCAAGTGCAACGCTGAGCCTCCTCAGCGAATCCATGACTCAACAATCTCCCCCTATTCACTGAGGAGACTTAGCTGAGTAGAAGGTTCTTGCACTTACAAGTAACATAAGTGAAATGATAGAATGTTGATTTTATATATGACAAACAACTTTACAGCATTGCAAAATTACAAATACAACTTAATCCCACTGAGATTCTTGCTTAGCCTTGATGAATGCTTCATCTCTTTGTCTCTCTGGTTTCAGCAGCTCTTGATCTATCTGCTTGATGAACTCGGGATCATTGGATGTATTGATGTAATACTTCCTTATTTTCAAATGGAAGGAAGAAGGAGCAATCCCAATCTCTTCGGTCCTGAAGAAGAGTTCATGACTATGAACATTATAAAAACAGAACCCTCCAAGCTTTTCATCATAAACACCTTCCATGAAAAGAGTTCTGGAAGGCATTCTAAGATTTAGCAGCGGCTCTTCATCTATATCAGACTTAGGAATAACTCTGAGTATAGTGGGGAGCTGAGAAGAATGAGAGGTGGTCGCTGGCCTTTTAGATCCAGCTCTCGCTGCTGGAGGAGGAGGAGGAGGAAAATGATGTCTAGCAGCGCTGAGTAGGGAGTCTTTGATTCTATATTTCTTTTCCATTTGACGTACCTTCTTTATTTGCTCCCCTGCTAATTCAATCAGCGGCTTGTAACTCACTGCAGACTTATCCTTTATCAACTTGTAGATTTCAATCCATTCAGTTGGCCCAAGCGAGTTGTCAGTGACCCCTTCCAATGTAAGCAGCTTGGGCACTCCTTCTCTTTGAAAGTGAAGGTTCATTCCTTTTCTGGTCAAAGGATCTCTTCAGGCCTTTGCCTTATTTCCCATGACTTGAGGTAGCGTTCTCTGCCTTCTTCAAAATTCTTTTTCAGTTGAGCTTTTCTAGCAAAGAGTTTTCCTCTTTCTTCCTTAAAGCTTCTAGGCCACTAGTCTGCTTGGCCAACATCTGAAATTCACCATCAGCATCCTTCAATTCTTCACCAACAACCTGCTCACTTATAAATTTTTGAGAGAGCTCCTCTTCTCTCTTCTTCTTTTTCAGCTCTTCCTGAAGTACAACCTCTTCAGGAGTAAGTTCAGCAGTTGTTTCTTGGGATGCTGATGGCTTAGGAAAAGCTCCAGACATAAGCTTTTCTCCCTGGTCCCTTGCTACAATAGGAATTTTGGGTGGCTTAGCAGCAATAGCAGCCTTACCCTTTTCAGCATACTTCTTTTCGAGTGCAGCTTGGTAAATCCTCAGCGACTTCCTTTTCAACTATCACTGGCTCATTTTCAGCGACTGTGGTTTCAGTTTTCTCCCCCTCAACATTAGCTGCCGGTTCAACAACCCTGTCAGCTTGCTCCCCCTCAAATTTTGCTGCCGGTTCATCAACCTTCTCAGCAATATCCATATTTTCAGTTTAGGGAGCACTTTCACTTGTAATATTTTTAGTTTGCTCCCCCTTAACATTTTCT
Source organism: Erigeron breviscapus (assembly GCA_034093135.1). Classification (NCBI taxonomy): domain Eukaryota; kingdom Viridiplantae; phylum Streptophyta; class Magnoliopsida; order Asterales; family Asteraceae; genus Erigeron; species Erigeron breviscapus. The sequence goes on along the minus strand of CM067171.1, from coordinate 125,239,884 downwards.
GCCGGTTCAACAACCCTATCAGCAATATCAACATTTGTTGCTGGTTCAACAACCCTATCAGCAATATCAACGTTTTCAGTTTGGGGAGCATCACTTGTAGCATTCACATTGTCAGTTGTTGGACCCTCCTCAACATTTTTCTCCCCCTTGGAAGCAGCTGAGGCACTAGTTACTTCCACTTTTTCTTGTTTGAGGAGGCCCAACATTTCTTTCATCATTCCCTTAAGAGAGCCCACCTCTTCTTCAAGTTTCTGTTCTCTGCTGATAGAATCTTCCAATAATTTTCTATCAACAGCAGCTGATGAAGGAGTTTGATGAGAGGATTGAATTTTGAGAGAAGAAATTTCTTTGGTGAGGGTGGAGAGAAAATCATCTTGATTTCTGAGAAAAAGGAGACGGTGTTAGTGAGTTGGAGAAGGTGGGCAGTGAGAAGAATATTGGATTGCTTGAGTTCATTAAGCGCTGACAAGATGCCAGGCACTTCAACAGCTTTCGCTGAATGGACTTTTTCTTTGAACTTGTCCAGCGAGGCAGAGATAGAGGAGTTGGAGGTGCTGACTTTCTTCATACTTTCATGCAACAGATTTTGATTTCTTCTAAAAAGTTGCTCATTGGACCTGGTGTGTGTGACTTGATTCTTTGTAATCCCAAACACCATTCCTTGAAGTGTAGAAATCTCATCCTTCAAATGATTATTGCCAACAACTAACTCCTCAAACTTGGCAAGTGCCCCAAAATTCATCTCAGCCATCTTGTCCACTAACCAGGCGTACAAATACTCATGCCTGTTCCCTTGACTTTGACAAATTTGCAACCTTCTTAAAATTTCTTGCAGCTGGTATGTTTCAACATAATCTAAACAAGGCAAGTTAACAGCAGTGAAGGCAGTAGTCGCTTCCTTGGAAGAAGGTACTTTTAGATCCTTTAGCGACACTGGATATTTAGAACATGGAAGTCCAAAGAAATCAGGGTGATGCAATGGGGGCACTTCCATGATGATCTCTTCATCGATCTCCTCGTCCTCATTAGGAATCTTCGCTTCATGCCCAGGAGATGGAGTACATAAATGTTCTCCAAAGTACCCAACTGGCTCATGGTAAACAGTGGGCCTTGGAGAATAGCATGTAGGAGGAGGCATATCCGGCAAGGTGTCAGCAGAATTATCAAATTGAGTAGGAGGAGAAGTAACTAACACATAATTAATTTCTTCATTGAAGTCTTCGCTGGTCACTTCATCCTCTTCCTTTTCTTCAGTGGCAGCGAGTTTGACTTCAGCATCATCATCTTGTTGACTGAACTCGCTGCCCAACTCCTCATCAGTTTCAGCACCTGATGGAGAAACATTTGTCTCGGTCCCTGCACCAACAGGTTCGGAGACAGAAAAAGAGATAGGGGTAGGGTCAATTGGTGCCTCAGTCTCAGTGTGTTGTTGCACCAAGACCTCATCGGCCGTAGACTGTGTTGTCTCTAGCATCACCTGTGATCTGGCTGCTGACAACGACTCAGAAGGGTTTTGAGAAGAAGGGGAAATATTTCGAGGGGTTGGACTTAGACCTCTAGTGGGTTGGGGTGACCCAATATCTTTACCAACCTCGCCTACAGAAGTTTGAGGTGGCTTCCTGCTGTTCCCATTTGTCTCGTCAATAGCCTGTTGGGAGGCCGCTAAAGGGTTGGTTTGGGTACTAATGTCCTTGGGCGGTGAGGACTCCCTAGCGTTAGTAACACGTTTGCCCTTTCATACACTCCGCTTACATTTTGGGACGTCAGCGGAGGGTGAGGATTGAATAGTTTGAGTTGAGGATGTTGCCTTAGATTTTTTGGTCTTTTTGGAGGCTTGGGAGGTCGCTGGGGGGGTTTTCCAGCGAACCAACCTCAGAAAGCAATCTAGCATCCACAGCGACTGTACCAACCACTTCATCAGTAGGAAGTGCTGCCTCCCAGTCGCTGTCTTTGGGGTATAAAGAAGAGTTAAGAGAGAATAGTACCTCTTTCATATGAGAAGTAAAACGAGCAACCAAGTGTTCAGCAGGTTGCTTGTAAATGTTGTTGCCAACCCTCTCTTTTGGAATAGTGGTGGCCTTTGGCAGCACATATTCTTCACCCAGCGCCTCCTTAAAAATGAGAGAGAAGAATCTTGTGAAGGGCACTGTGTGAGACCTGTTGTTCATGTTGATCTTGTTCTTCATATCATTGAAGATCAGCTGGGCATAATCCACATATCTCCCTTCAGCGAGGGCATGAATCATTGGCATAGATGTTGTGGATGCCTGATTGTAAGATCGAGAATTTCCACACTGAATCACATGGGTGAACAGTACCCTCCAGATCCCAGGAAGATTTTGCTTTAGAGGATTTCCTGGGATCGCTGGAGGATTCTTCAAATTGTAATTATACCCAATGGAAGGCAACCATGCCTTCCAATCATCATCACTCGCTGGCTCCACAAACTTATTCTCATCAGTCTCTTATGTCAGCCTTAGGGTTTGGCGAAGAGATGCCGGAGTAACTGTGATGGTTTTCTCCCCCTGACGAACGGTGCCAGAAATAGACTTTGAGTTATCATCATACTCACAAGTCCACCAGAACTCTCGAAGAAGATGAACATAAATGAGTTATGGGTCCGCCATGATGCAATAGTTTGCAGGAGTTGCATGGATGAAATCCAGCATTGGCTTATATCCTTTTGTACCTTTTGGTACTTCAGACATGCGAAGATGATTGTTGGGTTTTACAATCATCTTCGAAGGAGAAAAAAAAACTTTAGAAGATTTTGTTACATTAACTGGCACATATTCTGGAGAATTTAGGTAAGTGATTGGTTCTTGTTCCTGAATTTGTGGTTCAGAAACTGGTGGATTTTGAGTAGAGGGTGTTGAAGAAGAAGGAATTTCAACACCTTCAGTAGGTTGAGGAATTTCAGATGAGGATGCCATTTAGGTGTTAAGAGATTTGATCGGAAAGGATGAAGAAGATGAACAGAAAGAGAGAAATATGAAGAGTTGTGTGTTTGAGAGGAAAATGAAGAGATTTTTGTGTGTGTAAATTGTGGTGAGAGAAAGGAAACGGAATTATATAGGGTATGGTGGTGGGCCACGATCTTACACACGAAAAAGTTTCTCTCTCCTCCTTTTGTTTAACAGTTGTAATCAACAACTGTTTGTATATATATATAAATATATATATATATATATAATATATATATATATATATATATATTTTACTATATATATATATATATATATATATAGGGGTGGGATAAATTGAGTCCAGCTTAATTTGAGTCCAAAAAGGGTCCATGTAACTTACACATGTGTAAGTCGTGGTGGCGGTGGTCGCCGTCGCCGGAAAATCATGGTGGTGGTCGGAGATGATGGTGGTGGTGGTAGGAGGTGGTTGGAATTTGAGGAGATGGAAGAAAATCAATGGACTCAAATTGGATTCAAAATAAGCTGGACTCATTTTATCTTTTCTATATATATATATATATATATATATATAAATATAATGTGTGAAATACGTATGTATATAATATATTTAAAGCATGTTGTGTGTAACGTATTAATAATGGAAAAGAAAATCTTGTCCACAAATACTCGAGTATACGCCGTATTTGCAGACGTTACTTGTCAATCAGACTGTCATGTGCAGACAGACGACGTGATCAAGGAAGAAATCGAGGTGACCTTTCAGTTTGAATTTTAAAACATGTGGTTCAAAATTTGGCCACGTCACCAACATAGTTACATTGAAAACACTTAGTTTCAAAAATATCCTATGTTTTATTAAATAAGAAATTAAGATTAAGAAAAACATTTAATAAAAATTAAATGCCTTTTCCTTCAGCACCTTTTTGAGAAAAAAAGTTTGGATGCTGAAAGCATTTGATGATTAAGAAAGATCACATGCTGGATATACTCAGCATGTCTAATGTTCTGTCAGCGACTTCACAACTAATGTTGGTCGCTGACAATGAATACAGTTTTTGGCAAACTGTCAGCCATCAACGGATTTAAGAAGTCTTTACCAGAGCCGTTTGCTACTGGACTAGATGAAGACTTTTAGCTCTCCATTGCTTTATTTTGCTTTTTCCCAAAGCAACAGGGATCAATGGATTTAAGAAGTCTTTACCAGAGCCGTTTGCTACTGGACTAGATGAAGACTTTTAGCTCTCCATTGCTTTATTTTGCTTTTTCCCAAAGCAACAGGGATCAATGGATTTAAGAAGTCTTTACCAGAGCCGTTTGCTACTGGACTAGATGAAAACTTTTAGCTCTCCATTGCTTTATTTTGCTTTTTCCCAAAGCAACAGGGATCAACGGATTTAAGAAGTCTTTACCAGAGCCGTTTGCAGAGACATATTCAGCCTCAGTGGTGGAGATGGACACTGTGTGCTGCTTTTTACTAGTCCAACTAGTCAGCTTCCCCCGCAACAGTTGACATCCTCCACTGGTGCTTATGCGATCAAGCATGCACCCAGCATAGTCAGAGTCAGAATATCCAACTAAATCAAAGTTGGAGTCTTTTGGGTACCATAGACCCAGCGTGGGTGTACCCTTGAGATATTTGAAGATGCGCTTGACAGCGAGAAGATGAGATTCTCTAGGAGAAGCTTGATAGCGAGCACAGAGGCATGTTGCAAACATGATGTCTGGTCGACTCGCTGTGAGATACATCAGTGAACCAATCATGCCTCTATAGTGAGTAGGATTCACATACTTACCATCAGGGTCAGCATAGAGATTATTAGGAGGGGACATGGGAGTACCTTTTGGAGTAACATGGGTGAAGTCAAATTTATGCAACATATTCCGAATATATTTTTCTTGATTGATAAAAATTCCAGTGGGAAGCTGCTTAATTTGTAATCCTAAGAAGAAGGTTAATTCACCCATCATACTCATTTCAAAAGTACTAGACATGAGAGCGCTAAACTTTTGACAGAGTTTTGTAGATAAGGAACCAAAGATTATATCATCGACATAAATCTGAACATACAGAACATCAGCTTTCTTCTTGTAGATAAAGAGAGTGCTGTCGATGGTTCCTCTACGAAAGCCATGGTCTAAAAGAAAGGTAGAAAGAGTGTCATACCAGGCTTTGGGAGCCTGTTTGAGACCATAGAGAGCTTTATTAAGTTTGTAGACATAGTGAGGATGCTTTGGATCCTCAAAGCCAAAAGGCTGCTTAACATAGACTTCTTCATCAAGAGTACCATTGAGAAAGGCACTCTTGACGTCCATTTGGTAGACAGTGAAGCCTTTGTAGGAAACATGGGCAAGAAAGAGACGAATGGCTTCAAGGCGAGCGACTGGAGCAAAGGTTTCGTCATAATCAATGCCTTCAGCTTGAGTATAACCTTGTGCAACCAGTCTTGCCTTATTTCTGATAACTACACCAGCTTCATCCATCTTATTCCTGTAAACCCATCGTGTGCCAATGGGTTCCTTATAGGGAGGAGGAACAAGAAACCAAACGTGATTTCTTTCAAATTGTGTCAATTCTTCTTGCAAGGCTTCCCCCCAAGAAGGATCAGCCATGGCTTCTCCAATGTTTCCAGGCACAATTTGAGATAAAAAATTGACATAGAGACAAGTATTACTTGTCGCTGATCGAGTTTGGATACCATTGTGTGGATTACCAATCACATGGTCAAGAGGATGATCAGCAGTCCATTGGAGTGCTGGTGTATGAATAGAAGAAGAGTGAGTGACAGCGGATAAGGTAGTGGTAGGATCATCTAGGGTAAGAGAGTAATTAGAGAGATCAATAGTAAGAGAAGGTTCAGAGTTGCTGACAAGAGGTTTACTGATAACAGTGGGTACCTCTTGCTGAGGATTATCATCGTCAGCGTCTCCTTAAATAGGATTCGCTGAAGCATCATGAAAGATATCTTTAGCGACACTGTCAGTGATTTGAGTCTCAGCCGAGGGAGTAAGACCATTGGAATTAGCATTGACTGACCTAAGAAGAGGCTCAACTAGATCAATAGAGTAAATGTGAGCAGCCACATACTCGTCATTTACTGAGTGACTTGAAAGTCATCAGTAGGTGAGTTAGCAACATCATGAGGTATCGCTGACTCTATTGGAGGATCAGCAAGATCACTGAAGATTACTTCAGCGGATGATTGACTAGGGAGATCACCTAGAGCTGAACAACTTTCATCAAAGGTAACATGAATTGATTCATCGACCCTTTGAGTATTAAAAACTCTGAAAGCCTTACTAATAGAGGAATATCCCAGAAAATAGCCATCATCAGCCTTGGGATCAAACTTACCTAAATGATCTTTATTGTTTAGAATAAACACTGGACATTCAAAGACATGGAAATACCCATTTCTTGCCTTTCAGAATTTCATAGGCAGTTTTGTCATGTCTCTTGACAATAAGACACCTATTTTGAGTGTGGCAAGCAGTACCAACTGCTTCAGTCCAGAATTTACTAGGAAGAGAGGACTCACTGAGCATAGTTCGAGCGGCTTCAATGAGAGTTCTGTTTCTCCTTTCAGCCACTCCATTTTGCTCAGAAGTACGAACAGAAGAGAAGTTTTGTGCAATCCCTTGATCAGCACAAAAACTGTCAAAAGTATGGTTTCTGAACTCAGCGCCATGATCGCTTCTAAGTTCTTTAACCCGTATGCTGTTGAGGTTTTCCATCTTTTTGATGAAATTTATAATTTCCTCAGCAGCATCACTCTTGGAATGAAGAAATATTGTCCAAGTATATCGTGAATATTCATCCACAATAACTAAGGTGTATCTGCTACCCCTTAGACTTTGGACATTCACTGGACCAAAAAGGTCCATGTGAAGTAGATGGAAGCAGCCATGGATAGAATTGGCTTGTTTGATTTTGAATGTGGCCATGTGACTTTTTCCTTTTTCACAAGCACCACAAAGTCTGTCCTTCTCATAAGTGAGAGGAGGAAGGCCTCGAACAAGATTTTTCTTGGCTAAGGAATTGATTGTTTTAAAATTCACATGCGACATACGCTTGTGCCACAACCAATTGATTTGTGAGGCAGCTTTGAAAAAGAAGCAGGTCTCACTGTCAGTCTTGACAGGAGTGAAATCTACCAAGTAGATATCCCTTTTTCTAGGAGCGACCAAGACTACCTCTTTATTGATGTCAATAACTGTGCCTTGATGCTTATCAAGGATAACCTTGTAGTTAGCATCACACAATTGACTGATGTTGTTCAGATTGTGTTTCAATCCATTCACATAGGCAACCTTTGTGAATTTTATCAGCCCATTGGAGAGAGACCCATATCCTTCAGTTTGGCCAGTAGAGTTGTCACCAAGCACAACTGTGGGACCATCGGTCGACACATAGTTATCCAGCAGGTCTTTGCATCCAGTCATGTGTTTTGAACAGCCACTGTCCAAATACCACACTTCGTTTTCCTAGCGAGGCCTGCATGGATAACAACAGAAGGATTTAGGTAGAATCAAGATTCTCTCCACTAACAGTATCATCAGCAGAGATGGAAGAAGGGATAGAAGGATCAGCGATTTCATCACTGGGAGAATCATCAACGATTTGATGAGCAGGAAGCATATCACGATTTACCTCATAAGTAAAGTATTGATCCTCAGAGGTATAAGTGATAGTGTTTCCTGAGTCAAGAACGAACATGTTATTTACGAATTATTTCTCCCATATTCAACTAGAATATCACCAAGAGCACTGGAAATAACTTGTTGAGATTGAGGGATGGAGATTCGCTGAGAAGAGATGAACTCAGCGATATTGTCCTCATTAAGAACAACTGCTTCACCCAAGCTGACATCAGATTCAGCTGGAGGAGTTGGCTCACTGACCACAGAGGTAGAAGGAGCAGCAGAAGCTGAGGAAGGATTTGGTTGAATGACAACTTCAGGAGGATTCCTGGATTCTTTGTCATTACAATCAGCAGCAATGTGTCCTCTTTCACCACAAAGATAACACTTTCTTCCAATTGGGTTTTGTTTCTGACTTTGAATTAGAAACTTCTTGAGTTGTGAGGACAAATCGTTTACACGTTTAGTCAACTCACATATCTCATGATTGGGGGAAGAGGTTGTAGCTACTGAATAAGTCTTTTTCTTCCTAAACTGAGGAGGAAGAGACTTGGGAATAGGATCAAGATTCTCTCCACTAACAGTATCATCAGCAGAGATGGAAGAAGGGATAGAAGGATCAGCGATTTCATCACTGGGAGAATCATCAACGATTTGATGAGCAGGAAGCATATCACGATTTACCTCATAAGTAAAGTATTGATCCTCAGAGGTATAAGTGATAGTGTTTCCTGAGTCAAGAACGAACATGTTATTTACGAATTATTTCTCCCATATTCAACTAGAATATCACCAAGAGCACTGGAAATAACTTGTTGAGATTGAGGGATGGAGATTCGCTGAGAAGAGATGAACTCAGCGATATTGTCCTCATTAAGAACAACTGCTTCACCCAAGCTGACATCAGATTCAGCTGGAGGAGTTGGCTCACTGACCACAGAGGTAGAAGGAGCAGCAGAAGCTGAGGAAGGATTTGGTTGAATGACAACTTCAGGAGGATTCCTGGATTCTTTGTCATTACAATCAGCAGCAATGTGTCCTCTTTCACCACAAAGATAACACTTTCTTCCAATTGGGTTTTGTTTCTGACTTTGAATTAGAAACTTCTTGAGTTGTGAGGACAAATCGTTTACACGTTTAGTCAACTCACATATCTCATGATTGGGGGAAGAGGTTGTAGCTACTGAATAAGTCTTTTTCTTCCTAAACTGAGGAGGAAGAGACTTGGGAATAGGACCAAGAATGGACTTGCCATTTGATCGAGTATTAGAAGAGGAAGGGCCAGAATGAGTCTGAAGAACTCGCTGACCTCCTTGCTGAGGAGGTCTGACCTGCTGAACAGGTTTGGGTTACTGAGGTATATGTGTTCCCTTTGGTACATAGACAGGGTTAGGTTGCTGATAGCGAGCATCAGCAAACTTAGCTCGTATTTTCATCAAACGATCATGCATAGCAGACTTATTGCCAGCATGAGAGAAGTTAGAGGAAGATGAAGGCTGAGACGCAGGACGTTCAGCGACTACTGAGGGAACAAGATTCTCAGCAGGTTGACTAGCAGACTTAGCTCGCTGAGGAGTGCTGTAGTCATATGGGATAGCGACCATGCTTTTTTTGAAATGTTCAACAGCCTTGGACTTAACAGTCAAGGGCTGAGGAACAAGAGGCTTATAATCATCATTTGAAGAGCTCCCTTCAAATGTTTGGGAAGGAGAATATTGAACTCTTCCTTCGTTATGCATCATATCAATGATAGGATAATTTGGAAAGATTGCTTTTGCAAAACTAGCTGAAGAACTGGGTTCATCATGTGAAGAGGAAGTGCTGGGGGAGGATGATTCATCATTTAGTTCAGAATGATAATCGTTCATGCCTTTGATGAAGTAATACTTCAGCATTTCCTCACGAGATGCAAGAGCACTAGGAGGAATCCTCTCTTCAGAAGCAGGACTGTCGCTGAACATATTGGTAATGACAGCAGCAGTTTCATAATCACCACCGATTATGGCTTTGATTTGAGCAGGTACCTGCTTGCTGAAGATTTGGTTGTGAAGCCTGGAGGCTTTGGACCATGAGGTGACAATCTTTTCAAGGTCGGGAACCTCATTTTTCAGCTTCTCGTTAGATATTTGAAGAGTTTGATTGAGAAGCTTTTGAGATTCAAGCTCAACGTGGACATTTCTCAAGTCCTTGAACTTGTCTGTTTTATTACTTAGCTCAGCACTTACTGAGTTAAGCTTAGATTGAAGGTCAACACGAATAGACTCGACAAATTGAATATCACAAGTAAGAGATTCAAGAATTTTAGGTTTGTCCTCTTCAGAGGCAGAAGAAAAATTGCATACCTTCTTGATTGTGACATTCACCCACTGACTGGAGCACACTTGATCCTTTGTCAGCGCTTGTTCGTCAGCGAGGGCCATAAAGCAAATGGCATCAACAAAGTCCTCGATGTCAGATACGTCAGACTCAGCCCAGTCATGTTCTTCACCAACAATACGTTTGGCGGGAGCTTTGGCTTATTCCACTTCAACCATTTTAGCACGAAGCTCATAGTACTTCTTTTTGTATTCATCAGTAGGCTTGACTGATGAAGAAGAGTGCTTCGCTGCCTACAAAGAAGGAATAGAAACTTTGCATTCTATTTTATAGTGACCCCTTCCACCAGATCTCCAGCATTCTTCTTGCGATTTGTCCACCGCTGGTTTTTGTGAAACATTCGACCTACGACTGTTCCATTTTTTAGAATATCTTTTACCAGCGATGAGAGCAAATTGCATGAAGTCTGAGAACATCTCTTGTCTCTCCTCGAAATCGAGGTCATTGACAAGGTCTTGGATGTGAGAAGGGGTTGAATGGCTGTTGTTAACATGGATAGTGCTAACTTCAGCAAAAACGAGTGCAAGAGGGTCATGAATATGAGGAGCATTAGATAGAGAAGTAGAAGATGTAGCAGATGACCCAACATGCCTTTTAGAGTCAGCCTCAGCTCTCAAGTTTTGAGCAAGGGCTCTCGCTTCAAATTGAAGAGTGCCATAGAGTGACTCCAAGTCATGCTGTTTCAGCTGCTTAGTGGTTCTAAGGATTTGTCTTAGACCTTGCCATTTGATGGGCAGGCTGTCAATGAACTTGTGGCATACTTCAAGCATATCATGCTCTATGCCAGCGTTTGTCATGTCATTCAGAAGACATTTGAACCGATTATAGGTGCCATCCAGACTCTCATTAGGAAGAGAAAAGAATCCTTCATAGGCACGTTTAAGATCTATCTTTTTGGTAGCAAGAACATCTTCCGTACCATCAAATCTGGTACAAAGATTATCCCACACCTTTTTAGCAGAAGAAAGTTTGATGACAGATTTCATTATGTCATCTGGAAGGGTGTTTATAATTAAATTTCTCAACCGAGCATCCAGATTGACAAGCCTACGCTCATCATCTGTCCATTGTACTTCTGGTTTAACAATCTCAGTAACAACTTCAGGAGCATCAGTAGTGGCTCCTGGTGTCCTGGAAACCAGAATCGGTACATATGGTCCCTTGGTGAGAATGGTCATAAGGTAGGGTTCAACTCCTACAATGTGTAGGAGCATTCTCTCCTTCCAAGATCCGAAATCATGGGTCTCGAATCTTGGTAGGATGGAAATATACCCAAAATCTCTGGTATTAACCAGAATAGGAACCTGAGCCATGTAAATAGTAAAGAAAAGAAAACAGAAAGTTTAAAGTAAAGTAAAGAAAGAAAGATAATCTTGCAAACACTTTTCAGATCAGTTCAAGTGTATCGAAACACTGCTCTGATACCAACTGAAAGTCCCAAGTTTGCACAGATTTGTAATTAACAACTAATGTAAATTACTCTAAGAACATAAGACACAAAAGTAAATAAGTTTAATCATAAGTAACATTGATTAAACGGTGAATACATGGTCGGTTTACAAAGAAAGAAAAGAGAAAATATTGTTAAGTTTTTGACACACTAAAAACCTAACAATTATACAAAAAGAGAAAAACACACTAAGTGTAAAATGTGGAACACACCAACAGAGTTGCGGCTAGGTCAAGTGATGCCTTTTATAGGGTAAGAGAAGGCATCACATGACAACCCAATAGATGTTGACACATGAAAGGTTGTCAACCATCTATTGGTGTGTAAGACTGTTCTACAGGAATCTCTTTCTCTATCTTGTTTGTTTCCAAAACGAGTATGAAAGAGAAACACCTTAGTACCATTTAGGTACAAGGTCACATGTCTTAATTCTGCTTTATCAACACGTGTCCTTGGGGACCAGTCTTCTTATCTTCATCTTCCCGCCTATATTTGACTTACAAATCTTGGGGTGAGTCATTGAACTTATCCTTTAACTCGAAGATAATTGATGATCGATGAGGAGTCGCTGACCAAGTGCAGCGCTGAGCCTTCTCAGCGAATCCATGACTCAACACCAAGCATTTACGGTAGCAATTTTGTTCAACAATTGGAGTTGCAATGTTTTTAATGTTGAACATAATCATGTTGGAGCTACAAAAAGCTGCAAACTATTGACTATAGTATATAGATTCATGTTGGTTCAAGCTCATCTGTGTGCTTCCATAGATTTTTCTTTTAAACCATATATTCTTGAAAAATACATAGTGGTATTTGATTTGAATATATATATATACATCTAAGTTTATAATAATACTAGAAAAATTCCCGCGCATAGCGGCGGAGACGATAGTTCCTACTTTTACCCATGTTTTGACTCGGAGTTTGAGATGCGTGATCGGCGAGTGTTATAATTCCGGTGAATTCTTGAAATCCGGCGAGATAGAGAAAAATGAAGAAAGAGAGATATAGGAAGAGAAATATGAAAGGACCACAGGGACCACAGATGTGAAGGGACCATTTGTCATGTTCTTAACTATACAATCTTTTTGTTATATTTTAAAAGTGTGTCAAATGACCATATTGTTCTTTGTACAAGATGAGAATGGATGGTCTTCATCTATCATGTTGAAGATGAATGACTAAGATCGTGTCTTAACTTAAAAAGTTGAAGTCTTAAAATTCCTAGGGAAGGGTAGACGATATGCTTTATATATGAGTATAGATATATAACAGCTAAGATCGTGTCTTAACTTAAAAAGTTGAAGTCTTAAAATTCCTAGGGAAGGGTAGACGATATGCTTTATATATGAGTATAGATATATAACAGCTAAGATCGTGTCTTAACTTAAAAAGTTGAAGTCTTAAAATTCCTAGGGAAGGGTAGACGATATGCTTTGTATATGAGTATATATATATATATATAAACTATGTGGTTACTTACTATACACATATGTACCAGGGTGGAAAAGGCTTTCCTCTTGGAGGAAAGACCAGGGTTCAAATCCTGGCAATGGAGAGTATTATGGTGTTTATAGATTAGAATAGGAGTAGAGTAAAATTTGTTGTTAAAAAAAAAACGTGGTTGCTTACTATGTTAACTACTTAAAATCCTCAATATGTATTCTTTATCACCTTTCTAGATGGAAAAAACCGTCTTATATGGTCTGATGTCGGGCTTAATGACCTATACATAAAAATCTGCCACATTCAAATATAAAGTTTTAAAAATGAATAAGGATAGACAATTGATGTTTGTATTCTGTTATGCTTGATTGCATGAGTGACGTCGACCCCCATTAACGTGGTGTCATATCAAAACACAATCTTTTCAAAAAGAGGTGTGATCCCCCGACCTTTGGCCAATTTGCATAGAAATGTTATTGAAATACCCTATCTTGGGATCCTTGTGTCGAGATTGGCAACATTAGGATAGAAACCCAATTTTGGTCTCACAGATTCTCTTGAGAGGAAAATTTAAAATGCAATGATCTTGTGTATAACAAAAGTAAGCTTCCTAATCACATATTAACCAATCAAAAGTCTTAATTTCATGATTTTGATGTTTGCTTATGTCATTATTATTATTAAGATTAAGATTCATATTGACAGTAAAATTCGTTAGCTCATATTTACTAGGCTTAAAAGCCTTTTACTCAGAATCAAATCGATAACATTAAGACTTTTGATGATTTGGCGACTTTCTTTTATTATATAGTAAATCCTTCGATTTTAATTTTCCCACATATATACTGAAAACGATACGTGAAATCATATATAAATGGAGTTGTATCCCAGTGTTGCTAATCTCGACTCATTTTTAAGTATCCCAAGAAAAGGTATTTCAGAAACATTTCCATCCAAATTTGCACAAAGGTCGGGGGATCCAACCATCGTCTGAAAAGATTGTGTCTGGATACGGTGTTCAATTCCGGGTAGCGCCATGTTAATAGGGTCGACGTTACTCATCCAACCCTGCGTTATAGATTACAAGAATTGATTGTGGCAAATAAGCTTTCATTCCTTAAACTTTATATATGGGTGTGGGCCGTGTGGCTCATATCTATAATGAATATATTGACGATTTTGAGGAGTTAATGAAGTAACCACGTTTTGTCTAATTTTTGTTAATCAAATACCACTTTATAAAAAGCAATTAACATCTAACAAGAGTTTGTAAAATTTTCAAACTTGATCTACATAGATCTACTAAATGAACAGAAAATATATATATACTCCGCAAGCATTATACAGTTATAATATGCTAATGTTATTTAAACAAACCATTCAAATATTCTTCCAAACCATTCAACCTATCGTTCAAATAGACAAACTTTAGCTTAAGCAGGTAGCAATGCTGAAATATGCAAAAGACAAACCAAATCTTATGTCTCTATTTAAATGAAAAAATTTCATGGTAAACAAAGAGATGAGGGAACTGAGACACTAACCGCCTTTCTCTAACATAAAATCTCTTTCTTTCACAAGTAAGGCCTCGGCCTCATCATCTAATAATAGCCTCATCTCCAAGATAACATCACCCCTCATATCTAAAACAACCTAGAGAGTAACAAGCCTAGTAATAGCCTGATCTCCAAGGTATAATTTTGTTATGCACGCTAATGACATCTTTGTTATTAGCAAAATCCAAAATTTTAAAGAGGTTTATTTATTTATTTTGACTATAAGGGGGTTGTGTTTTATGCTTAGACAACATAAAGAAGTCTAAAATTATCTAATGACTCATGATCTATCCCGGTAATGCAGCAAGACGATTAAAACCATAGGGAAGGTGATGGCGGCGAGACGTAGGAGGTAAATGCATGTGGTGGTGGTGATGGCAGCGAGACGTGGGTACGGTTTGTTTTTGTTATAAGAGGGGTAGTATAGATATTGTAGATCGTGGATAGGGACATGAAGGATAGGTTATATAATAAATGAGGAATATTTAAACCTTTCAAGGTCTTAATTTTAAGAAATGTCAAAAAATAGAAAACTTCAAAACCTTTTATAATGTATTATAGATAGATTTTTCATTTAGCCAAATGGTATAGTAGTAAGGAGACATGTTTCCTCACAAGATGTCTCAACTCTTAGAACGAGTACTACCCTAGACATATTTCGAGGTGCTCACGTGCATTTAATTTCACCTATGATGTGTCGCAGTAAATTTTCCTTTACAGATCTGATCGAGGGGTTTAAATTGAGGTTCCATTCAGTGTGGGGATGCTCTGTTCATTTAGCCTAATTAGTTTAAAAACATTTACTTACAGTGTATTTAAAAAGTTTGTGAAATAAAATATAGATATCAAAGATATAAGTTTATTAAAGTTGAAGTTTATAAAATAAAGACTGGCATTTAATTATACAAAAGAGTACACATAGAGTATTGTTTAGAAGTAGAAACATCTCTTTTAAGCCAACTTAGATAGAAATCAATTTTGCACCTATTAAAGTGATGATCATACCTCAAGAATCAACGTTTAAGAATAGTACATTAACCCAAAAGCTTAACTCAAAAGATATCAATTGCCAACGTGGGTTAAGCCACTTGGTAAAAGCTATGGCCATCAAAGTTCAAATCTTAACAATCATGTTTGTTGGTGTATTGAAGTAGAATGGAAGTAGTCTAGAATTAGTTTGTTGTTAAAAAAAAGATATCACATGCCAAAAACTCAAATTATCCAATATATTGTAAGACGATACACTGTACAAATTAAAAAAGAAGAAAAAACTACAACCAAATCAAAGAAAACACACTCCTAACAGGTAAATTAATATCCATGAACATTTTTGATAATTAGTTGGATCTGAAATTTTTTCACGCGATTGTTTTCATAAAAGTCTTATCTTTAGTAAATCATGATTTGACTCATTTTTGTGTTTTGAAATAATTAAATCTCGTTTGCAAGCATAAAAGTAAGTATTTGATTGATTTTCTTTACCCAATACCAATTTGTCTTGATTTTTCATAATAAAGTTACGTGATAATAATAAGGGCTAATTACTTGGAAAATCTCTCAACTTGTCACTGAAACCTTTTCTGGGGCTCCAACAAAAAAAGTTCTATTTGAGGGTATGAAAACGGCTAAAACTATTTTTGGGTCTCGTGTAAGTAGCCGGTCAAAAAAAAATTTGAATGTAATTTCTCTTTTATTTTATTTCATTTATGGATTACATGGAAATTCCAAGTCATATCTCTATACAAAACACCAAATATAATATATATATATTATCTCAAAAACAAAATATAATATATATATTTTTGGGTTCCATCTCCATTCCATCTTCATATCCTCCGACCATCCTACCGCCGACACCACCTAAATCCGATTACCCTTGTGCCATTACAGATTTGGGATGCCATAATCACATATTCCCTATGGTAACGTCAGCTCATCATCAACATCACTAATATATAATCACATCACCGGAAAATAAAAAACAACATACAATTTTTCCGGCCACCCCAACACCACCACCACAAAGATCCGCCACAAAACTCATGAAACAATTTGAATAATCCTGATTGCATCTTTGTCCCCATCTAACCATTCTCATGATCAACTCTTATTGAACAACCTAAGTTAAAGATGTGAAGCCTTACTTAACACCACCGTAAAGTCTCCATAGCCGCCACCATAAACACCGGTACTATTCCGACAACGAATCTTAATACCCAAATCTGACACTTTTAAATTAATCAATCTTATTTGTTTTTCACCCAAAAAAGTTCTTCACAGATCAGTTGTGAGGAAGCCAAAATTATATCTGGAATGTGTTTGTGAAATTGGTAGATGGGTTTTGCAGATCCAGTGATTTGTAATGAAACCGTTTTGGTAACTTCGTATCCAATGAAGTTTACGACGCCGACAGTGGTGGTTTTGAAATGGAACTGGCTAGATGCTGATATGGTACAAGGGAATATAAAGAAGTGGCTAAATTGCCTCAGAAAAGGTTTCAATGACAAGTTGAGAGACTTTTCAAGTAATTAGTCCTTAAAAATAAGGATAAAACCGGCTAGCTACTGTACATGTCAGCAAAAAGTGGTCACGGTCCTACAATTGTAATTTTAGCCGTTTTCATACCTTCAAATAAAACTTTTTTTTTTGTAGCCCCAGAAAAGGTTTCAGTGACAAGTTGAGGGATTTTTCAAGTGTTTAGCCCTAATAATAAAGCTTTAGTTTCCAATAAAAACGAGATTTAAGAGTTAAATAGTTACGATATCTATGAAATTTAAAAATAAAATGACTAACTTGCTTGATTTGGGGAGGATAAACTTGGATTTTGGATTTGGAAGAGAAAGTGTATGTGTTCTTGAGTTTTAGAGTGAAAAAGAAAATAAAGTGTGAAAAGTGCGTATTGTGTGTAAAGAGTGTGGTGACATCCTTTATTTATACACGCATAGATAGGGTTTGTAAAGTACTTTTATTTTCTCGAAAAATTATTATTTGACGTGTAATTAAATGACTTAGTTTTACTACATGGATCACTTTAAAAACATGTTATTATACAATTTCTTTTTATTATATATTTTTTTGAATTTTATTTGACATTTTTGAGTGACAACTAGAAACCTTGAAGTCCTAGCGGCCAAGCTCCTAACTATGGTTTCTCACCAATTGGACTCTGTAGAAACTCTTTATTACTTATTATTCTCATGAAATTACAATTTATGAACTCGCTCTAAGCGATCTATGAATTATAATAATGATACACTCGAGTGACAGTTGTTACATCTTATGTTTTTGTGAAACTTTAGGGCTGGTGTTACGAACACCGGCATACCATTTTGTATTCAAAGCCGACAAACATGCAATCGATCTTCACTTTTTCTTTATATATATATATATAGGAGAGAGATCAAATGATAAGGTGTCTTAAGGAGAGATGGGAGAGTGAACCAATCAGAACGTGACATGTGGCTTTTAAAAAAAAAACGCGGTGGCATTTTTGTAAATAATTTGACTTCAAACCCAAGCTGACCCAAACCCAAGCTGACCCAACCCAAGCTGACCCAACCCCAAGCTGACCCAACCCAACCCCAAGCTGACCCAGACCCCAACCTGACCCAGACCCCAAGCTGACCCAAGCTGACCCAGACCCCAAGCTGACCCAACCTCAACCCCAACTGACCCAAGTGACCCAACCCAGAACCCAAGCTGACCCAAAACCCATAATCTACATTTGTGTAGATTAATCTACATTTGTGTAGATTATGTGTAAATTGTGTCAAGCTGACCCAACCCCAAGCTGACCCAAGCTGACCCAGACCCCAAGCTGACCCAGACCCCAAGCTGACCCAACCCAGAACCCAAGCTGACCCAAAACCCATAATCTACATTTGTGTAGATTAATCTACATTTGTATAGATTATGTGTAAATTGTGTCAAGCTGACCCAACCTGACCAGACCCCAAGCTGACCCAACCCAGAACCCAAGCTGACCCAAAACCCATAATCTACATTTGTGTATATTAATCTACATTTGTGTAGATTATGTGTAAATTGTGTCAAGCTGAACCCAACCCCAAGCTGACCCAACCTGACCCAGACCCCAAGCTGACCCAACCTGACCCAAGCTGACCCAACCCAGAACCCAAGCTGACCCAAAACCTATAATCTACATTTGTGTAGATTAATCTACATTTGTGTAGATTATGTGTAAATTGTGTCAAGCTGACCCAACCTGACCTAGACCCCAAGCTGACCCAAGCTGACCCACACCCAGAACCCAAGCTGACCCAAAACCCATAATCTACATTTGTGTAGATTAATCTACATTTGTGTAGATTACGTGTAAATTGTGTCAAGCCCAAGCTGACCCAACCTGACCCAGACCCCAAGCTGACCCAAGCTGACCCAACTCCCAAGCTGACCCAACCCAGAACCCAAGCTGACCCAAAACCCATAATCTACATTTGTGTAGATTAATTTACATTTGTGTAGATTATGTCACTACAACAAAACAGGGCTTTTAGGACACCCAAAAACGTCCTATAATGTTACTTTATAGGACCTTTCTTTTAATAGGACCAACCGTACAAGCGTCCCATGTAAGGGGGTCGTAAAAAGTCCTGGAACTCAAAAAGCGTCCTAACATCTCAAATAAGATTATGAAACCAATATAATGGTCACATAATAAGTCTATGAACAACTCAATTAGGGTCCTAATAAAAACATATTAGGACACTTTTACAATGTTCTAACATGTGGCTACTCATTTTTAATCTTTTGATACACATACAAGCGTCCTTAAAAGTTATTTTATAGGACCCTTACCATGTAACATTATATATACTTTAGTACCAAGAAAAGAGTCCTAATATCTCAAATAAGATGATGAAACCAATATAATGGTCACATAATAAGTTTATGAACAACTCAATTAGGGTCCTAATAAAAACATATTAGGACACTTTTACAATGTTCTAACATGTGCTACTTTTAATCTTTTAGTACACATATAAGCGTCCTTAAAAACTAGATAATAAGACCCTTGGTATGTAACATTATATATACTTTAGTACCAAGAAAAGAGACCTAATATCTCAAATAAGATTATGAAACCAACTTAATGATCATGAAACCAACTTAATGATCGTTTACTGGTATATATCTCCCTAAATTGAGCAGTGTCATTATATAGTTGCTAACGAAATCACACTCGAATATCACAAGCGATTCTTATAACATAACAAACAAAATATTAAAAATTACAAAGTCATACTGTAATGTACTTTTGGGTACCATCCTATAACTTGATGCCACAATAGTGGAGCACTATAGTTAACATAAAATCTATGCTAACTTTGTTGTTACTTGCAATCTAACAGTAAACTATATGCTAGTGATTAAATAAACAGGTAGGAGCCTTTCAACCGAGTTAGTCTTCTTTTAGGCATCTAGCTATTCCATGTTTCAATTTATGCATTTTCTTCTTTGCCATCTGCAACATATTGCAACAAAATAGTCAGTCGTGCGGTAGCAATAGTAATAGGATGAGAACCTCATATCAACGGAATAACAGAAACTCACCCTGCAAGTCTTTTGTGGGCGTCATTTAGCCGTGTCTCTATTGCTTGTTCAGTCTGCTCACATCTTGAAGGCTTCACTGATCAGGCACTTAATGGTTCTACACGAACTTTCTGATTCTACGTTAGACACCAACTGGCTGCAGTCTAATAGAAATATAGAATAATGTCAAAAATCGATAAGCTTTGTTCTTTATTGTCATAAACACAAATTTCTGGCATTTTGAGATACCCAACCAGAGACTTGCCCATTTTACCATTTCTACATTCTAATTATCAAAATAGACCAAGTCCACACAATATATATGATATATATCAACAATAGCGAGAAGTCTTACAGAGCTCTGCAGCAGAAGGATTTCAGCTTTTCATAAAGCCTGGTCAAACAAAAGCAAAACTAAATAATGAGATGGTCAGATAAAGAAAGTAATTTAATAAACATCCGTATATATACACAATAATTACATACCTCATGTCCGATGTAGTTCCAAATTAGCCTTATAGGGCAGTCTTCGCGACTAGTATAGCTGCAAAACTAGCAGAAAAAAACACTTGATAAGACACGCTGAATGCAGTTAAAGTAGAGGACCATGATTTAGTATAGGGCAGGATGACGAACTAAATAAACAGCAAACGGACGAAGTGCCAATAGCTGTGTGTGATGGTTAAATGTAAGAAAGAAACGGCCACATTAGCCTTATACAACAGGAATAGAGATAAATAGTGAAAGATTAGTTTTGTTGATTATGCAGTTACCAAAGGAGCACATCTGCCATATCTATAGCAAAATATGCTGCTACACTTCTTGCATAACTTTTGCATATTTGTAGGCTTACAACCTTCATAGCTCAAAAAAATGATAAGGCAAAAAAAGATAATAATTTTCATGGATAAGGTCATAAGGGCATAAGGCAAAAAAAGATAACAATTCTTCATGATATGAGCTGCATGAATAATACATTCTCTTGGATGTTACTGAGCAAAAAAACTAAATGAGCCACTACTTATATTAAGAAGACACTCACAATTACTTCACAATTACTTTCAAAAACAAAAGTACCTCCATTGTTGCTTATAAGGTGCTCACTTCAGCGTAAAAATAGCAATTAATTCCTTTTCATTTAAAGACTCAATATTTTAACTCAACAAAAATGACTAGTACATCTGCTGTTATTAAAAAGTTATGCTACATAAACTTGAGATTGAGATAAATTACTAACCTTAACCTGTACATTGTACAATAAACTTTAACGCATATAAACGTCCATCTATAAGATACAGTAGGAGTTGGTTGGTTCAGTATCTCCTGAACACGTTGCGAGTTCAGCTGAGCTTCCGCTTCAGCTTCTTTTGTACATAAAACCTGTAGCAAATGCCTCTACTGTAAGAGCTTCTGCTTGTGAAAAACAAAATGATCAGATGCTTACGATAACTATAACGATAAGCACATTCAGATAAACATCTGGTCAAACAATACTATGGCTACGTCATATAAAAAATATTTGGTCAGCAATAATAAAAATATTTCATATCATGCTAACTATCAAACTTGACAAATTAGGTTACAACGAATCTATCAATGAGACAATAAATTTTTAAGACCTTTGAGAATATAACCTTGAGGAAGAAAAAGTCCAGGTTTAAGTGCCATATCACGATCCTTAATCACATGTGTGTAGCGCGAATTGACTGTCAGCAAATACGTACGATTTTCAAATGTGACCAGCCCTAAATATGAATGGAACTACAAAATTAACCATATATCATCAAATAATAACAGATATATGAATGAGTACGTTTGGAATCAAATCAAAACTTAACCATAAATCATCAAATAAAATAATACTACAAAATAATACTACAAAATAATACCGGAAATATCAATGGATACTTTTGGAATCAAATCAAAACTTAACCATAAATCATCAAATAATACTACAAAATAATACTACAAAATAATACCGGAAATATCAATATACAAAATAATACTACAAAATAATACTACAAAATAATACTACAAAATAATACTACAAAATAATACTACAAAATAATACTACAAAATAATACTACAAAATAATACTACAAAATAATACTACAAAATAATACTACAAAATAATACTACAAAATAATACTACAAAATAATACTACAAAATAATACTACAAAATAATACTACAAAATAATACTACAAAATAATACTACAAAATAATACTACAAAATAATACTACAAAATAATACTACAAAATAATACTACAAAATAATACTACAAAATAATACTACAAAATAATACTACAAAATAATACTACAAAATAATACTACAAAATAATACTACAAAATAATACTACAAAATAATATACAAATAATACTACAAAATAATACTACAAAATAATATACAAATAATACTACAAAATAATACTACAAAATAAACTCAAATAATATACAAAATAATACTACAAAATAATACTTAACCATAAATAATATCAAATAATACTACAAAATAATACTACAAAATAATACTACAAATAATATACAAAATAATACTACAAAATAATACTACAAAATAATACTACAAAATAATACTACAAAATAATACTACAAAATAATACTACAAAATAATACTACAAAATAATACTACAAAATAATACTACAAAATAATACTACAAAATAATACTACAAAATAATACTACAAAATAATACTACAAAATAATACTACAAAATAATACTACAAAATAATACTACAAAATAATACTACAAAATAATACTACAAAATAATACTACAAAATAATACTACAAAATAATACTACAAAATAATACTACAAAATAATACTACAAAATAATACTACAAAATAATACTACAAAATAATACTACAAAATAATACTACAAAATAATACTACAAAATAATACTACAAAATAATACTACAAAATAATACTACAAAATAATACTACAAAATAATACTACAAAATAATATACAAAATAATACTACAAAATAATACTACAAAATAAACTCAAATAATATACAAAATAATACTACAAAATAATACTACAAAATAATATACAAATAATACTACAAAATAATACTACAAAATAATATCAAATAATACTACAAAATAATACTACAAAATAATACTACAAAATAATACTACAAAATAATACTACAAAATAATACTACAAAATAATACTACAAAATAATACTACAAAATAATACTACAAAATAATACTACAAAATAATACTACAAAATAATACTACAAAATAATACTACAAAATAATACTACAAAATAATACTACAAAATAATACTACAAAATAATACTACAAAATAATACTACAAAATAATACTACAAAATAATACTACAAAATAATACTACAAAATAATACTACAAAATAATACTACAAAATAATACTACAAAATAATACTACAAAATAATACTACAAAATAATACTACAAAATAATACTACAAAATAATAGTACGATTGAGAGGCGGAGCTGCGGTGGATGTGCGATTGGGATCTGCGGTGGAGTTGTTGAAATAAATGGATATACGGTGGAGGTTCAATTAGATCTGCTCGGATTGTGAGATTTTGCGGTGGGTAGATTTGAGATTTTAATGGACAATGAGAAGACTTAATCGAAGACTTAATCGAGGGAAATTGAAAGACGCTAATCAGAGAAGACGTTCATTTATGTGATATGTGATCGTTATTACCAATTACCAAATCAATTTGAAAGACGCTAATCGAGAAGGACGTTTATTTTCCATGTATTCATTCAAAAATAAAGATTTTTGTGAAAACCAGGAAATAAATCTAGACCATTGGATCTGATCTAATCTAAGGCCAGGATCATGTTACAAAAAAACAACACGGAGGGGCAAAACTGTCATTTTGCACACACTATATAAAGCAAAAAAAAAAACGTCCTCCTCTTCATTCTTCTTTTCTCCGGCGACCAAAGCCTAACCTCGCCAGAAACCACCGCCGGTCGTCCTCTTTATTACACTAATATCGTTCATAGCCGTCGGTAATCAACGTCAAACATTCTCCACGCCGTCATCTTCATCTTCCTTTGATCTATTTTGTCCGATTCGTGTTGTTAATCTCCGCTGGAAAATTCAGAAAATTCAACTTCAATTAACATCGCCGCCGTCAATTAAAACAGTAATTGATTCTGAATTGTTAATCAATGGAGGAAGACGATGTGATAAACGATCAGGAACTCGAAGAAATAGTAAACAGTAAGTGAATCTGAAACACAAGCTGTTTGTATCTGTTTATATTTTCAGTTTATGGAATCACAAAATTGATGATCAATCTGAATCACTAGGTGTTTGTTTCTCTTAATGACAGTTAGATTTCATGTAATTTTGATAATTTGTAGGTTTGATTCAAACTGTTTGAAACTCAATATGGTTTGAATGTGATACACAAGGTGTTTATACCTTTCTGTTGATTAATGACAGTTAGATTTCATGTAATTGTGATTATTTGTAGGTTTGATTCAAAATGTTTGATACTCGATATGCTTAGAATGTGAAACACATGGTGTTTGTATGTGTTAGTGAAAGAAGGATTGTACCGAATCATATTATTGCTTAATGACGGTTAGTTTAATTTGGAGTAATTGTGATTATTTGTAGGTTTGATTCAAAATGTTTGATACTCGATATGCTTAGAATGTGAAACACATGGTGTTTGTATGTGTTAGTGAAAGAAGGATTGTACCGAATCATATTATTGCTTAATGACGGTTAGTTTAATTTGGAGTAATTGTGATTATTTGTAGGTTTGATTCAAAATGTTTGATACTCGATATGCTTAGAATGTGAAACACATGGTGTTTGTATGTGTTAGTGAAAGAAGGATTGTACCGAATCATATTATTGCTTAATGACGGTTAGTTTAATTTGGAGTAATTGTGATTATTGGTCATAAAGTGTTTGATCAAAATGACTGATAGGAATTGCGTGTCACAGGTTATGACACAGGTCTTGGCAGTTCAAATGTTACGCCAAAAACTACTATAACGATAAACCATGCAACACCAGAAGGGTCCTTGTTTCGTGAGCCAGGTGTTGATATAAAATATAGACCAGTTTTAGGAAGGAATTACGGAAGCCTAGAACAGTGCCAAAAAATGTACCAAGAGTATGCATATAGGGCAGGATTTGATGTTAGAAAGTCTAATAACAAAAAGACTAAAAGTGGGAGGATATACCAGAAGTGGTATATATGCAGCAGAGCCGGAAACCCACCAAATATAAAAGTGGACACACTAGAAAATTGTGGAAAGCCAATTAGGAAAAGCAATATAGAGCGTACAGGATGCAGGGCAATGGTGAGATTTGATGCCATAGGTGAAAAAGGGTATTTCAGGCTCGCTGTTTTCGATGAAATACACAACCACCTAATGGTTCCGCCTCAATACAGACACTTGTCAAAGCAGGAAAGGCAGCTCAAATATGCCGAACAACTGTTTGTCTACAACGCATCAGTATGCAATATAGGACCAACCAAGGCACACCAGCTTTATAGTAGCATGAAAGGATGTGACGAAAATGTCAATGGAACTGTAAATGATTTCAGGAATTGGTCACGGGACCTGAATGTTTATATCAGTGAAAGCGATTCACAAATGCTGATAAACAAAATGGAAGAAAAGAAAGAGTATTTCCCCGGTTTTTCGTTCTACTACAAGGCTGAAGATAGCGTGTTGCACTCGTTGTTTTGGGCAGATGAAGTTGCAAAGTGCAACTACAAGGAGTTCAATGACATTATGTCATTTGATGCCACATACCAAACGAACAGGTTTCTATTTTCTTTTTTTTTCTTTTTTTATTATTTCCTGAAAATAGAAGAAAACACATTGTGTTTTGGTTTCCAGAATTCATAAAGTGGCCATACACAACGTGTTTCAAATACAAAACACATTGTGTTGACAAAATTCATACAATAATAACAAAATTCACATGATCTTTGTGTTGACAGATACAACATGATGTTTGTGCCTTTCACCGGCATAGATAACCATGGTAAATGTGTCACATTTGCAGCGGGGCTCATACGCGATGAAAAGGCAGAAACTTACACTTGGCTGCTTAATTGTTTCATGGAGGCATTCGGTAAAGAGCCGATTATGGTGGTGACTGATCAAGACAAATCCATGGAAATAGCTTTAAGGAATGTATTTAAAACAGCCAAACACAGGTTGTGCATGTGGCACATTACACAGAAGTTGCCAACCAAGGTATGATTCCATTGACTCTGTTTTTAGATTAACAGAACCGAGCCTTAGATTGCAGTATAAGCAGAAGTATAAACATCCCTTCAAAAATATAAACACAACTCCTTATCACAGGTTAAGGACGCGATTCCAAGTATTGAAGATGAAGCAGAAAGAGATTTTAAAGAGCGATTTGACAGTATTGTATGGAACATGCAAATGGAACCGAAAGAATTTGAGGAAAAATGGGGACAGTTGATGGTCGATTTCTCACTGACGAATGATAGCTGGTTTAAACACATGTTCCAGATCAGGTCTTCTTGGATACCGGCTTATTTCATCGACACCTCAATGTTTGGGCTCATGCGAACAACCTCAAGATCTGAAAGTGAGAATGCCTTCTTCTCCCATTTCACGAGATCGGGTTCAAACTTGGTCAACTTTATGAGTGGGTTCGAATCAGCGATGCTGAAGCAAAGATCAAAGCAAGAGGGTTTGGATGCCAAGACAATTAAAACCACCAGAGTGTTTTGCACAAAGCTAAAAATCGAAAGGCATGCTGCAAAGGTGTATACACACACGATGTTTGAGATGATTCAGAAGGAGATTGAGGCCGCTCTATATTCGTGTTCATTGGCAAGGATGGCTACAGAGGAGTCTGGGCAAGTTTCTGTCATACAAGAGAATCTGCAAAATTCGAAGACTCTGCAATACAAGGTAAATAAAACTATATTTTATTGCTACTGATTGATTTAATTATACAATGGCCATAAACAAGGTGTTTCTATAACAAAACACATTGTGTTTTGGTTTCGAATTGTTCCTACTATGGCCATACACAAGGTGTTTCTAATCCAAAACACATTGTGTTTTGGTTTCAAGTACTTCATACAATGGCCATACACAAGGTGTTTGTTTCGAGTAAACAACATGCAAATATGCAACACTGATTGATTAATTATACATATAAAAAATCATTCTTAGTTTAATATAATATGAATTTATGTTGGTTGTGAAGGTACTTCATAACCGTGAGGATGGTTTGATAACATGTACATGTAGAAACTACATGAGATTTGGTCTCTTGTGTCGACATTGTTTTTGGGTCTTGAATTTCATATGGAACATCAATGAGATTCCAGAAAGATACATCAACAGACGTTGGACGAGAGATATCATACCACCAGAGCTGAGATCGCGAAAAAACAAATACGGTAATGCAAATACTGGTGTTCAAAAGGTTGTTCATGAAATAAACACAGCTGTAGAAGATTGCATCGATAACCTTGTACCTGATGAGAAGCTGCTACAAGAATTTCTTGAAAAGGTTAAAGAATTGAAGATTGATGTTGAGAAGAAAGTGCAAAAGACACCAAAGAAGAGGAAAGAAGATACTATGGCAGATATGATTGGGACCAGGAGGCCTGACGAAATCCTTATAAACAACCCACCAGTCGGATCATACAAAGGCTGTGCGAAATTAAGACGAATAATGGGCGGAAAAGAGTTGGGAATAAAAGAAAGCCAGAAGAGAAAGATTATCTGCAGCAACTGTGGAGGTACAAAACACAATGCAAGGACGTGCGGTAAAGAAAAAGGTACAAAGAAACAAAGCACTTCAACCGAGGCTGAGAAACAAAACAGTTCAAATGAGGCTTCTGTCAGCAATCCATGATGGATTTTTCAATTTTCGTATTGTTTTCATTTTTCAATAATTATTTGCTCGATTAGTTGTCGTTGAACAGGTTGTATTTGTTAATTTTTAAGACATTTATATGATCATTTACTTTGTTTGTCCAGGTTATTATCAAAGAAATTGAAAAAAAAACACATGGTGTTTTGGTTTCATGTAGTTACTACAATGCTAAACCCTAAAATGCTAAAGCCTACAGGAGGGGGAAGTATGTATACGGTACGCTTAAGGGTTTAGGGTTTGAAGTCGTAGGGTTAGCCTAACGGCTAACCCTACAACTTCAAACCCTAAACCCTAAGCTACACAGTAAAACCCGATGGGAAAGTAGCATTCTAAAACCCTAAATGCTAAACCCTAAAATGCTAAAGCCTACAGGAGGGGGACGGATGTATACGGTACGCTTAAGGGTTTAGGGTTTGAAGTCGTAGGGTTAGCCTAACGGCTAACCCTACAACTTCAAACCCTAAACCCTAAGCTACACAGTAAAACCCGATGGGAAAGTAGCATTCTAAAACCCTAAATGCTAAACCCTAAAATGCTAAAGCCTACAGGAAAATCTAAACCCTAAATGCTAAACCCTAAAATGCTAAAGCCTACAGGAGGGGGACGGATGTATACGGTACGCTTAAGGGTTTAGGGTTTGAAGTCGTAGGGTTAGCCTAACGGCTAACCCTACAACTTCAAACCCTAAACCCTAAGCTACACAGTAAAACCCGATGGGAAAGTAGCATTCTAAAACCCTAAGCTACACAGTAAAACTCGATGGGAAAGTAGCATTCTAAAACCCTAAATGCTAAACCCTAAAATGCTAAAGCCTACAGGAGGGGGACGTATGTATACGGTACGCTTAAGGGTTTAGGGTTTGAAGTCGTAGGGTTAGCCTAACCCTACAACTTCAAACCCTAAACCCTAAGCTACACAGTAAAACCCGATGGGAAAGTAGCATTCTAAAACCCTAAATGCTAAACCCTAAAAATGCTAAAGCCTACAGGAGGGGGACGGATGTATACGGTACGCTTAAGGGTTTAGGGTTTGAAGTCGTAGGGTTAGCCTAACGGCTAACCCTACAACTTCAAACCCTAAACCCTAAGCTACACAGTAAAACTCGATGGGAAAGTAGCATTCTAAAACCCTAAATGCTAAACCCTAAAATGCTAAAGCCTACAGGAGGGGGACGGATGTATACGGTACGCTTAAGGGTTTAGGGTTTGAAGTCGTAGGGTTAGCCTAACGGCTAACCCTACAACTTCAAACCCTAAACCCTAAGCTACACAGTAAAACTCGATGGGAAAGTAGCATTCTAAAACCCTAAATGCTAAACCCTAAATGCTAAACCCTAAAATGCTAAAGCCTACAGGAGGGGGACGGATGTATACGGTACGCTTAAGGGTTTAGGGTTTGAAGTCGTAGGGTTAGCCTAACGGCTAACCCTACAACTTCAAACCCTAAACCCTAAGCTACACAGTAAAACTCGATGGGAAAGTAGCATTCTAAAACCCTAAATGCTAAACCCTAAAATGCTAAAGCCTACAGGAGGGGGACGGATGTATACGGTACGCTTAAGGGTTTAGGGTTTGAAGTCGTAGGGTTAGCCTAACGGCTAACCCTACAACTTCAAACCCTAAACCCTAAGCTACACAGTAAAACCCGATGGGAAAGTAGCATTCTAAAACCCTAAATGCTAAACCCTAAAATGCTAAAGCCTACAGGAGGGGGACGGATGTATACGGTACGCTTAAGGGTTTAGGGTTTGAAGTCGTAGGGTTAGCCTAACGGCTAACCCTACAACTTCAAACCCTAAACCCTAAGCTACACAGTAAAACCCGATGGGAAAGTAGCATTCTAAAACCCTAAATGCTAAACCCTAAAATGCTAAACCCTAAAATGCTAAAGCCTACAGGAGGGGGACGGATGTATACGGTACGCTTAAGGGTTTAGGGTTTGAAGTCGTAGGGTTAGCCTAACGGCTAACCCTACAACTTCAAACCCTAAACCCTAAGCTACACAGTAAAACCGATGGGAAAGTAGCATTCTAAAACCCTAAATGCTAAACCCTAAAATGCTAAAGCCTACAGGAGGGGGACGGATGTATACGGTACGCTTAAGGGTTTAGGGTTTGAAGTCGTAGGGTTAGCCTAACGGCTAACCCTACAACTTCAAACCCTAAACCCTAAGCTACACAGTAAAACCGATGGGAAAGTAGCATTCTAAAACCCTAAATGCTAAACCCTAAAATGCTAAAGCCTACAGGAGGGGGACGGATGTATACGGTACGCTTAAGGGTTTAGGGTTTGAAGTCGTAGGGTTAGCCTAACGGCTAACCCTACAACTTCAAACCCTAAACCCTAAGCTACACAGTAAAACCCGATGGGAAAGTAGCATTCTAAAACCCTAAATGCTAAACCCTAAAATGCTAAAGCCTACAGGAGGGGGACGGATGTATACGGTACGCTTAAGGGTTTAGGGTTTGAAGTCGTAGGGTTAGCCTAACGGCTAACCCTACAACTTCAAACCCTAAACCCTAAGCTACACAGTAAAACCGATGGGAAAGTAGCATTCTAAAACCCTAAATGCTAAACCCTAAAATGCTAAAGCCTACAGGAGGGGGACGGATGTATACGGTACGCTTAAGGGTTTAGGGTTTGAAGTCGTAGGGTTAGCCTAACGGCTAACCCTACAACTTCAAACCCTAAACCCTAAGCTACACAGTAAAACTCGATGGGAAAGTAGCATTCTAAAACCCTAAATGCTAAACCCTAAAATGCTAAAGCCTACAGGAGGGGGACGGATGTATACGGTACGCTTAAGGGTTTAGGGTTTGAAGTCGTAGGGTTAGCCTAACGGCTAACCCTACAACTTCAAACCCTAAACCCTAAGCTACACAGTAAAACTCGATGGGAAAGTAGCATTCTAAAACCCTAAATGCTAAACCCTAAAATGCTAAAGCCTAAAATGCTAAACCCTAAAATCTAAACCCTAAATGCTAAACCCTAAAATGCTAAACCT
>CM067171.1:125100733-125208006 GCA_034093135.1 Erigeron breviscapus | reverse complement strand
ATAACTATGTGTCGACCGATGGTCCCACAGTTGTGCTTGGTGACAACTCTACTGGCCAAACTGAAGGATATGGGTCTCTCTCCAATGGGCTGATAAAATTCACAAAGGTTGCCTATGTGAATGGATTGAAACACAATCTGAACAACATCAGTCAATTGTGTGATGCTAACTACAAGGTTATCCTTGATAAGCATCAAGGCACAGTTATTGACATCAATAAAGAGGTAGTCTTGGTCGCTCCTAGAAAAAGGGATATCTACTTGGTAGATTTCACTCCTGTCAAGACTGACAGTGAGACCTGCTTCTTTTTCAAAGCTGCCTCACAAATCAATTGGTTGTGGCACAAGCGTATGTCGCATGTGAATTTTAAAACAATCAATTCCTTAGCCAAGAAAAATCTTGTTCGAGGCCTTCCTCCTCTCACTTATGAGAAGGACAGACTTTGTGGTGCTTGTGAAAAAGGAAAAAGTCACATGGCCACATTCAAAATCAAACAAGCCAATTCTATCCATGGCTGCTTCCATCTACTTCACATGGACCTTTTTGGTCCAGTGAATGTCCAAAGTCTAAGGGGTAGCAGATACACCTTAGTTATTGTGGATGAATATTCACGATATACTTGGACAATATTTCTTCATTCCAAGAGTGATGCTGCTGAGGAAATTATAAATTTCATCAAAAAGATGGAAAACCTCAACAGCATACGGGTTAAAGAACTTAGAAGCGATCATGGCGCTGAGTTCAGAAACCATACTTTTGACAGTTTTTGTGCTGATCAAGGGATTGCACAAAACTTCTCTTCTGTTCGTACTTCTGAGCAAAATGGAGTGGCTGAAAGGAGAAACAGAACTCTCATTGAAGCCGCTCGAACTATGCTCAGTGAGTCCTCTCTTCCTAGTAAATTCTGGACTGAAGCAGTTGGTACTGCTTGCCACACTCAAAATAGGTGTCTTATTGTCAAGAGACATGACAAAACTGCCTATGAAATTCTGAAAGGCAAGAAATGGGTATTTCCATGTCTTTGAATGTCCAGTGTTTATTCTAAACAATAAAGATCATTTAGGTAAGTTTGATCCCAAGGCTGATGATGGCTATTTTCTGGGATATTCCTCTATTAGTAAGGCTTTCAGAGTTTTTAATACTCGCACTCAAAGGGTCGATGAATCAATTCATGTTACCTTTGATGAAAGTTGTTCAGCTCTAGGTGATCTCCCTAGTCAATCATCCGCTGAAGTAATCTTCAGTGATCTTGCTGATCCTCCAATAGAGTCAGCGATACCTCATGATGTTGCTAACTCACCTACTGATGACTTTTCAAGTCACTCAGTAAATGACGAGTATGTGGCTGCTCACATTTACTCTATTGATCTAGTTGAGCCTCTTCTTAGGTCAGTCAATGCTAATTCCAATGGTCTTACTCCCTCGGCTGAGACTCAAATCACTGACAGTGTCGCTAAAGATATCTTTCATGATGCTTCAGCGAATCCTATTTAAGGAGACGCTGACGATGATAATCCTCAGCAAGAGGTACCCACTGTTATCAGTAAACCTCTTGTCAGCAACTCTGAACCTTCTCTTACTATTGATCTCTCTAATTACTCTCTTACCCTAGATGATCCTACCACTACCTTATCCGCTGTCACTCACTCTTCTTCTATTCATACACCAGCACTCCAATGGACTGCTGATCATCCTCTTGACCATGTGATTGGTAATCCACACAATGGTATCCAAACTCGATCAGCGACAAGTAATACTTGTCTCTATGTCAATTTTTTATCTCAAATTGTGCCTGGAAACATTGGAGAAGCCATGGCTGATCCTTCTTGGGGGGAAGCCTTGCAAGAAGAATTGACACAATTTGAAAGAAATCACGTTTGGTTTCTTGTTCCTCCTCCCTATAAGGAACCCATTGGCACACGATGGGTTTACAGGAATAAGATGGATGAAGCTGGTGTAGTTATCAGAAATAAGGCAAGACTGGTTGCACAAGGTTATACTCAAGCTGAAGGCATTGATTATGACGAAACCTTTGCTCCAGTCGCTCGCCTTGAAGCCATTCGTCTCTTTCTTGCCCATGTTTCCTACAAAGGCTTCACTGTCTACCAAATGGACGTCAAGAGTGCCTTTCTCAATGGTACTCTTGATGAAGAAGTCTATGTTAAGCAGCCTTTTGGCTTTGAGGATCCAAAGCATCCTCACTATGTCTACAAACTTAATAAAGCTCTCTATGGTCTCAAACAGGCTCCCAAAGCCTGGTATGACACTCTTTCTACCTTTCTTTTAGACCATGGCTTTCGTAGAGGAACCATCGACAGCACTCTCTTTATCTACAAGAAGAAAGCTGATGTTCTGTATGTTCAGATTTATGTCGATGATATAATCTTTGGTTCCTTATCTACAAAACTCTGTCAAAAGTTTAGCGCTCTCATGTCTAGTACTTTTGAAATGAGTATGATGGGTGAATTAACCTTCTTCTTAGGATTACAAATTAAGCAGCTTCCCACTGGAATTTTTATCAATCAAGAAAAATATATTCGGAATATGTTGCATAAATTTGACTTCACCCATGTTACTCCAAAAGGTACTCCCATGTCCCCTCCTAATAATCTCTATGCTGACCCTGATGGTAAGTATGTGAATCCTACTCACTATAGAGGCATGATTGGTTCACTGATGTATCTCACAGCGAGTCGACCAGACATCATGTTTGCAACATGCCTCTGTGCTCGCTATCAAGCTTCTCCTAGAGAATCTCATCTTCTCGCTGTCAAGCGCATCTTCAAATATCTCAAGGGTACACCCACGCTGGGTCTATGGTACCCAAAAGACTCCAACTTTGATTTAGTTGGATATTCTGACTCTGACTATGCTGGGTGCATGCTTGATCGCATAAGCACCAGTGGAGGATGTCAACTGTTGCGGGGGAAGCTGACTAGTTGGACTAGTAAAAAGCAGCACACAGTGTCCATCTCCACCACTGAGGCTGAATATGTCTCTGCAAACGGCTCTGGTAAAGACTTCTTAAATCCGTTGATCCCTGTTGCTTTGGGAAAAAGCAAAATAAAGCAATGGAGAGCTAAAAGTTTTCATCTAGTCCAGTAGCAAACGGCTCTGGTAAAGACTTCTTAAATCCGTTGATCCCTGTTGCTTTGGGAAAAAGCAAAATAAAGCAATGGAGAGCTAAAAGTTTTCATCTAGTCCAGTAGCAAACGGCTCTGGTAAAGACTTCTTAAATCCGTTGATGGCTGACAGTTTGCCAAAAACTGTATTCATTGTCAGCGACCAACATTAGTTGTGAAGTCGCTGACAGAACATTAGACATGCTGAGTATATCCAGCATGTGATCTTTCTTAATCATCAAATGCTTTCAGCATCCAAACTTTTTTTCTCAAAAAGGTGCTGAAGGAAAAGGCATTTAATTTTTATTAAATGTTTTTCTTAATCTTAATTTCTTATTTAATAAAACATAGGATATTTTTGAAACTAAGTGTTTTCAATGTAACTATGTTGGTGACGTGGCAAAATTTTGAACCACATGTTTTAAAAATTCAAACTGAAAGGTCACCTCGATTTCTTCCTTGATCACGTCGTCTGTCTGCACATGACAGTCTGATTGACAAGTAACGTCTGCAAATACGGCGTATACTCGAGTATTTGTGGACAAGATTTTCTTTTCCATTATTAATACGTTACACACAACATGCTTTAAATATATTATATACATACGTATTTCACACATGTATATTTATATATATATATATATATATGGAAAAGATAAAATGAGTCCAGCTTATTTTGAGTCCAATTTGAGTCCATTGATTTTCTTCTATCTCCTCAAATTCCAACCACCTCCTACCACCACCACCATCATCTCCGACCACCACCATGATTTTCCGGCGACGGCGACCACCGCCACCATGACTTACACATGTGTAAGTTACATGGACCCTTTTTGGACTCAAATTAAGCTGGACTCAATTTATCCCACCCCTATATATATATATATATATTAATATATATATTATATATATATAATATATATATTTATATATATATATAAACAGTTGTTGATTACAACTGTTAAACAAAAGGAGGAGAGAGAAACTTTTTCGTGTGTAAGATCGTGGCCCACCACCATACCCTATATAATTCCGTTTCCTTTCTCTCACCACAATTTACACACACAAAAATCTCTTCATTTTCCTCTCAAACACACAACTCTTCATATTTCTCTCTTTCTGTTCATCTTCTTCATCCTTTCCGATCAAATCTCTTAACACCTAAATGGCATCCTCATCTGAAATTCCTCAACCTACTGAAGGTGTTGAAATTCCTTCTTCTTCAACACCCTCTACTCAAAATCCACCAGTTTCTGAACCACAAATTCAGGAACAAGAACCAATCACTTACCTAAATTCTCCAGAATATGTGCCAGTTAATGTAACAAAATCTTCTAAAGTTTTTTTTTCTCCTTCGAAGATGATTGTAAAACCCAACAATCATCTTCGCATGTCTGAAGTACCAAAAGGTACAAAAGGATATAAGCCAATGCTGGATTTCATCCATGCAACTCCTGCAAACTATTGCATCATGGCGGACCCATAACTCATTTATGTTCATCTTCTTCGAGAGTTCTGGTGGACTTGTGAGTATGATGATAACTCAAAGTCTATTTCTGGCACCGTTCGTCAGGGGGAGAAAACCATCACAGTTACTCCGGCATCTCTTCGCCAAACCCTAAGGCTGCATAAGAGACTGATGAGAATAAGTTTGTGGAGCCAGCGAGTGATGATGATTGGAAGGCATGGTTGCCTTCCATTGGGTATAATTACAATTTGAAGAATCCTCCAGCGATCCCAGGAAATCCTCTAAAGCAAAATCTTCCTGGGATCTGGAGGGTACTGTTCACCCATGTGATTCAGTGTGGAAATTCTCGATCTTACAATCAGGCATCCACAACATCTATGCCAATGATTCATGCCCTCGCTGAAGGGAGATATGTGGATTATGCCCAGCTGATCTTCAATGATATGAAGAACAAGATCAACATGAACAACAGGTCTCACACAGTGCCCTTCACAAGATTCTTCTCTCTCATTTTTAAGGAGGCGCTGGGTGAAGAATATGTGCTGCCAAAGGCCACCACTATTCCAAAAGAGAGGGTTGGCAACAACATTTACAAGCAACCTGCTGAACACTTGGTTGCTCGTTTTACTTCTCATATGAAAGAGGTACTATTCTCTCTTAACTCTTCTTTATACCCCAAAGACAGCGACTGGGAGGCAGCACTTCCTACTGATGAAGTGGTTGGTACAGTCGCTGTGGATGCTAGATTGCTTTCTGAGGTTGGTTCGCTGGAAAACCCCCCCAGCGACCTCCCAAGCCTCCAAAAAGACCAAAAAATCTAAGGCAACATCCTCAACTCAATCTATCAATCTTCACCCTCCGCTGACGTCCCAAAATGTAAGCGGAGTGTATCAAAGGGCAAACGTGTTACTAAGGCTAGGGAGTCCTCACCGCCCAAGGACATTAGTACCCAAACCAACCCTTTAGCGGCCTCCCAACAGGCTATTGACGAGACAAATGGGAACAGCAGGAAGCCACCTCAAACTTCTGTAGGCGAGGTTGGTAAAGATATTGGGTCACCCCAACCCACTAGAGGTCAAGTCCAACCCCTCCAAATATTTCCCCTTCTTCTCAAAACCCTTCTGAGTCGTTGTCAGCAGCCAGATCACAGGTGATGCTAGAGACAACACAGTCTACGGCCGATGAGGTCTTGGTGCAACAACACACTGAGACTGAGGCACCAATTGACCCTACCCCTATCTCTTTTTCTGTCTCCGAACCTGTTGGTGCAGGGACCGAGACAAATGTTTCTCCATCAGGTGCTGAAACTGATGAGGAGTTGGGCAGCGAGTTCAGTCAACAAGATGATGATGCTGAAGTCAAACTCGCTGCCACTGAAGAAAAGGAAGAGGATGAAGTGACCAGCGAAGACTTCAATGAAGAAATTAATTATGTGTTAGTTACTTCTCCTCCTACTCAATTTGATAATTCTGCTGACACCTTGCCGGATATGCCTCCTCCTACATGCTATTCTCCAAGGCCCACTGTTTACCATGAGCCAGTTGGGTACTTTGGAGAACATTTATGTACTCCATCTCCTGGGCATGAAGCGAAGATTCCTAATGAGGACGAGGAGATCGATGAAGAGATCATCATGGAAGTGCCCCCATTGCATCACCCTGATTTCTTTGGACTTCCATGTTCTAAATATCCAGTGTCGCTAAAGGATCTAAAAGTACCTTCTTCCAAGGAAGCGACTACTGCCTTCACTGCTGTTAACTTGCCTTGTTTAGATTATGTTGAAACATACCAGCTGCAAGAAATTTTAAGAAGGTTGCAAATTTGTCAAAGTCAAGGGAACAGGCATGAGTATTTGTACGCCTGGTTAGTGGACAAGATGGCTGAGATGAATTTTGGGGCACTTGCCAAGTTTGAGGAGTTAGTTGTTGGCAATAATCATTTGAAGGATGAGATTTCTACACTTCAAGGAATGGTGTTTGGGATTACAAAGAATCAAGTCACACACACCAGGTCCAATGAGCAACTTTTTAGAAGAAATCAAAATCTGTTGCATGAAAGTATGAAGAAAGTCAGCACCTCCAACTCCTCTATCTCTGCCTCGCTGGACAAGTTCAAAGAAAAAGTCCATTCAGCGAAAGCTGTTGAAGTGCCTGGCATCTTGTCAGCGCTTAATGAACTCAAGCAATCCAATATTCTTCTCACTGCCCACCTTCTCCAACTCACTAACACCGTCTCCTTTTTCTACAGAAATCAAGATGATTTTCTCTCCACCCTCACCAAAGAAATTTCTTCTCTCAAAATTCAATCCTCTCATCAAACTCCTTCATCAGCTGCTGTTGATAGAAAATTA
Source organism: Erigeron breviscapus (assembly GCA_034093135.1). NCBI lineage: Eukaryota > Viridiplantae > Streptophyta > Magnoliopsida > Asterales > Asteraceae > Erigeron > Erigeron breviscapus. Next base: position 125,201,066 of record CM067171.1, on the reverse strand, counting down.
TTGGAAGATTCTATCAGCAGAGAACAGAAACTTGAAGAAGAGGTGGGCTCTCTTAAGGGAATGATGAAAGAAATGTTGGGCCTCCTCAAACAAGAAAAAGTGGAAGTAACTAGTGCCTCAGCTGCTTCCAAGGGGGAGAAAAATGTTGAGGAGGGTCCAACAACTGACAATGTGAATGCTACAAGTGATGCTCCCCAAACTGAAAACGTTGATATTGCTGATAGGGTTGTTGAACCAGCAACAAATGTTAAGGGGGAGAAAAATGTTGAGGAGGGTCCAGCAACTGACAATGTGAATGCTACAAGTGATGCTCCCCAAACTGAAAATGTTGATATTGCTGATAGGGTTGTTGAACCGGCAGCAAATGTTAAGGGGGAGCAAACTAAAAATATTACAAGTGAAAGTGCTCCCTAAACTGAAAATATGGATATTGCTGAGAAGGTTGATGAACCGGCAGCAAAATTTGAGGGGGAGCAAGCTGACAGGGTTGTTGAACCGGCAGCTAATGTTGAGGGGGAGAAAACTGAAACCACAGTCGCTGAAAATGAGCCAGTGATAGTTGAAAAGGAAGTCGCTGAGGATTTACCAAGCTGCACTCGAAAAGAAGTATGCTGAAAAGGGTAAGGCTGCTATTGCTGCTAAGCCACCCAAAATTCCTATTGTAGCAAGGGACCAGGGAGAAAAGCTTATGTCTGGAGCTTTTCCTAAGCCACCAGCATCCCAAGAAACAACTGCTGAACTTACTCCTGAAGAGGTTGTACTTCAGGAAGAGCTGAAAAAGAAGAAGAGAGAAGAGGAGCTCTCTCAAAAATTTATAAGTGAGCAGGTTGTTGGTGAAGAATTGAAGGATGCCGATGGTGAATTTCAGATGTTGGCCAAGCAGACTAGTGGCCTAGAAGCTTTAAGGAAGAAAGAGGAAGAGTTCTTTGCTAGAAAAGCTCAACTGAAAAAGAATTTTGAAGAAGGTAGAGAACGCTACCTCAAGTCATGGGAAATAAGGCAAAGGCCTGAAGAGATCCTTTGACCAGAAAAGGAATGAACCTTCACTTTCAAAGAGAAGGAGTGCCCAAGCTGCTTACATTGGAAGGGGTCACTGACAACTCGCTTGGGCCAACTGAATGGATTGAAATCTACAAGTTGATAAAGGATAAGTCTGCAGTGAGTTACAAGCCGCTGATTGAATTAGCAGGGGAGCAAATAAAGAAGGTACGTCAAATGGAAAAGAAATATAGAATCAAAGACTCCCTACTCAGCGCTGCTAGACATCCATTCCCTCCTCCTCCTCCTCCTCCAGCAGCGAGAGCTGGATCTAAAAGGCCAGCGACCACCTCTCAGTCATCTCATCTTCCCACAATCCTTAGAGCAATCCCCAAGTCTGATATAGATGAAGAACCGCTGCTAAATCTTAGAATGCCTTCCAGAACTCTTTTCATGGAAGGTGTTTATGATGAAAAGCTTGGAGGGTTCTATTTTTGTAATGTTCATGGTCATGAACTCTTCTTCAGGACCGAAGAGATTGGGATTGCTCCTTCTTCCTTCCATTTGAAAATAAGGAAGTATTACATCAATACATCCAATGATCCCGAGTTCATCAAGCAGATAGATCAAGAGCTGCTGAAACCAGAGAGACAAAGAGATGAAGCATTCATCAAGGCTAAGCAAGAATCTCAGTGGGATTAAGTTGTATTTGTAATTTTGCAATGCTGTAAAGTTGTTTGTCATATATAAAATCAACATTCTATCATTTCACTTATGTTACTTGTAAGTGCAAGAACCTTCTACTCAGCTAAGTCTCCTCAGCGAATAGGGGGAGATTGTTGAGTCATGGATTCGCTGAGGAGGCTCAGCGTTGCACTTGGTCAGCGACTCCTCAACGATCATCAATTATCTTCGACTTAAATGATAAGTTTAATGACTCACCCCAAGATTTGTAAGTCAAATATAGGCGGGAAGATGAAGATAAGAAGACTGGTCCCCAAGGACACGTGTTGATAAAGCAGAATGAAGACATGTGACCTTGTACCAAAATGGTACTAAGGTGTTTCTCTTTCATACCCGTTTTGGAAACAAACAAGATAGAGAAAGAGATTCCTGCAGAACAGTCTTACACACCAATAGATGGTTGACAACCTTTCATGTGTCAACATCTATTGGGTTGTCATGTGATGCCTTCTCTTACCCTATAAAAGACATCACTTGACCTAGCCGCATTTCTGTTGGTGTGTACCATATTATTATTATTATTATTATTATTATTATTATTATTATTATTATTATTATTATTATTTTATTATTATTATTTTTATTGTATTATTATTATTATTATTATTATTATTATTATTATTATTATTATTATTATTATTATTATTATCCATATTATTATTATTATTATTATTATTATTATTATTATTATTATTATTATTATTATTATTATTATTATTATTATTATTATTATTATTATTATTATTATTATTATTATTATTATTATTATTATTATTATTATTATTATTATTATTATTATTATTATTATTATTATTATTATTATTATTATTATTATTATTATTATTATTATTATTATTATTATTATTATTATTATTATTATTATTATTATTATTATTATTATTATTATTATTATTATTATTATTATTATTATTATTATTATTATTATTATTATTATTATTATTATTATTATTATTATTATTATTATTATTATTATTATTATTATTATTATTATTATTATTATTATTATTATTATTATTATTATTATTATTATTATTATTATTATTATTATTATTATTATTATTATTATTATTATTATTATTATTATTATTATTATTATTATTATTATTATTATTATTATTATTATTATTATTATTATTATTATTATTATTATTATTATTATTATTATTATTATTATTATTATTATTATTATTATTATTATTATTATTATTATTATTATTATTATTATTATTATTATTATTATTATTATTATTATTATTATTATTATTATTATTATTATTATTATTATTATTATTATTATTATTATTATTATTATTATTATTATTATTATTATTATTATTATTATTATTATTATTATTATTATTATTATTATTATTATTATTATTATTATTATTATTATTATTATTATTATTATTATTATTATTATTATTATTATTATTATTATTATTATTATTATTATTATTATTATTATTATTATTATTATTATTATTATTATTATTATTATTATTATTATTATTATTATTATTATTATTATTATTATTATTATTATTATTATTATTATTATTATTATTATTATTATTATTATTATTATTATTATTATTATTATTATTATTATTATTATTATTATTATTATTATTATTATTATTATTATTATTATTATTATTATTATTATTATTATTATTATTATTATTATTATTATTATTATTATTATTATTATTATTATTATTATTATTATTATTATTATTATTATTATTATTATTATTATTATTATTATTATTATTATTATTATTATTATTATTATTATTATTATTATTATTATTATTATTATTATTATTATTATTATTATTATTATTATTATTATTATTATTATTATTATTATTATTATTATTATTATTATTATTATTATTATTATTATTATTATTATTATTATTATTATTATTATTATTATTATTATTATTATTATTATTATTATTATTATTATTATTATTATTATTATTATTATTATTATTATTATTATTATTATTATTATTATTATTATTATTATTATTATTATTATTATTATTATTATTATTATTATTATTATTATTATTATTATTATTATTATTATTATTATTATTATTATTATTATTATTATTATTATTATTATTATTATTATTATTATTATTATTATTATTATTATTATTATTATTATTATTATTATTATTATTATTATTATTATTATTATTATTATTATTATTATTATTATTATTATTATTATTATTATTATTATTATTATTATTATTATTATTATTATTATTATTATTATTATTATTATTATTATTATTATTATTATTATTATTATTATTATTATTATTATTATTATTATTATTATTATTATTATTATTATTATTATTATTATTATTATTATTATTATTATTATTATTATTATTATTATTATTATTATTATTATTATTATTATTATTATTATTATTATTATTATTATTATTATTATTATTATTATTATTATTATTATTATTATTATTATTATTATTATTATTATTATTATTATTATTATTATTATTATTATTATTATTATTATTATTATTATTATTATTATTATTATTATTATTATTATTATTATTATTATTATTATTATTATTATTATTATTATTATTATTATTATTATTATTATTATTATTATTATTATTATTATTATTATTATTATTATTATTATTATTATTATTATTATTATTATTATTATTATTATTATTATTATTATTATTATTATTATTATTATTATTATTATTATTATTATTATTATTATTATTATTATTATTATTATTATTATTATTATTATTATTATTATTATTATTATTATTATTATTATTATTATTATTATTATTATTATTATTATTATTATTATTATTATTATTATTATTATTATTATTATTATTATTATTATTATTATTATTATTATTATTATTATTACTATTATATAATTATTATTTTTATAAAATTATTGTTTTTATAAAATTATTATTTTTATAACATCACTAATTATAATCATTGTTATTATTAAATGAACATCACTTTTATACACATTTATTAAATTTAAATTTATATCACTTACAATATACCAAGCAACGTCAATCATGAAACACTATCATTGCATTCCTTAATATTCCTATTACCTTTCCCTTTCCCATTATCTATTTTGAACCAAGCACCCCCTTAAAGTATATGTAGTTAACTAGATCTATCTTGTGAGAATATTTTGTACGAATACTAACAATTTCAAAGCCAATGGTGTTTCTAAGAATTTCCTCAAAATTCTTTGCAAAAGTACGAAAGCCGGTGTTGTAAACACCGGGCTTTGGCAAATAGATATAAGCCGGCGTTTGAATCACTGGGATTCACCTATGTGGAATTTGTGAGGATTAAAACGGTGTTTGAAAGTCCCAAGTTTGCAACGATTATGTAATTAAACAACTAATGTAAATTACACTAAGAATGTAAGACAAGAATGTAAACACGTTTAATCATATGTATCATTAATTAAACAGTGAATACATGGTCGGTTTACAAAGAAAGAAAAGAGAAAATATATGTTAAGTTTTTGATACACACAAAACTTAACAATTCTACATTAAGAGAAAAACACACAAAGTGACAATTGTAGAACTAAACCAACTAAGGTTGCGGCTAGGTCAAGTGATGCTTTATATAGGAGAGAAGACACATCACATTGACAGCCCAATAGATGTTGACACATGAAGGTTGTCAACTATCTATTGGTGTGTAAGACTGGTCTTCAGACATCTCTGTTTGCCATCTTGTTTCTTTCCCAAAACGGCATGAAAGAGAAACACCTTAGTACCAAAATGGTACAAGGTCACATGTCTTCATCTTGATCTATCAACACGTGTCCTTGGGGACCAGCCTTCTTATCTTCATCTTCCCGCCCATATTTGACTTACAAGACATGGCGGTGAGTCATTGAACTTATCCTTTAACTCGAAGATAATGATCGCTGAGAGCTCGCTGAAGAAGCCTCTCGCTGAGTCTTTCAGCGAGTACTTGACTCAGCAAGTCTTCAGCGAATCCATGACTCAACAATCTCCCCCTATTCATTGAGGAGACTTTGCTGAGTGTAAGTCGCTTGAATTTACAAGAATTAGAAATCGAAATGAGGGAATGCTGATTTTATACATATGACAAACACCTTTACAATAAGCAGCATTACAAAGATTACAAGACTACTTAATCCCACTGAGACTCTTGCTTGGCTTGGATGAAAGCTCTGTCTTGTTGTCTTTCAGGCTTCAGCAGTTCTTGATCAATCAGTCTTATAAATTCGGGATCATTGGAAGACTGAGCACAATACTTCCTTATTTTCAAAAGGAAGGCAGAAGGAGAAATTCCAATTTCATTGGTCCTGAAGAAGAGTTCATGACCATGGACATTGCAAAAACAGAAACCTCCCAACTTCTCATCATATGCACCTTCCATGAAAAGAGTTCTGGAAGGCATCTTCAAGTTTAGCAGCGGCTCCTCATCTATATCAGTCTTGGGAACCATTCTGAGTATAGTGGGGAGCTGAGAGACACTGGTTCCAGAAGCTGTTCTCTTTGATCCAACTCTGGGTAGCTGAGGTGGAGGAGTAGGGAATGGATGTCTTGCAGAGCTGAGCAGAGAGTCTTTGATTTTGTATTTCTGTTCCATTTTGCGAGTATGCTTTATCTGCTCACCTGCCATCTTGATCAGCGGTTCATAACTTACAGCTGTCTTGTCCTTGACCAGCTTGTAAATTTTGATCCATTCAGTTGGCCCAAGTGTATCTTTAGTAACATTTTTCAGAGTATACAACTTGGGCATTCCTTTTCTTTGTAGGATAAGATTCATCCCTTGTTGGGTTAGAGAGACCTTGACTGACATGATCTCCTCTTTCCTTTGCCTCACCTCTCTTGATTTGAGGTAGGTCGCCTGTCCTTCTTCAAAAAATTTCGTTCTTTTGGCAAAGAACTTTTCTTCATTCTTTTTCAAGGCTGCCAATCCACCAGATTGCTGAGCCAATCTCTTTGTTTCATCATCAGCATCTTTCAATTCTTCACCAACAATCTGCTCACTTATAAATTTTTGAGTAAGCTCTTCTTCTCTTTTCTTCTGTTTTAGCTCCTCCTGAAGTACAACCTCTTCAGGAGTAAGTTCAGCAGTTGTCTTTTGAGATGGTGAAGGCTTAGGGAAAGCTCCAGCCATTAACTTTTCTTGTTGTTCTCTTGCTGTGGTTGGAACTTTGGGTGGCTTGATTTGAGTAGCCACAACTGCTTTACCCTTATCAGCATATTTCTTTTCAAGGGCAGCGTGGAACTCAGCGGTAGGCTTGAAGATAGAGACATTGATTGGTTTTGCTGGCACATTCTCAGCAACAACTAGTTTTTTAACTCTCGCTGGCACCTTTTCTTTTTCAACTTCAGCTGCCGGTTCAATAACCTTCTCAGCTTGCTCCCCCTCAATACTTGCTGCCGGTTCAACAACCTTCTCAGCAATTGTTGTTTTTGTTGTTTGCTCCCCCTCAACGTTTGCTGCCGGTTCATCAACCATCTCAGCATTACCAATGTTTTCAGTGAGGGGAGCTTGGGGAACAGTTTCAACATTAGTTGCTGGATCCTCCTCAATATTTTTCTCCCCCTTGGAAGTAGCTGAGGAACTAGCTACTTCCACTTTATCTTTCTTAAGGAGGCCCATCATTTCAACCATCATGCCCTTCAAATTTCCAACCTCTTTTTCAAGCTTCTTGGTACGGTTGACAGATTCTTCAAGTAGCTTTTTGTCAACAGCTACTTGGAAAGGAGTATGAGAGAAGAGTTTGTCTTTGAGAGAAGTAATTTCTTGGGTGATAGAAGTGTGAAAATCATCTTGATGTTTTGAGAAGAAGGAAACAGTATGATTTAGTTGGCGGAGGTGAGCAGTGAAGAGGATATTTGATTGGGAGAGGTCTTGGAGCGCTGGTAAGAGTCCAGGCACCTCTGCAGATGTTTTCGCTGACTTGATTTCATCTTTCAACTTGTCAAGCGAAGCAGAGATAGAAGAATTAGAGGTGCTGACCTTTTTCATGCTTTCATTCAGCAATGTTTGATTTCTTTGAAATAATTTTTCATGAGTCCTAGTGTCAGTAACTTGATTCTTGGTGATGCCAAACACCATGCCTTGAAGAGTGGCCAACTCATCCTTCAAAATTTCATTTCCAGCTGCCAGCTCTTGAAACTTGTCCAATGCACCAAAGTTCAATTCAGCTACCTTATCAACCAACCAGGCATATAAGTAACCATGTCTATTTCCTTGGCTTTGGTATATTTTCACTCTTGTCAACAATTCTTGCAGCTGACGAGTTTCAACATAATCGAGGCCAGGCACATTGACAGCAGTAAAAGCAGTGGTGAGTTCTTTATCAGCAGAAGGAACCTTGAGTGCCTTCAAGGAAACAGGGTACTTAGAACAAGGAACCCTAAAAAAGTTTGGGTGGTGCAATGGTGGCACTTCCATGATTATTTCATCATCAAGTTCTTCCACCTCAACATAAATTGTTGGCTTGATTCTTTGAAGGTGACAGTATTGCACCCTTCGCTGAAGCTCAACATCATTCAATTCAGGCACATAATCTCCAAAATGACCAACTTGTTCATGGGAAGTTGTGGGCCTTTGAGAGTAGCATGGTGGAGGAGGCATATCAGCCAACGACTCTAGGATATCCTCAAATTCAGTAGGAGGAGAGGAGATCAGCAAATATCCCAAGTCTTCTGCCAAGAAACCACTAACATAGGCCTCTTCTTCACTTTCTTCTGCGGAAGCGAGTGTGATTTCAACATCATCATCTTGGAGGTCAAACTCACTGCCCAGATCTTCATCAGTTTCATTTCCACTTGGTAAGATATTTGTCTCAGTCCCTGCACAAACAGTTTCCAAGACAATGGAAGGAGGAGGGGTAAGGAAACCTGGTGCCTCAATCTCAGCGTGTTGTTCCACCAAGACATCATCGGCCGTAGAATTTGTTGACTCTAGCATCACCTGTGATCTGGCTGCTGTCAACGACTCAGAGGGTATTTGAGAAGAAGAAGGGGAATTATTTGGGGGTGGAGTTGGACTTTGACCTCTATTGGGTTGGGGTGACCCAATATATTCACCAACCTCGCCTACAGAAGTTTGAGGTGGCTGTCTGCTATTCCCATTTAACTCGTCAACAGCCTGTTGGGAGGCTGCTGATGGGGTGGCTTGGGTACTAGTGTCCATGGGCGTTGTGGACTTCTTAACCTTGGGGTTGCCCTTTGATACACTCCGCTTACGTTTTGGGACGTCAGCGGAGGGTGAAGATTGTATATTTTGAGTTGAGGATGCTGCCTTGGATTTACTTTTGGTCTTTTTAGAGGCTTTGGAGGTCGCTGAGGGGGTTTTCCAGCGAACCAGCCTCAGAAGGCATTTGAGCATCCACAGCGACCGTACCAGCCACTTCATCAGTAGGAAGTGCTGCCTCCCAGTCGCTGTCTTTGGGGTATAAATAAGAGTCAAGAGAGAAGAGTACCTCTTTTATATGTGGAGTGAGGCGAGCAACCAAGTGTTCAGCTGGTTGCTTGTAAATATTGTTTCCAACCCTTGCTGTTGGAATTGTTGAAGCATTTGGCAGCACATACTCATCACCCAGCGCCTCCTTGAAAATAAGGGAGAAGAATCTTGTAAAGGGCACAGTGTGTGACCTATTGTTCATGCTGATCTTGTTCTTCATATCATTAAAGACTAGCAGGGCATAATCCACAAATTGTCCTTCAGCAAGAGCGTGGATTATTGGCATCGATGTAGATGATGCCTGATTGTAAGACCCAGAGTTTCCACCCATGCATTGAATCACATGAGTGAACAGAACTTTCCAGATTCCAGGAAGATTGTGCTTTAAGGGATTGCTTGGAATCGTTGGAGGGTTCTTCAAGTTATAATTATATCCAATGGAGGGCAACCATGCCTTCCATTCACTTTCATTTGCTGGTTCCACAAACTTATTATCATTGGTTTCTTGTGGAAACCCAAGAGTGAGACGAAGAGAAGCAGGAGTGATGGTGATTGTCTTCTCCCCCTGGCGGACAGACCCAGTGATGGACTTGTTTGCATCATTATATTCACAAGTCCACCAGAATTCTCTAAGAAGATGGACAAAAATATTTTCTGGGTCCGCCATGATGCAATGATTTGCAAGAGATGCATGGATGAAATCCTGCATTGGCTTATACCCTTTTGTACCTTTTGGTACGTCAAGCGAGCCAAGATGATTGTTGGGTTTAACAATCATATTTGAGGGAGAAAAGGAAACTTTAGAGGATTTATTTACATTTACAGGAGTATAGACTGGAGAATTTAAATAAGTAATAGGAGTTTGTTCCTGAACTTGTGGTTCAGGAACAGGTGGATTTTGTATAGCGGGGGAAGAAGAAGAAGATGAAAGAGATTTATGAAAGAAGATGAATAGATGGAGAGAGATATTTGATTTGAGAGAAAGTGAATAGTTATATGGAAGCGTGAAAATAGAGTTGAGAAGTGAGGTTGTATATATAGGGTATGGTGGTGGGCCACGATCTTACAACATGATTTCTCTCTCCTCTTTTTCAAACTGTGGAACAGTTGTAATCAACAACTGTTTTGTATATATACATATATACGCATACGATACGTACATATATATAATATAAAAAGATTTTGAGAGTAACGTTTAAATAAAAGGAAAAGAAATTTTATCCAAAAATACTTGAGTGTGCGCCGTATTGTGCAGTCGTAACCTGTCAATCAGACTGTCACATACAGACACTAGCCGTTTGCTAATGGACTAGATGAAGACTTTTAGCTCTCCATTGCTTTTATTTTGCTTTTTCCCAAAGCAACAGGGATCAACGGATTTAAGAAGTCTTTACCATAGCCGTTTGCTAATGGACTAGATGAAGACTTTTAGCTCTCCATTGCTTTTATTTTGCTTTTTCCCAAAGCAACAGGGATCAACGGATTTAAGAAGTCTTTACCATAGCCGTTTGCTAATGGACTAGATGAAGACTTTTAGCTCTCCATTGCTTTTATTTTGCTTTTTCCCAAAGCAACAGGGATCAACGGATTTAAGAAGTCTTTACCATAGCCGTTTGCTAATGGACTAGATGAAGACTTTTAGCTCTCCATTGCTTTTATTTTGCTTTTTCCCAAAGCAACAGGGATCAACGGATTTAAGAAGTCTTTACCATAGCCGTTTGCTAATGGACTAGATGAAGACTTTTAGCTCTCCATTGCTTTTATTTTGCTTTTTCCCAAAGCAACAGGGATCAACGGATTTAAGAAGTCTTTACCATAGCCGTTTGCTAATGGACTAGATGAAGACTTTTAGCTCTCCATTGCTTTTATTTTGCTTTTTCCCAAAGCAACAGGGATCAACGGATTTAAGAAGTCTTTACCATAGCCGTTTGCTAATGGACTAGATGAAGACTTTTAGCTCTCCATTGCTTTTATTTTGCTTTTTCCCAAAGCAACAGGGATCAACGGATTTAAGAAGTCTTTACCATAGCCGTTTGCTAATGGACTAGATGAAGACTTTTAGCTCTCCATTGCTTTTATTTTGCTTTTTCCCAAAGCAACAGGGATCAACGGATTTAAGAAGTCTTTACCATAGCCGTTTGCTAATGGACTAGATGAAGACTTTTAGCTCTCCATTGCTTTTATTTTGCTTTTTCCCAAAGCAACAGGGATCAACGGATTTAAGAAGTCTTTACCATAGCCGTTTGCTAATGGACTAGATGAAGACTTTTAGCTCTCCATTGCTTTTATTTTGCTTTTTCCCAAAGCAACAGGGATCAACGGATTTAAGAAGTCTTTACCATAGCCGTTTGCTAATGGACTAGATGAAGACTTTTAGCTCTCCATTGCTTTTATTTTGCTTTTTCCCAAAGCAACAGGGATCAACGGATTTAAGAAGTCTTTACCATAGCCGTTTGCTAATGGACTAGATGAAGACTTTTAGCTCTCCATTGCTTTTATTTTGCTTTTTCCCAAAGCAACAGGGATCAACGGATTTAAGAAGTCTTTACCATAGCCGTTTGCTAATGGACTAGATGAAGACTTTTAGCTCTCCATTGCTTTTATTTTGCTTTTTCCCAAAGCAACAGGGATCAACGGATTTAAGAAGTCTTTACCATAGCCGTTTGCTAATGGACTAGATGAAGACTTTTAGCTCTCCATTGCTTTTATTTTGCTTTTTCCCAAAGCAACAGGGATCAACGGATTTAAGAAGTCTTTACCATAGCCGTTTGCTAATGGACTAGATGAAGACTTTTAGCTCTCCATTGCTTTTATTTTGCTTTTTCCCAAAGCAACAGGGATCAACGGATTTAAGAAGTCTTTACCATAGCCGTTTGCTAATGGACTAGATGAAGACTTTTAGCTCTCCATTGCTTTTATTTTGCTTTTTCCCAAAGCAACAGGGATCAACGGATTTAAGAAGTCTTTACCATAGCCGTTTGCTAATGGACTAGATGAAGACTTTTAGCTCTCCATTGCTTTTATTTTGCTTTTTCCCAAAGCAACAGGGATCAACGGATTTAAGAAGTCTTTACCATAGCCGTTTGCTAATGGACTAGATGAAGACTTTTAGCTCTCCATTGCTTTTATTTTGCTTTTTCCCAAAGCAACAGGGATCAACGGATTTAAGAAGTCTTTACCATAGCCGTTTGCTAATGGACTAGATGAAGACTTTTAGCTCTCCATTGCTTTTATTTTGCTTTTTCCCAAAGCAACAGGGATCAACGGATTTAAGAAGTCTTTACCATAGCCGTTTGCTAATGGACTAGATGAAGACTTTTAGCTCTCCATTGCTTTTATTTTGCTTTTTCCCAAAGCAACAGGGATCAACGGATTTAAGAAGTCTTTACCATAGCCGTTTGCTAATGGACTAGATGAAGACTTTTAGCTCTCCATTGCTTTTATTTTGCTTTTTCCCAAAGCAACAGGGATCAACGGATTTAAGAAGTCTTTACCATAGCCGTTTGCTAATGGACTAGATGAAGACTTTTAGCTCTCCATTGCTTTTATTTTGCTTTTTCCCAAAGCAACAGGGATCAACGGATTTAAGAAGTCTTTACCATAGCCGTTTGCTAATGGACTAGATGAAGACTTTTAGCTCTCCATTGCTTTTATTTTGCTTTTTCCCAAAGCAACAGGGATCAACGGATTTAAGAAGTCTTTACCATAGCCGTTTGCTAATGGACTAGATGAAGACTTTTAGCTCTCCATTGCTTTTATTTTGCTTTTTCCCAAAGCAACAGGGATCAACGGATTTAAGAAGTCTTTACCATAGCCGTTTGCTAATGGACTAGATGAAGACTTTTAGCTCTCCATTGCTTTTATTTTGCTTTTTCCCAAAGCAACAGGGATCAACGGATTTAAGAAGTCTTTACCATAGCCGTTTGCTAATGGACTAGATGAAGACTTTTAGCTCTCCATTGCTTTTATTTTGCTTTTTCCCAAAGCAACAGGGATCAACGGATTTAAGAAGTCTTTACCATAGCCGTTTGCTAATGGACTAGATGAAGACTTTTAGCTCTCCATTGCTTTTATTTTGCTTTTTCCCAAAGCAACAGGGATCAACGGATTTAAGAAGTCTTTACCATAGCCGTTTGCTAATGGACTAGATGAAGACTTTTAGCTCTCCATTGCTTTTATTTTGCTTTTTCCCAAAGCAACAGGGATCAACGGATTTAAGAAGTCTTTACCATAGCCGTTTGCTAATGGACTAGATGAAGACTTTAAGCTCTTCATTGCTTTGAGATCAGCGAGCAAGACAGACTTAAACTCGCTGAGCTAGCTAACATGATAAATCATGTTGCTGATTCCCCATTCAGCATTCCCAACTTGCTGACAAGCAGTTTGAATCTAGTTTCATCCAATGGTTTAGTAAAAATGTCAGTGATTTGATCATTAGTTGGAATGAAATAGATTTCAATATCACCTTTCATGACATGATCACGAATAAAGTAATATCGAATATCAATATGCTTAGTTTTAGAGTGCTGAACAGGGTTGTGTGTAATAGCAATGGCACTTGTATTATCACACATGATTGGAATTTTGGAGTATTCCAAATCATAATCAGCAAGCTGATGCTTCATCCAAAGAATTTGGGCACAACAGCTAGCTGCAGAGACGTATTCTGCCTCAGCGGTGGAGATGGAAACTGTGTGTTGCTTTTTACTAGTCCAACTAGTCAGCTTCCCCCCCAACAGTTGACATCCACCACTGGTGCTTTTGCGATCAAGCATGCACCCAGCATAGTCTGAGTCAGAATATCCAACAAGATCAAAGTTGGAGTCTTTTGGGTACCATAGACCCAGCGTGGGAGTACCCTTAAGATATTTAAAGATACGCTTGACAGCAAGAAGATGAGACTCACGAGGAGAGGCTTGATAGCGAGCACAGAGACATGTTGCAAACATGATGTCTGGACGACTCGCTGTGAGATACATTAAAGAGCCAATCATGCCTCTATAGTGAGTGGGATTCACATGCTTACCAGTTGGGTCAGCATGGAGATTATTAGGAGGGGACATGGGAGTTCCCTTTGGAGTGACATGGGTGAAGTCAAATTTATGCAACATGTCCCGAATATATTTTTCTTGATTGATAAATATTCCAGAGGGAAGCTGCTTAATTTGTAACCCCAGGAAGAAGGTTAACTCACCCATCATACTCATTTCAAAAGTGCTAGACATGAGAGCGCTGAACTTTTGACAAAGCTTAGTAGATAAGGAACCAAAGATAATGTCATCGACATAAATCTGAACATACAGAACATCAGCTTTCTTCTTGTAGATGAAGAGAGTGCTGTCTATGGTTCCTCTACGAAAGCCATGGTCGAGAAGGAAGGTGGACAAGGTGTCATACCAAGCTCTAGGAGCTTGTTTAAGACCATACAAAGCTTTATTAAGCTTGTAGACATAGTGAGGATGCTTTGGATCCTCAAAGCCAGGAGGCTGCTTAACATAGACTTCTTCATCAAGAGCACCATTTAAGAATGCACTCTTGACGTCCATCTGGTAGACAGTGAAGCCTTTGTAGGCAGCATGAGCAAGAAAGAGACGAATAGCTTCAAGACGAGCGACTGGAGCAAAGGTTTCATCATAATCAATGCCTTCAGCCTGAGTATAACCTTGAGCAACCAGTCTTGCCTTGTTTCTGATAACTACACTAGCTTCATCCATCTTATTCCTATAGACCCATCGAGTACCAATGGGTTCCTTATAGGGAGGAGGAACAAGAAACCAAACATTATTTCTTTCAAATTGTGTTAGTTCTTCTTGCATGGCTTCCACCCAAGAAGGATCAGCCATGGCTTCGCCAATATTGGCAGGCACAATTTGAGATAAGAAATTGACATAGAGACAAGTGTTACTTGTCGCTGATCGAGTTTGGACACCATTGTGTGGATTACCAATCACATGGTCAAGAGGGTGATCAGCAGTCCATTTGAGTGCTGGTGTATGAATAGAAGAGGAGTGAGAGACAGCGGATAAGGTGGAGGTAGGAGGATCATTTGGTGTAATAGAATAAGTAGAGAGATCAATGGTTAGAGAGGGTCCAGAGTTGCTGACAGGAGGGTCACTGAGAACAGTGGGTACCTCTTGCTGAGCAATGTCATTCTCAGCGTCTTCTGAAAGAGGATTCGCTGAAGCATCATGAAAGATGTCTTCAGAAATACCGTCAGCAGCTTGAGGTTCCTCTAAAGGAGTGACGTTAATGGAAGTGGCATTAACAGTCCTAAGAAGAGGCTCAACTGGATCAATAGAGTAAATGTGTGCTGCCACATACTCATCATTAGTTGAGAGACTTGAAGTATCAGCAATAGGTGAGTCAGCAACATCATGATGTGTCGCTGACTCTACTGAAGGATCAGCAAGATCGTTGAGGATGCCTTCAGCAGATGTCTCATTTGAGAGATCTCCTAGAGCTGAACAGCTTTCATCAAAAGTAACATGAATTGATTCATCTACTTTTTGAGTGCGAGTATTGAAAACTCTGAAAGCTTTACTAATAGAAGAATATCCCAGAAAGTAGCCATCATCAGCTTTGGGATCAAACTTACCCAAATGATCCTTATCATTCAGGATGAACACTGGACATCCAAACACATGGAAATATCCAATTTGGGGTTTCTTACCCTTAAGAATTTCATAGGCAGTCTTGTCATGTCGCTTGACAATAAGACACCTATTTTGAGTGTGGCAAGCAGTACTAACTGCTTCAGCCCAAAATTTACTAGGAAGAGAAGACTCACTGAGCATAGTTCGAGCAGCTTCAATGAGAGTTCTGTTTCTCCTTTCAGCTACTCCATTTTGTTCAGGAGTTCTAACAGAAGAGAAGTTTTGTCTAATCCCTTGATCAGCACAAAAACTTTCAAGAGTGTGGTTTCTGAACTCAGTGCCATGATCGCTTCTGAGTTCTTTAACACGAATGCTGTTAAGGTTTTCCATCTTTTTAATGAAATTGATTATTTCCTCAGCAGCATCACTCTTAGAATGAAGAAATATTGTCCAAGTATATCGTGAATATTCATCCACGATGACTAAGGTGTATTTGCTACCCCTTAAACTGGACCAAAGAGATCCATGTGAAGTAGATGGAAGCAGCCATTGATGGAATTGGCTTGTTTAGTTTTGAAGGTGGCTCGGTGGCTTTTACCCTTTTCACAGGCACCACAGAGCCTGTCCTTCTCATAAGTGAGAGGAGGAAGGCCTCGAACAAGATTTTTCTTGGCTAGAGAATTGATTGTTTTGAAGTTCACATGCGACATACGCTTGTGCCATAACCAGTTGATTTGAGAGGCAGCTTTAGAAAAGAAGCAGGTCTCACTGTCAGTTTTGACAGGAGTGAAATCTACCAAGTAGATATCTCTCTTTCTAGGAGCGACCAAAACTACTTCTTTATTTACATTAATTACTGTGCCTTGATGCTTATCAAGGATAACCTTGTAGTCAGCATCGCACAGTTGACTGATGCTAATCAGATTGTGTTTCAAGCCGTTCACGTAAGCGACCTTAGTGAACTTGATTAGCCCATTAGAGAGAGACCCATATCCTTCAGTTTGGCCAGTAGAGTTGTCACCAAACACAACTGTGGGACCATCAGTCGCCACAAAGTTATCCAGCAGGTCCTTGGATCCAGTCATGTGTTTTGAACAGCCACTGTCCAAATACCACACTTCTTTTCCTAGCGAGGC
Organism: Erigeron breviscapus; assembly: GCA_034093135.1. Taxonomy (NCBI): domain Eukaryota; kingdom Viridiplantae; phylum Streptophyta; class Magnoliopsida; order Asterales; family Asteraceae; genus Erigeron; species Erigeron breviscapus. Next base: position 125,184,061 of record CM067171.1, on the reverse strand, counting down.
CTGCATGGATAACAATAGAAGGATTTAGGCAGAATCGAGATTTTCTCCACTGACGGTATCATCAGTGTAGAGAGGAAGATGAGCATAAGCATCATCATCAGTAGAGAGTGAAAGAGGGGCTCTAGGATCAGCGTTTTCATCAACTGGAAAATTTTCAACGAGTTGATGAGCAGGAAGCATGTCACGAGTAACCTCACGTGTGAAGAATTGATCTTCAGAGGTAAAAGTGACAGAGCTTCCAGTGTTGAGAACAACCATGTTGCTGACTTGATTGTTTTCCCCATATTCAGCCAGTACACTATCATTACCATTGGTAATGATTTCATGAGCCTGGGGAAAGGAGATTCGCTGAGCGGCAATGTATTCAGCAATGTTGTCATCAGTAAGAACAACATCTTCACCCAAGCTGATATTGGACTCAGCTGGGGGAGCTCGCTCAGAGATTACAGAGGAGGGATGAGCAGCGGAAGCTGAGGGTAGATTTGGCTGAATGACTACTTCAGGAGGATTCCTGGAGTCTTTGTCATTGCAGTCAGCAGCGATGTGTCCTCTTTCACCACATAAATAACATTTTCTTCCAGCATTCTGACTTTGAATCAGAAGTTCCTTGAGTTGTGAGGACAAGTCGTTGACACGCTTACTCAACTCACAAATCTCATGATTGGAGGAAGAAGTTGATGCTACTGAAGGGGTCTTTTTCTTCCTGGACTGAACAGGAAGAGTTTTGGGAACAGGGCCAAGAATGGACTTGCCCTTAGATTGAGCATTTGAAGAGGAAGGGCCATGATTATTCAGAACAACTCGCTGACCTCCTTGCTGAGGAGGTCTGACTTGCTGAACAGGTCTGAGTTGCTGAGAACCATGACGACTTTGAGCAACTTGCTGACCTCCTTGCTGAGGAGGTCTAACCTGCTGAACAGGTCTTGGTTGCTGAGGGACAAAAGTTCCCTTTGGGACATAGACAGAATTAGGTTGCTGATAACGAGCATCAGCAAACCTAGCTCGTCTATTCATTAGGCGATCATGCATAACAGACTTTCTGCCAGCAGGAGAAGTATTAGAAGAAGACGAAGGCTGAGACGCAGGGCGTTCAGCGACTGCTGAGGGAACAGAATTCTCAGCGGGTTGACTAACAGACACAGCTCGCTGAGGAGTGCTGTAGTCATATGGAATAGCGACCTTGCTTCTTCTAAAAGGTTCAACACTGAAACCACCATTGGGCTTAACAGTCAAAAGCTTGAGGAGCAAGAGGCTTGAAACCATCACTTGAAGGATTTCCTTCAAATGTTTGGGAGGAGGAATATTGAACACGGCCTTCATTAGGCATCATATCAATGATAGGATGATTAGGAAAGACGGTTTTAGCAAAGCTAGCTGATGAGCTAGTTTGCGAGGAAGAAGAAGTGCTGGGAGAGGGAGACTCATCATTCAATTCAGAGTGATAGTCATTTCCTTTGGTAAAGTAATTTTTCAGCATTTCCTCAGGAGATGCCACAGCACTTTGAGGAATCCTCTCTTCAGGAGCAGGACCGTCGCTGAACATATTAGTTATGACAGCGGCAGTTTCATAATCACCACCAATGATGGCTTTTATTTGAGCGGGCACCTGCTTACTGAAGATTTGGTCATGAAGCCTGGAGGCTTTAGACCATGAGGTTACAATCTTCTCAAGGTCAGCGACCTGATTTTTCAGCTTCTCATTGGATATAGAAAGGGTTTGGTTAAGAAGCTTTTGAGATTCAAGCTCAACATGGACATTTCTTAGGTCCTTGAGCTTGTCAGCTTTATCACTTAACTCAGCACTAACTGAGTTAAGTTTGGACTGAAGGTCAGCACGAATTGACTCGACATATTGAATGTCACAAGTAAGAGATTCAAGAATAGTAGGTTTGTCCTCTTCAGAGGCAGAGGAAAAAGTGCATACCTTCTTGATTGTGACATTCACCCACTGACTGGAGCACACTTGATCCTTTGTCAGCGCCTGATCATCAGCGAGTGCCATAAAGCAGATGGCATCAACAAAGTCCTCGCTGTCAGAAACGTCAGAGTCAGCCCAGTCATGTTCTTCAGCGACAAGACCTTTGGCAGGAGCTTTGGCTTCTTCCACTTCAGCCATTTTTGCTCGAAGCTCATAGTACTTTTTCTTGTATTCATCAGCAGGCTTGACTGAAGAAGAGGGCTTCGCTGCCTGCAAAGAAGGAATAGAAACTTTGCATTCTTTTTGGTAATGGCCCTTTCGACCACACCTCCAACATTCTTCTTGCGACTTATCCACCACTGGTTTTTGAAATGGAGTCGACCTACGACTATTCCATTTTTTAGAATATCGTTTACCAGCGATGAGGGCAAAATTCATGAAATCCGAGAACATGTTTTGTCTCTCCTCGAAATCGAGGTCATTGACAAGGTCTTGGATGTCAGAGGGGGTGGAATTGCTGATGTCAAGATGGACAGTACTGACTTCAGCAGAGACCAGTGCAAGAGGGTCATGAGAATGAGATGTGCTAGAAAGAGAAGAAGAAGATGAGCCAGCATGCCTTAGAGATTCAGCCTCAGCTCTCAGATTTTGAGCAAGGGCTCTCTCTTCAAATTGAAGAGTGCCATAGAGGGATTCTAAGTCATGCGTTTTCAGCAGTTTGGTGGTTCGAAGAATTTGTCTTAGACCTTGCCATTTGATAGGCAAGACGTCAATGAACTTGTGGCATATTTCAAGCGTATCATGCTCTATGCCTACGTTTGTCATATCATTCAAAAGACATTTGAACCGATTATAAGTGCCATCCAGACTCTCATTAGGAAGAGAGAAGAATCCTTCATAGGCACGTTTCAGATCTATTTTCTTGGTAGCTAGAACATCTGCCGTACCATCGAATCTGGTACACAGATTATCCCACACCTTTTTAGCAGTAGAAAGTTTGATGACAGATTTCATTATGTCATCGGGAAGGGTGGTAATGATCAAATTTCTCAAACGAGCGTCAAGATTGACAAGCCTACGCTCATCATCTGACCACTGTACTTCTGGTTTAATGATTTCAGTAACAACTTCAGGAGCATCAGAAGTAGCTCCTGGTGTTCTGGAAACCAGAATCGGTACATATGGCCCTCGAGTAAGAATGGTCATTAAATAGGGTTCAATTCCTACGATGTGTAGGAGCATCCTCTCTTTCCAAGATCCGAAATCATGAGTTTCGAATCTGGGTGGGATAGAGACATACCCAAAATCCCTGGTATTAACCAAAGGGGGAATATGAGACATAATAAGAAAAGTACAGAGAAACAGAAAGTTTTTAAGAAAAGAAGGATTTTAGATGCAGAAAAGTAAAAGTAAAGAAAGAAAGATAATCTTGCAAACACTTTTCAGATCAGTTTCAGTGTATCGAAACACTGCTCTGATACCAACTGAAAGTCCCAAGTTTGCAACGATTATGTAATTAAACAACTAATGTAAATTACACTAAGAATGTAAGACAAGAATGTAAACACGTTTAATCATATGTATCATTAATTAAACAGTGAATACATGGTCGGTTTACAAAGAAAGAAAAGAGAAAATATATGTTAAGTTTTTGACACACACAAAACTTAACAATTCTACAATAAGAGAAAAACACACAAAGTGACAATTGTAGAACTAAACCAACTAAGGTTGCGGCTAGGTCAAGTGATGCTTTATATAGGAGAGAAGACACATCACATTGACAACCCAATAGATGTTGACACATGAAGGTTGTCAACTATCTATTGGTGTGTAAGACTGGTCTTCAGACATCTCTGTTTGCCATCTTGTTTCTTTCCCAAAACGGCATGAAAGAGAAACACCTTAGTACCAAAAAAAAAAAAAAAAAAAAAAAAAAAAAAAAAAAAAAAAAAAAAAAAAAAAAAAAAAAAAAAAAAAAAAAAAAAAAAAAAAAAAAAAAAAAAAAAAAAAAAAAAAAAAAAAAAAAAAAAAAAAAAAAAAAAAAAAAAAAAAAAAAAAAAAAAAAAAAAAAAAAAAAAAAAAAAAAAAAAAAAAAAAAAAAAAAAAAAAAAAAAAAAAAAAAAAAAAAAAAAAAAAAAAAAAAAAAAAAAAAAAAAAAAAAAAAAAAAAAAAAAAAAAAAAAAAAAAAAAAAAAAAAAAAAAAAAAAAAAAAAAAAAAAAAAAAAAAAAAAAAAAAAAAAAAAAAAAAAAAAAAAAAAAAAAAAAAAAAAAAAAAAAAAAAAAAAAAAAAAAAAAAAAAAAAAAAAAAAAAAAAAAAAAAAAAAAAAAAAAAAAAAAAAAAAAAAAAAAAAAAAAAAAAAAAAAAAAAAAAAAAAAAAAAAAAAAAAAAAAAAAAAAAAAAAAAAAAAAAAAAAAAAAAAAAAAAAAAAAAAAAAAAAAAAAAAAAAAAAAAAAAAAAAAAAAAAAAAAAAAAAAAAAAAAAAAAAAAAAAAAAAAAAAAAAAAAAAAAAAAAAAAAAAAAAAAAAAAAAAAAAAAAAAAAAAAAAAAAAAAAAAAAAAAAAAAAAAAAAAAAAAAAAAAAAAAAAAAAAAAAAAAAAAAAAAAAAAAAAAAAAAAAAAAAAAAAAAAAAAAAAAAAAAAAAAAAAAAAAAAAAAAAAAAAAAAAAAAAAAAAAAAAAAAAAAAAAAAAAAAAAAAAAAAAAAAAAAAAAAAAAAAAAAAAAAAAAAAAAAAAAAAAAAAAAAAAAAAAAAAAAAAAAAAAAAAAAAAAAAAAAAAAAAAAAAAAAAAAAAAAAAAAAAAAAAAAAAAAAAAAAAAAAAAAAAAAAAAAAAAAAAAAAAAAAAAAAAAAAAAAAAAAAAAAAAAAAAAAAAAAAAAAAAAAAAAAAAAAAAAAAAAAAAAAAAAAAAAAAAAAAAAAAAAAAAAAAAAAAAAAAAAAAAAAAAAAAAAAAAAAAAAAAAAAAAAAAAAAAAAAAAAAAAAAAAAAAAAAAAAAAAAAAAAAAAAAAAAAAAAAAAAAAAAAAAAAAAAAAAAAAAAAAAAAAAAAAAAAAAAAAAAAAAAAAAAAAAAAAAAAAAAAAAAAAAAAAAAAAAAAAAAAAAAAAAAAAAAAAAAAAAAAAAAAAAAAAAAAAAAAAAAAAAAAAAAAAAAAAAAAAAAAAAAAAAAAAAAAAAAAAAAAAAAAAAAAAAAAAAAAAAAAAAAAAAAAAAAAAAAAAAAAAAAAAAAAAAAAAAAAAAAAAAAAAAAAAAAAAAAAAAAAAAAAAAAAAAAAAAAAAAAAAAAAAAAAAAAAAAAAAAAAAAAAAAAAAAAAAAAAAAAAAAAAAAAAAAAAAAAAAAAAAAAAAAAAAAAAAAAAAAAAAAAAAAAAAAAAAAAAAAAAAAAAAAAAAAAAAAAAAAAAAAAAAAAAAAAAAAAAAAAAAAAAAAAAAAAAAAAAAAAAAAAAAAAAAAAAAAAAAAAAAAAAAAAAAAAAAAAAAAAAAAAAAAAAAAAAAAAAAAAAAAAAAAAAAAATAAAAAAATACTCTAGCTCAAGACCGGTATTGGAGTCTCCGGCTTTGACAACATCCTGCAAACATTAATGCAATCTTGTTAAAACCGGTGTTGAGAACATCGTTTTCATCCTTACAAGTTCCACATAGGAGAAGCCCGGTGATTTGAACGCCGACTTATATTTATTTGGCAAAGCCCGGTGTCTACAACACCGACTTTCGTACTTTTGCAAAAAAATTTGAAGAAATTCTTAGAAACACCATTGGCCTTAAAATTGTTAGTATCCGTACAAAATATTCATCTTGTGACCATTTCTTACAGCAGTCATGTTCCTATTTTGGTCAATATTAAGTTGATGTACTTTATTTATTTTAATGAATAATGGAGTGAATAATGATCACGAACTCTTCGTTGAAAATTTTGTTTTTTTGTTTAAATCATTGATTATAATTTTTTTTTTTTTTTTTTTTTTTTTTTTTTTTTTTTTTTTTTTTTTTTTTTTTTTTTTTTTTTTTTTTTTTTTTTTTTTTTTTTTTTTTTTTTTTTTTTTTTTTTTTTTTTTTTTTTTTTTTTTTTTTTTTTTTTTTTTTTTTTTTTTTTTTTTTTTTTTTTTTTTTTTTTTTTTTTTTTTTTTTTTTTTTTTTTTTTTTTTTTTTTTTTTTTTTTTTTTTTTTTTTTTTTTTTTTTTTTTTTTTTTTTTTTTTTTTTTTTTTTTTTTTTTTTTTTTTTTTTTTTTTTTTTTTTTTTTTTTTTTTTTTTTTTTTTTTTTTTTTTTTTTTTTTTTTTTTTTTTTTTTTTTTTTTTTTTTTTTTTTTTTTTTTTTTTTTTTTTTTTTTTTTTTTTTTTTTTTTTTTTTTTTTTTTTTTTTTTTTTTTTTTTTTTTTTTTTTTTTTTTTTTTTTTTTTTTTTTTTTTTTTTTTTTTTTTTTTTTTTTTTTTTTTTTTTTTTTTTTTTTTTTTTTTTTTTTTTTTTTTTTTTTTTTTTTTTTTTTTTTTTTTTTTTTTTTTTTTTTTTTTTTTTTTTTTTTTTTTTTTTTTTTTTTTTTTTTTTTTTTTTTTTTTTTTTTTTTTTTTTTTTTTTTTTTTTTTTTTTTTTTTTTTTTTTTTTTTTTTTTTTTTTTTTTTTTTTTTTTTTTTTTTTTTTTTTTTTTTTTTTTTTTTTTTTTTTTTTTTTTTTTTTTTTTTTTTTTTTTTTTTTTTTTTTTTTTTTTTTTTTTTTTTTTTTTTTTTTTTTTTTTTTTTTTTTTTTTTTTTTTTTTTTTTTTTTTTTTTTTTTTTTTTTTTTTTTTTTTTTTTTTTTTTTTTTTTTTTTTTTTTTTTTTTTTTTTTTTTTTTTTTTTTTTTTTTTTTTTTTTTTTTTTTTTTTTTTTTTTTTTTTTTTTTTTTTTTTTTTTTTTTTTTTTTTTTTTTTTTTTTTTTTTTTTTTTTTTTTTTTTTTTTTTTTTTTTTTTTTTTTTTTTTTTTTTTTTTTTTTTTTTTTTTTTTTTTTTTTTTTTTTTTTTTTTTTTTTTTTTTTTTTTTTTTTTTTTTTTTTTTTTTTTTTTTTTTTTTTTTTTTTTTTTTTTTTTTTTTTTTTTTTTTTTTTTTTTTTTTTTTTTTTTTTTTTTTTTTTTTTTTTTTTTTTTTTTTTTTTTTTTTTTTTTTTTTTTTTTTTTTTTTTTTTTTTTTTTTTTTTTTTTTTTTTTTTTTTTTTTTTTTTTTTTTTTTTTTTTTTTTTTTTTTTTTTTTTTTTTTTTTTTTTTTTTTTTTTTTTTTTTTTTTTTTTTTTTTTTTTTTTTTTTTTTTTTTTTTTTTTTTTTTTTTTTTTTTTTTTTTTTTTTTTTTTTTTTTTTTTTTTTTTTTTTTTTTTTTTTTTTTTTTTTTTTTTTTTTTTTTTTTTTTTTTTTTTTTTTTTTTTTTTTTTTTTTTTTTTTTTTTTTTTTTTTTTTTTTTTTTTTTTTTTTTTTTTTTTTTTTTTTTTTTTTTTTTTTTTTTTTTTTTTTTTTTTTTTTTTTTTTTTTTTTTTTTTTTTTTTTTTTTTTTTTTTTTTTTTTTTTTTTTTTTTTTTTTTTTTTTTTTTTTTTTTTTTTTTTTTTTTTTTTTTTTTTTTTTTTTTTTTTTTTTTTTTTTTTTTTTTTTTTTTTTTTTTTTTTTTTTTTTTTTTTTTTTTTTTTTTTTTTTTTTTTTTTTTTTTTTTTTTTTTTTTTTTTTTTTTTTTTTTTTTTTTTTTTTTTTTTTTTTTTTTTTTTTTTTTTTTTTTTTTTTTTTTTTTTTTTTTTTTTTTTTTTTTTTTTTTTTGGGGGAGGGGGGTGTATATATTCTTGAATGATTTACAGGAAAGAGTTTGATGTGACATATTTTTATTTGATAGGAAAAATATGAAAAGCTGTTACAATTAGTTTACCTATAAAAACTAACAAGTTGAGTTCTTAGCCAATGTGATAACATATTAAAGCCTGAATAGTATGTGTGTAATTCGTTATTTCTGTTATGAGAAATGCTAAATCTCATTATAATAAAGGGATGATAACATATATCTACATTTTTTTCTCTCTTCAAATATATATAAATATATAGGCGTGTACAAAAAAACCGAAACCGAACCCGAAAGTCAAACCCGTAACCGAACTCGGTCAACACCCGGTTTTGACCCTAACCGGTTCGGGTTCTATATAACCGATGAGTTCCAACCGGGTATTGTTACTAGCCGTTAACACCGGGTTGGACCGGTTACCCCCTAACCGGTTTGAGAACCCGGGTTCCAACCCGGTTACGAACCCGGTTATGCAGAAAAAGAGACGGAAGAAGACAGAATGTGGCAGAGAGCTGTTGGGGTAACTACTAGCCGTTTATGGCCGTTTTTTGGCATTTTTTTACACTTTTGCCATTGGAACTCCCCTATATATACATACATTGATTTTGGTATTAGGTACAACAATCAAAAATCTTCCAAACACTCAAAATCATGCAAAAACACTAAATTTCTAAAATCACCCACTCAAAACATGGCAACACCAAGTTCTTAATCTTCCACCGGTGTCGGTCCTTCTTCGAATGAACAACCACGTAAAAACGTTGATGATATACCCCATACGGAGCCCTACCTCCGTATGTAAATCTGCTATTACGAAGGCTGCTTAAGGATGTTTTCTACCAGAATAATGAAGCTCACCTCCGTCAGAACGGACCACCTCCGTCAGAACGGACCACCTCGTCAGAACGGAGCTCACCTCAGAATGTCCCAGATCCTATTACGAAGCTCATCCATCAGAACGGAGCACTCCGTCAGAACAGAGCTCTGCCAAATATGGAGAAAATCTCTTATTTCTTCCTCCTAAAGAAAAGGGATCTACCCAAATCCCTTTCTAAACTCTAGGGTAAAACCCTAATGACCTAACTTATTCCCCAAGATGAGTTCCCCCTATAAATAAAGGTTCTCATCATTGGATGGAGACATGTTCTCTTCACCCTCAAAACACCTAAGGTGGTCGGCTTCTCTATGGAGAAGTCCCCACCGCCAACACAAACACCTCCGATACAATGGCGTTAAGCTTCTTAAAGCTTTACACCGGCAGGGATCCGCCAATAAATCGGTCAAAACCTCTCCTTGTTCCCGATCGAAGGTCCGTGCGATTCTTTGATCAAACAAATTGACGTCATCCCTGAGACATACACTATATGTTCCCATCGTTACTGCCGAGCTAGATCTCAAACCATTAATCACAAATATGTTAAATCCTTTTCTTTCTCCAGATCTCCAAAAAATACAACACCAAAACATGTGAAGTAAATAATATGAATAATTTGCTTTTTCCTTTTGCTACACCAAATCTTGTGTGCACGTGGTCAGCAACAAAAAATAGGCTGCATGATGCAAGTTGTAAAAGCCAATGAGAATTACACGATCCATCCTTATTCGCCAGATCCCGCAAAAACCCAACATAGTCATAATCGTATATACATCATGAAGTAAATAACATTAATTATTTACTCAACCTTTTAATTTTCTTCTGCATGAATTTCATCACATCAATATAAAAAATCATTCCCACATGATAAATCAACACAAGATGTGAAAACTAGTTATATCTACGTGGCCCTCAAACACAATCCAAAACCACAACTTGCAAAACTTGGAATGAATCATCTCAATTTAATAATATTGGCGATGGCAAATTCCAATAATGCATTCTATAAATTCAGATCCTATACCCTAGTATCATAATCCCAAAGCTCCAGGCAATAAAACAAAACCTCACCACGATTACAAAAAATCTGAAAGCTTGTTTGTTCGGTTCTACCACCATTCGAGTACCACCATCCACCACCGTAGGACCGAGCCCCAGACACCAAAAGATCCACTATGGAGCAGCTACTACATGGTAAGAAGCCGCAAGTTCTGACCTTGGCAAGAAGAAGGACTTAGAAGGCTCGAAAACGATTTTTTTGGGTATCTTATTATAGCCTACGGTTCAGCCGTCACCTATAGCCACCATATAGGTAAAATCTGATGTCAACAAGGCTGGGAAAATTCTCAATGAAGAGCAGGAGCCAAACAAAGGAGACCTTGGCTCGTGAGAGCCACCAAAAAAAAAAACGACAAAAAACCCGAAAACGGGTGCCACCGCGACACCACTACTAGAAGCCGCGAGGAGGCTGACCTCCTGCCATGGAAAGTTCACATGGAGCGAATTATGATAATAAAATATACTGAAGATTCAGCGGAAACGATTTGAAGACGGAAAAAAGCAAGACGCCGAAAAAAATGTTTTCTGGCCCTACCAAAGCTCCACCACCACCCGGCATTATGGGACTAAACCCCCGGGTATGGAAAGATGCCCCATAGGACATCTGAGACAAAGGAAGGAGCCACAAGTCCTGACATTGGCCAGAAAAAAAAAGGCTTAAAAGACTCGAGAAGGATTTTTCGGTTGTGCCACCAAAAGCCATTATTCAGCCGTCGCACACAGCCGCTATATAGGTTGAATCAGAATTTGGAAAAGGCTGAAAAAAGAGCAAAATAGGATCAGGAAGTGAATAACGAGAGCTTTGGTTCACAAAAATACAAGCAAACAAGGAAAAACTCACCAAAATCGCTCCTTTTGAAAACGGTCGCCATACAGCCACCGCCGTGCACTACCAGGACCCAAACGATCTAGTCAAGACCGTGGGAGGGCCTGAAGTCCTTGGCGATTCAAAAAAGAAAGATTTTGGAATGCAAAACTAATAACAAAAAATGGTGACTGTTATGGGTGAAATTTCAGGTACCAATGTCTTGGAAGCTTAAGATCTTGACATACTAAGATCTTGACATCGATAGATATTTTAATGACTTACTGATATGTTACTAACATTGCGAAATACTTGTTATTATTATTTCCACATGAGTTATATGTGCAGATTCCGGAATAATCGATATAAAGCTATGGAAAATATCTCTAACGGTGCAAAAAGGAATTCACACATGGGATTAATCATCAACACGTAAAGAAGACTTGGTCTTGCAAGATAATCGGACTTCTAGTTGAATTCAGCATGAGGAGAAAGACTTCAACATTCATATGACTAGCCAAGATACACTCCAACGTCTCAATAATGAAGACCCGGAAGATCCCTACTATTTCGGATAGTTAGTTAGCATCTAGGTCTATATAAAAGAATGAGGTTGATCGACATAGGACATTCAATTCTCTCTAGCAATATCTCTGATCACTTGTATTCACACACACAATTCTCTACGCTCTCCTCTTTATTCTCACACTTAGCAATAATCAATAAACCAAGTTCCACCATTGTAATCATTTTAACAACAATTAAAAAAATAACTAAGGCAGGGACGATTGTTTCCTCCCGGGGTTTTTATGCCGGCGATCCACAAGGATTAAGGGCTTTTCCTCGTCAACAAATATCGGTGTTCTTTTCCCTAATCTTTACTTTTATCTTATCTTTACTAGATCTTTACTATAATTCGTATTATCTATTGTTCTTAGCATTATTTCGTTCATCATTTACGATTATATTTGTCCTTTTAACTCCTTGTTTAGTCGACATAAATCTTTTGCAAATCTTTTATTTAATACGCATCTTTGAAACTCATTATTTACAAGCTCTTAACCTCACGAACGAAAGTTTGGTTACATAATTGATATAAGTCTTCAAGGTTGATTATCTTAGTTAATTTTTGACCAAAACAATTTGGCGCCCACCGTGGGGCAAAAGGTGCTTTCAACAAATCAAAATCAACTTCTTTCTAATCGATTATGTCGAACAGACAAGGAAAAAAGTTTTACAATACAAAAAGAACGGGGACATATAACATAAGAAAGAAACCCAAATATTCTTATCCTTATCTTTATGCTAACAAGAATTTATTTTCTATTGTAAGCCGAGTTGAAGCTGACTTGGAAAAAAGAAGCTGCGAAATCATGAGAGATCTAAAAGTATTGCAACTGAGGTTTCTAGATGTTCTCAAGCTTCAATCTATATTTCAAAAATCCAAAGATCGGGATCCACAGCTATGGAGAGCTTAGGGATTGAAGATTTAAAACAACGAAAGATAAGTCATGAAATAGAAAACACGCGCGAAAGTGTACCAACAAAAGAAATTTCTAACCTCGAAGACACACAATTTGAAGGTATGAATTTCATTAATCATAATAAAATGATGATTGCAGGGAAAAGACGTGAAAGCAGCTTTAATAATGCAAAGGATTCTAAACTGAATTTCTGGAATATGGAAATGCAAATTTATAGGTTATAATTTCCTTGAAATAACTAACCAATATAATTCTAGTGTCAAGATTGTTCTAAACAGGAGAAAAAGCATCCGCTGTCTATTAGCATATCAACAAACACATGCATAACAACGTGGAACAAGGTCTTCACCTTTTTGCTTTCACGCCAACTTTTGGTTGAAGGTTTTCACCTTCTCTTATGTTCGCCCGTCGCACGTTAATCAATTTCACGGTTGAAGGGTTAAATTCCAAGGTCGTCGAAATTAATTCTATTGGTTGTCGGTGTTACCATCGATCTCCCGAAATTGGCTAACCACGCCATCTCCCGAAATTGGCTAGCCACGCCACCCAATACTCATTCACACGAATTGGCTAACCAAGCCATTCGGTATACTCAAGAGGCTGGGGACACCCCCTAGATCTTAAGAGCCCAATATTCCCTTGAGAATTTGAGGATCAATATCTTCAGTCTCAAACATCAGTGGGTTTTAGGATCCCCACTCCTAGAACTCATTCCCACACAAATCAACAAAAATATTTGTTTTTATACAATAACTTCAGGGAAACAGGTAGGAGTAATTGCTATTGACAAGTGATTGAAGACTGACAATCAGTAACGATGCTGAAGGATAGTCACAGCCAACAAGTGGGACTATAAATGCGCTCATAAGGTGCATGTATTCAACTCTATACTTATCATTTTTTACTGTTTTCATGATTAGACACATTGAAATCATTTATTGACTGACATATAAATGGGATTTTTAATCGTATAGCAATAGTATTTGTATATAATAAAAAGTGCGAGAAAAACTAAAATACGAGTAAGCAAGCGACAACAGTTTTATCGAAATTATAATATCTATAGTCAAAAATAAGGTAAAAGATGAAAGTTTATGAGAAATACCTCCAAAAATAGGATGACCCGCTTTACCTGCAAAAGAAAAAGGGATGCCAATCTACAATAAATCAACGTAACAAATATCCGAATTACTTGCATTTTGAAATTTGAAAATTGTGCTCCAATGAGCACTGGGACAACTCCCATAGCAAGCACAGTCCTAAATAAAGTTCATAAGTACCAAGCTAATTACGCCACCACGGTTAATCATTCCAGATTAACCACACCCCAGATAAATTGTTTAGGATTACAAACCACAATCCAAATAACATAATAAAAGTACTAATATAATTACAACCCATTAAGATCATCAGGCTGCTTCCTGCACATCCTCCTCCATCTGTGTTTCATTCTTCTCTTCTGCATCCTCCATCGCCTGCACTTCACCAGCTACTTCTTGACCCACCTTGGTTATAGCATCATACGTATCATCCACTTCTGCTTCATCAATTGGTTCCTCAACCTGCTCTGTCAACTTTGATACGCCTCCCAAACTAACATATTCCTTATCCAACTTCTTCAAATCCCACTTTTTGGGAAGAGTCATACCTGCTGACTGAGCTTCAAGAGCCATCTGAACTCTCACACCTGCGATCGATCTTTGTGTACACATTCTAGCATTCTTAGTAATGGTGTCTGACCTTATCTTCAACTTCTTCTCAGACTCAATTATTTGATTTTCAAGCTTCTTAGCTATCTTGGCAAGTTCACTCTTAGTCTTGGCAAAATCCTGTTCCAATCCCTTAATCACCTGGTCTCTATTTTGAAGCTGTTGTTTCAAAGAAGTGCATTCATCCACCTTTTCTTTCATAAATTTCCAAACACATTCGCTACTGTAAGTGGCCAATTCCAGAGCCTAACGATGAACAACCAAGACTTTTTAGTAAAAAAATATTATTTGAGCATATTGCTGAAAGAAAAAATAACAAAAAGTACCTCCTTAAACTGCAACTGAACCGTCTCCAAATCCAGAGGAGCTTGAATCTTGAGCATAGCCGGTTTCTTCCCAGTCAAATCAATCACTTTCGCATCAGATTTCAATCCAGAATCAGTCTTACCTTTTGCTTCGACCTTCAAACTTGCTTCAGTCTTGAGTTTCTTCTTGGATCGGGTATTGGATACAGATGGTCGGCGTGCTTTGGGAGTCTCACTCATATCGAACATTCCTTCATCACTGAAATCATCCGACAGAGAATTCTTCTTTGGAGCAGACTGTGCAGTGTTATCTTCCATAGTCTTACCTTTAGATGCTGACTTGAGGATGTAGTGCCCAAAATTCCTTTCCTGGCTATCTAATTCAAAGTACTTATCAATCCTTTTCTGAGCTCCTTTATCTTTTGAAGCCTTCAATTTTGCTACAGAGAAGAGAAAGATATTTTACACAAATAAGAATAAGACACTACTAAATAACTTAAAAAGACCCAACAATTTTACCTCCAGCCACCCAAGAGGAAGGGAGATAACTGCCTGCAGAAAGTGATTCTCTTTTAACAAAAATGAATCTGGTTTTCCAATGATCATCATTCTGAGTTACTTCACCAATCAAACGCTTGTTCTTATCTTTAACTTTGAGAATATAAAACCCAGAACCGAAAGTTGTCAAAGTATAAACTAAACTCAAATCTGGGACCTTAAGTTCTAACTTTTTACTGGCCATTAAGATGTTCAACACAAATAGGATTCTCCACAACATAGGGTTGGCTTGACCATAAGACATCATTGTTGATTTGAAAAATTGGGTAATAAAACTTGGGAAAGGAAAACCTTAAAAGGATATTCGGGAAACTGAATCCAAACATCAGAAGCTAAATCGGTTTTTGTTTTAGAATCTGGGGGCCTAAAAATTGTACCCTCGGGAAAATATGGCTTCATGCTTTCAAGATCTGACTTCTTATATCACTAAAATAATCCTTTTCCATGACATTTGTTTCTATGAAATCACTAACTTCTACGGCGGGAGTAGAATCAACAGACATTATGAAAAGAAAACAAGAAAGGAAGGAAGTTACCTTGAGAGAAAATGTGAGGCGATGCAAACGGTGAAAGATAAATGACTAAGAAAGAGAAAAACTTTGACCTAATATATAGGGTGCAGTAACTTTATTTGATACGTGTCTTTTAACCAACCATTCACTTTTAACTGTAGCGGAAGAGTATTCTGGAAGCCAAGTAAATATTAAATTATTTAATCTAGTAGTTATCTATAAACATTTACTAACCATTGCTCAAATATCTTCGTTGATAAGGATCTTGGACCTTAAAGATAGGATCCAAAAGCTTCAGTTTTATTTTGCAGGATATTTAATTATCAAAATTTAGAAGAAAAAGAAGGTGCATGTATCTTACTGTTTAATTACTGCATTATATTGGTAGATTTCCGTTTTTGTCCTCAAGTAACACTCTTGATTTTCGAGTCTGAAATAAGAAAGATCAAAAGACAACTTCCATTCATTCAAAAGATATATTTACATTAGAGACTACTTAAAAGTAGTTCAATCTTCCTAAAAATCTACGTTTCAAAAGAATCAAAAGTCATGGGCTCTGGCCTTGTCTTTATATCCCTCATCACCTAAATCCACCTTTTTAAAGAACTGATTTCTCTTTACTATCAAAGAGTGATTTAGCCTCTAAGGGATACTCTCTTTCAAATCTGTCAAGTTGAGCCGCCGCTAAATTATGTCGTCTCCTGGTATAAATCAGTTGTTCTTCCAAAAGATCAATTTCATAATATGCTTCAAGAAGTAACTTATGCATAGCCGCTACTTCAGATTCAAAACATTTTTTCATCGATCTTTGTACTCATTCTAGCATTCTTAGTAATGGTATCTGACCTTATCTTCAACTTCTTCTCAGACTCAATTATTTGATTCTCAAGCTTCTTAGCCATCTTGGCAAGTTCACTCTTAGTCTTGGCAAAATCCTGTTCCAATCCCTTAATCACCTGGTCTCTATTTTGAAGCTGTTGTTTCAAAGAAGTGCATTCATCCACCTTTTCTTTCATAAATTTCCAAACACATTCGCTACTGTAAGTGGCCAATTCCAGAGCCTAACGATGAACAACCAAGACTTTTTAGTAAAAAAATATTATTTGAGCATATTGCTGAAAGAAAAAATAACAAAAAGTACCTCCTTAAACTGCAACTGAACCGTCTCCAAATCCAGAGGAGCTTGAATCTTGAGCATAGCCGGTTTCTTCCCAGTCAAATCAATCACTTTCGCATCAGATTTCAATCCAGAATCAGTCTTACCTTTTGCTTCGACCTTCAAACTTGCTTCAGTCTTGAGTTTCTTCTTGGATCGGGTATTGGATACAGATGGTCGGCGTGATTTGGGAGTCTCACTCATATCGAACATTCCTTCATCACTGAAATCATCCGACATGAAATTCTTCTTTGGAGCAGACTGTGCAGTGTTATCTTCCATAGTCTTACCTTTAGATGCTGACTTGAGGATGTAGTGCCCAAAATTCCTTTCCTGGCTATCTAATTCAAAGTACTTATCAATCCTTTTCTGAGCTCCTTTATCTTTTGAAGCCTTCAATTTTGCTACAGAGAAGAGAAAGATATTTTACACAAATAAGAATAAGACACTACTAAATAACTTAAAAAGACCCAACAATTTTACCTCCAGCCACCCAAGAGGAAGGGAGATAACTGCCTACAGGAAGTGATTCTCTTTTAACAAAAAAGAATCTGGTTTTCCAGTGATCATCATTCTGAGTTACTTCACCAATCAAACGCTTGTTCTTATCTTTAACTTTGAGAATATAAAACCCAGAACCGAAAGTTGTCAAAGTATAAACTAAACTCAAATCTGGGACCTTAAGTTCTAACTTTTTACTGGCCATTAAGATGTTCAACACAAATAGGATTCTCCACAACATAGGGCTGGCTTGACCATAAGACATCATTGTTGATTTGAAAAATTGGGTAATAAAACTTGGGAAAGGAAAACCTAATTTCAAATACTTAAAAGGATATTCGGGAAACTGAATCCAAACATCAGAAGCTAAATCGGTTTTTGTTTTAGAATCTGGGGGCCTAAAAATTGTACCCTCGGGAAAATGTGGCTTCATGCTTTCAAGAGCCATCTGAACTCTCACACCTGCGATCGATCTTTGTGTACACATTCTAGCATTCTTAGTAATGGTGTCTGACCTTATCTTCAACTTCTTCTCAGACTCAATTATTTGATTTTCAAGCTTCTTAGCTATCTTGGCAAGTTCACTCTTAGTCTTGGCAAAATCCTGTTCCAATCCCTTAATCACCTGGTCTCTATTTTGAAGCTGTTGTTTCAAAGAAGTGCATTCATCCACCTTTTCTTTCATAAATTTCCAAACACATTCGCTACTGTAAGTGGCCAATTCCAGAGCCTAACGATGAACAACCAAGACTTTTTAGTAAAAAAATATTATTTGAGCATATTGCTGAAAGAAAAAATAACAAAAAGTACCTCCTTAAACTGCAACTGAACCGTCTCCAAATCCAGAGGAGCTTGAATCTTGAGCATAGCCGGTTTCTTCCCAGTCAAATCAATCACTTTCGCATCAGATTTCAATCCAGAATCAGTCTTACCTTTTGCTTCGACCTTCAAACTTGCTTCAGTCTTGAGTTTCTTCTTGGATCGGGTATTGGATACAGATGGTCGGCGTGCTTTGGGAGTCTCACTCATATCGAACATTCCTTCATCACTGAAATCATCCGACAGAGAATTCTTCTTTGGAGCAGACTGTGCAGTGTTATCTTCCATAGTCTTACCTTTAGAGACTACTTGAAAAGTAGTTCAATCTTCCTAAAAATCTACGTTTCAAAAGAATCAAAAGTCATGGGCTCTGGCCTTGTCTTTATATCCCTCATCACCTAAATCCACCTTTTTAAAGAACTGATTTCTCTTTTAACAAAAATGAATCTGGTTTTCCAGTGATCATCATTCTGAGTTACTTCACCAATCAAATGCTTGTTCTTATCTTTAACTTTGAGAATATAAAACCCAGAACCGAAAGTTGTCAAAGTATAAACTAAACTCAAATCTGGGACCTTAAGTTCTAACTTTTTACTGGCCATTAAGATGTTCAACACAAATAGGATTCTCCACAACATAGGGCTGGCTTGACCATAAGACATCATTGTTGATTTGAAAAATTGGGTAATAAAACTTGGGAAAGGAAAACCTAATTTCAAATACTTAAAAGGATATTCGGGAAACTGAATCCAAACATCAGAAGCTAAATCGGTTTTTGTTTTAGAATCTGGGGGCCTAAAAATTGTACCCTCGGGAAAATGTGGCTTCATGCTTTCAAGATCTGACTTCTTAAAATCACTAAAATAATCCTTATCCATGACATTTGTTTCTATGAAATCACTAACTTCTACGGCGGGAGTAGAATCAACAGACATTATGAAAAGAAAACAAGAAAGGAAGGAAGTTACCTTGAGAGAAAATGTGAGGCGATGCAAACGGTGAAAAATAAATGACTAAGAAAGAGAAAAACTTTGACCTAATATATAGGGTGCAGTAACTTTATTTGATACGTGTCTTTTAACCAACCATTCACTTTTAACTGTAGCGGAAGAGTATTCTGGAAGCCAAGTAAATATTAAATTATTTAATCTAGTAGTTATCTATAAACATTTACTAACCATTGCTCAAATATCTTCGTTGATAAGGATCTTGGACCTTAAAGATAGGATCCAAAAGCTTCAGTTTTATTTTGCAGGATATTTAATTATCAAAATTTAGAAGAAAAAGAAGGTGCATGTATCTTACTGTTTAATTACTGCATTGTATTGGTAGATTTCCGTTTTTGTCTTCAAGTAACACTCTTGATTTTCGAGTCTGAAATAAGAAAGATCAAAAGACAACTTCCATTCATTCAAAAGATATATTTACATTAGAGACTACTTAAAAGTAGTTCAATCTTCCTAAAAATCTACGTTTCAAAAGAATCAAAAGTCATGGGCTCTGGCCTTGTCTTTATATCCCTCATCACCTAAATCCACCTTTTTAAAGAACTGATTTCTCTTTACTATCAAAGAGTGATTTAGCCTCTAAGGGATACTCTCTTTCAAATCTGTCAAGTTGAGCCGCCGCTAAATCATGTCGTCTCCTGGTATAAATCAGTTGTTCTTCCAAAAGATCGATTTCATAATATGCTTCAAGAAGTAACTTATGCATAGCCGCTACCTCAGATTCAAAACATTTTTTCAGCCATCTTTTTTCAGTCCTAGCCTTCTTTTCAAAGGATTCGATAATTTTACTCAAATCGCTGATAATGCTATCATTCATGGCGTGTCTTTCTTCGTGTTTTAACTTAAGATTACCAAGTGTCTATAGATATAAACAAAACTGATAGTATTAGATGATAATAATCAGAAAAAAGCAAACAAAATGTGTTACCTCTAGAATGGGAAATTCGCTAGACATTTTGAAAAAGTATGAAAGTTTACGCCATTGAGAAACTGTAGCCTTATATAGAGGGGTGAAAAGATGAGGAATGGTTACCTATCAAATCAAGACTCTTGGTTATCCTACTTACACGCGTCTTATCTTTAAGATGGTTTCAAAATTTACTAATTGACTCCGGTCAAAGTTTTCTCTAGAAGATTCAAAGTTATTTCAACAAAATAGATTTTATTAAAATAACTTTGGGGACAATTGTTATGGGTGAAATTTCAGGTGTCAATATCCTGAAGGTCCAAGATCTTGACATCCCAGGATCTTGACATAGAAGAATATTCTGATTACTTGTTAATACTTTGCTAACGTTATGTTTCAAATGTTATTATCATTTCCACGTAAGATAAGTATGCAGGTTCCAGAATATTCGATATAAAGCTAAGGAAAATACCTCTAACGATAAAAGGAAGATTTCACACATGGGATAAAATCTTCAACACGCAAAAAAGACTTAGTCTACCAAGATAATCGGACTTCAAGTTGAATTCAGCACGAGGAGAAGAACTATAACGTTCATTGGTCAAGATATGCTCCAACGTTCAAATGTTGAAGACCTGGAAGATCCCTACAACTTCGGATAGTTAGTTAGGTCCTAGGTCTATATAAACGAAGGAGGCTGATCGATTTAGGCATCTAATCTCATCTTATTTTTCCTGCTCACTACACACTTGTATTCACACACACTGCTCTCATTTACTTTACACTTAGATACATCGATCAACCGAATTCCACCATTTGTAAACATTTAACAATCATTAATAAGAGAACAAAGGCAGGGACGATTGCTTCCTCCCGGAGTTTTTATGCCAGCAATCCTTAAAGGATTAAGGGCTTTTCCTCGATAACAAATCTCGGTGTTCTTGCTCTTTACTCTTTATTTTTAACGCATTATTTACTTTGATTAGCATTATTTATCGTAATTTCATTTATTTCGATACTCGTTATTCTGATTATCATTGCTTTACACCTTTGTTTCTTGTTTAGTCGACATAATCGTTCTTTAAATCCTTTTACTAAACGCATCTTTGAATCTCAAACATATTTTACAAGCCCTTAACCTCACGAACGAAAGTTTGGTTACATTATTGATCTAACTCTTCCACGTAGATTATCTTAGGTAATTTTTGACCAAAACACCGATGTTTGGTCCGCTCCTCATGGTTTGCCCGGTTCTTACTTATGTGTTACCGCCCATTGGATTCAACCCGAAACGTGGCAAATCATGAAGCGTACCATTGCTTTTGAAAACTTTGAATATCCTCACACGGCTCAAAACTTATTTATTATGTTGAATGATGTAATAAAAGGGTTTAAACTACAAGAAAAAGTTTTTTTCCATTTCATTTGATAATGCTAGTAACAATAATAGTGTCGTAAAAAAACTCATTCTAAAATACAATCCGCCTTTGAAGGGTGCTTTTTACCATGGTCGATGCGTAGCTCATATTATAAACTTGGTTGTCCAAAGTGGATTGGCGGTGTGGGAGGTGAATTATACAAAAACCAAGGTTAAAAGAATGTTACAAGAAATATTCATGGGGGGTGGAACTAGATATAAACAATATATGAGATTGTGTAAGGAAACGTATAACACGTTTTTGACCCCTAATTGGAACGTGTCCACAAGATGGAATTCGACCTATAAAATGTTTATGTGTGGTTTACGTCAAAGAGATACTTTACAAGTTTTTCATGATATGCTTGCGGAAAAGGGTAAGGTTAAATCATATTAGGCGGAAAATTGGGCTATCATTGAACAAACAACCGACTTTCTCAAAATCTTTAAAGATGCAACAACTTTGTTATCGGGTGTTTATTATCCCACGCCTCATTTGGTTCTAAAACAAATTTTTTGTTCGAGTGATAAAATTGGTGAATTTCAATGGAAGGGTGGTTTGTATGAAAAAAAGGTAGATCCTATGAAAAAGAAACTTGTTATGTATTTTAAGGAAATACCACCTACTTTTGCTTGTGCCGTCGCATTAGACCCATGTTTGAACGTTAACGGAGTGCAACTACTTATTGAAAAAATAAGTGTTGGTTTGGATTTGCATCTTGAGGACCCATTTCATGCATCAAAAACAATTAATGACTTTAAAAATGTTTTTAAAGAGTTGTTTCAATGTTATTTTGCTAAACATGGTGGTAATGTTGGTTCAAGTTCGTCTTCATCATCTTATTTTACACCTTCTCGAAGCTCAAACCCAATGACTAACTTTTTAAATGAGTTGAGAAGTGAAAACACTAAAAGGGCTAGGGGTGAAGGAGATGCATCTAGTTGGGAATATGGGAAATATACCCAAACCGATTTTTTGGCCACCATGGGAGGCAATGAGTATAATTCTTTTGATATTTTAGCTTGATGGAAAGTAAGGGAATCTCAATTTCCCATTCTAGCCACCATGGCCCGAGACTTACTAAGTGCCCAAGCTTCCACGGTAGCTTCGGAATCCGCTTTTTCTCTTAGTGGTAGGGTACTTACTATACGAAGAACAAGACTCACGCCGGCATCATTGGAGATGTGCATTTGCTTAAAGGATCACTTAGATGCGGCCGAGCGTATACAAGACACATCATCTCTTGAAGGTGAACTAGACATTGAGCAAGAACTACACAATGTTGAGGTTGAAGAAGGTATTGCAATATCACTTTCGGATGAAGAAATTGCTCTTGATGAAGCTTCACGTGAAGCTAGTTCCGAAGATGATGATCAACTCGTTGAAGTTTTGGGACTTGGTGATGATTGAAGACTTGAAGATGTTTAATGAAGACTTGAAGATGTTTAATGAAGACTTGAAGATGCATTGAAGATTGAAGATTAGTTGAAGATTTGAAGACTTTTATTAGCAAAGAGTCAAAGACGTTTATTTTTATTATTGAAGACTTGAAGACATTTATTAAGTATTTGAAGACTTTTATTTATTAAGTGTTTGTTAATGAAGACTTTTATTATCAAGTATTTGAACGTGTACTACAACTTTTTTTTCGGTAAAAGGCCGTCACCCCTGGTTATTATATTAAATAAAAATGAAGAACATGCAACATAGCTAAACGCTAGTTAACTTTACAAAAACGTCCATGCACCCATGTGCAATACAATAAACGACCATAATAATCAATACTAACCAAAAACTATGGCATTACAACAGACGCAACTCAAGAAACTCAAGAAATTAATATGAAATAAGTAACGAAACCGGGAGATCCCAAGCTGCAATAAGCCTTTCCAAATGCGCCTTTCTTTTATATTTAAAAGTAAGCATCTTCAGCCGCACAGTAGAAAATATAATCTCAGCAAGAGCATCAGGCGAACGAGTAGTCTTCATAAATAATCTTGTATTCCTCTCCTGCCATATGAAATAGACACTCGTTGCAAGTATGAGCTTATCAATAACATTCTCCATAGTCTTCTTGTTCGCAACAGGTAACAATCGGTCAATAACTTGGTTCCAATTGCATGGTCGAGAGCTCAAACCAGCCTTCATATTAACTTTGTTCCAAACCTGCATTGCATAGTTACACTCAAAGAAAAGGTGATTATGGGAATCCGGTTCAATATTGCAGAACGTATACACCAAATCCATGTTTTGATTTAAATCCCAATGCATTAGTTGATCTTGATTTTTCATCCTTCTTCTGAATGCGAGCCAAAAGATAAACGGGTGTTGAGGAATACAATAGTTAAACCAAGCTAAAGTTACTCCAATCAACACTAGCATGTCTTGGGTGAAGGTCTTCCCACACTACATTAACCGAAGAATTTCTTGAAATACCATCTTTATCTTTCCAAAACCAAGAATCTGCAACATTAGACAATGTAGGGGCTGATGTAAACAAATTAACACGATTCATCCATTGTTGAGGAATATTCCACTGGCCATCACGAACAAGCTGCCCAACTTTAGTATCTATCGAAAATCCTGCCGAAGCAATCTCTCTAGGCGAAAACTTGTCATACAATGGACTACTACTACACCAATTATCATACCAAGCATTTGTTAAGGCACCATTGCCAATATTAACCCATATAAACTGACGAATAATGGGTCGAATTTGTAACATTTTCCTCCAACTCCATGATAGATTACCACGATAAGGAACGTTCCAAAAGCTCATACCACGAAGTTTATTCGTGTGTATCCATTTAAGCCAAAGGGACTCTTTATTAGTAAGGATATTTCAAACATGAACTAGAAAGAGAGTAACATTAAAAGGCCTAAGTTTACGAATGCCAAGTCCACCCTCCTCTTTTGGGAGACACACATCATCCCAACAGACCTTTGCCTTCCCTCGATACATATCCCCCTGACTCCATAAGAATCGGCGCATAATCTGCTCTATATCAAGAATAATACTCATAGGAAGAATGAATACAGAAGACCTATTGGGATTTCATTAACCGACTAACATAAAATGGGTCGGGTAACCGACCCGGTTTGAGTGACAAATTAAAATTTTCATAAAACCTTTTTCATTTAATCAAAGTACGTAGCGGAAGCGTGTTAATGAACTATTAAACTATTTAATATCCTTTACTCAGAATCACCATGAAATGCAATATAAGTAACTTAAATAAATACAAGAAAACTAACCACGTTGCGGTAGACGAGATCCTTCATGATGTGGAAGATTCCGGAAACGAGATTCCAAGTGTAGAAACCCTTCGTAAGTGCGTACATGAACAATGCCTCAACCATAGATCTGCTAGACACATTTAAGCTTACGACCGCAACCGAACGAAAACCTCACTTTGGCCCTAAGGTCGAATTCGACCTTCCTTAGGATAAGGAAGTCGAATTCGAAGACCCTTCTTAGGGTTTCCTTGAATTCGATCCAACCAACACAAAAGGTGAGAAACCTTTTGTTGAAACTAATTTAGGGTTTAACTAAAACCCTAAATAATTAAATCTTAAACAATTTGGGATTTTGGTTTCTTTGGTTTATTGGATTTCGACCCACTCAAAGGAGAAAGAAGATTTTCACCTTTAAGTTTGTGTTTTGGGATTTGTGAATGAAGGTATAATTTAGGGTTTTCAAGGGGTTTATATAGGCATAGTTAAAACTCTATAATTCCCTTGCATGGGAATTTCGACCCTCCCTCCCCTTTCCTTAGAAAATTCGGCCATGAGGCCTTAGGGGGGATGGACCGGACTTTCCATATATTAATTAATCCACTATTAATTAATTTGGACCATTAACTAATTAATTATCCAACCCGTTAACTCATTTAATTAATTAAACTACTTTTAATTAATAAGTTATTTATCAATCAATTAAAACTAACTTTAATCGACTACTATAAATAACGGTTGTCGGTTTATCCGTTTATCCTTAATTAACTCGCGTTAATTTATAAACGTATAATTTAATTAAAAATATTTAATTAAATGCGTAAATGATCAAATATCATTTCGTAGCTTTATGATTAAACATTATAGATGTTCTATTGTGTATGACCCTACGGGCTCAAAGATCCGAAGACATGTGGTTAGTCGGGTCTACGAAAGTTCACATAATTTCAACACTCCCACTTGTGGACTCTTCGTAGATCCTAATAACCATAATGACATACCTTGTTGCTAGCAACCCAAAGTATGCCCCTAAGAACCTCTGAGGTTTGTTTTCCAGAAAAACTTCCATCATCAACCCTATGACGATTTCTTTAACCACTTTAAAGAATTTGATTCTTTATGCGTTCACTTACGCAAGTACATCTGTGTCCCATTTACTCTTAATGATGCATTCCATTTTGGCAAGAGGATTTAGTCAATTGCCAAATAGAATTTAAACCCTTTATGACTTTCTTGATTATAGCATGCCGAACTATTCGCAGTATGGCCATACATTTTGCTACTATATCAAGCTGTCATAGGCCGAGTTTACTATCAAACCAACTATTGGGAGCAAATTCCTATTATAAATACATACGCCCTTTTCATATCTCACATTTACCCAAAGTAGCCCTACTGCGGCCGGTAAAGATATCCGGATCGGAACTAAATCAAAGCAAATGATCGATATGGTCCAGGCCTACGCCTATGCATTTAACAAGTCTAAGGATGCTCACGGATGGAATCACTTCGAGATTCACTTAATTGACTTATGATCCAAGAAGTGATCTCGGGGCGGGTCAGCCAATATTCGACTCATCGAATACTTGTGAGTAAGGCTCGTATCTCTCTTACGATTACAACTCTATATCACCCAAAAGCGAGTAACCTCAGCTTTCAAGCCAATAGCAACCTTTCCCCTAACAATTACCTTTCTTTCGCACTATCATTCCCATGTGTGCAACTGGTAATGGCAATTTAGAATGATCTCATAAACAATTCATGGATAAAATATACTAAATTGGAACGTGGTATGTATTGGACAATTTTACTCATCGAATACTCCCATAATAACTGTTCCGAATGTCAGATTTTAACTTGACATTTCTAAACTTCTTTCACATTTAGAAATCTTACGTTTTCGCTTAATCACAAACCAATTGTTCCCTTTATAGGATTATGATCTAGATTCCTCAAAGTGGGATCCTTTCGTTCCAATACGAAAAGGAATCTTTTATCACAAAAGGGATATTAAATTAATTTTGTAGCAATAATGATATTTCAAGAAACTAATCTTTCTTTACTTATGAGCATAATTAATTCCTAAATCACTTTAAGAATTTCTTTTAGTCATACGATTTTGCACAACTTGCAAGAATCCATCAAATCCTAGATTCGATTTTAATGACTAAGTTCTTATTAAGATAATCATTAAAACTTGCCTCAAATAGGTAGCTTAACTGTATCTTAAACTTCTTTAATTAAGGATCTCTTTTAGTCGTATGACTTTGCATGAGTACAATAATTGTACGATTGCATAGTCTTTTCCTTTATCAAATCCTAGATTCAATTTTGATGACTAAGTGTCTATCAAGACATCCATTCAAACTTTCCTCAAATAGGTAGTTTAGGTGTGTCTCAATATTTCCTTAATTTGCGTTCATTTACAACCTAAATCCATGCTATGAATATCTCAACTAGATATCATACAACTAGTTTTGTATTAAACTCTTTTAATCCATTTCAACCATGTTTTACTAAGTTCAATTTGTCTTTGATCTAATCTAGTTTGGATGAAGACATTTAACTTTTCAAACATTTAATTTATCGAGTTCTACTATTCGATATATAATCTATCTTCGTAATAAGCAATAAATGCTCAAGACACTTATTATCTTTATCACGAATCTAGAATAGGTTACTAGTAAAAGATGTTGCCTTTTCTCGTTATCAAAATTCTCCCACCGATTCCTAGAACCATATCTTTCAAGTATCACACACTTGATAAAGAATTGATTCCGAGTCTTTCTCTCTCCCACTTACTCTTTGAATCGAGTATTTCAAGTAGTGACACTTGGTGTAGATTTCGATTCTCTACTTGTCCTTCAATATCACGAATCTTGTTTTCACTGACTTATTGAACTTAGTACTTTAAGTAGCAACACTCGGTGAAAACAATGATTCTTATATTTAAGACAAATAATACAACAAAGACCTTTTAGAATTACTAAAAGTACATCTCTTGGATTTCCTTTTGTAAATTACTTTATGTACGACTTTTATTTCACAAATCATTTTCCGAAGTGTCAAATGTTTTATTGTTTCACAAATCATTTTGTGAATTCAATCTATAGCTACAATTACTATAATTACATGCAAGACATATACAAAACATTTATAAAAAAAACAACCAATCAATCAAGGAAGAAGATAGATAAAACCTAATAGATTCCAAACATAGAATATTCAAAATCCATACATTATCTCAAGAATAAAAATAAAAGGGTAATAATGTTTTCAACTAAAACATCAAATAAAAGATAATTCCAAAATGAATGCCGAGACATTTATTTCAAGACTATATTTCTCCTTCCAAATTTTCCTTTATTCTTTCTTCCTTGTCCGCCCCACGAAGGATAAGTCTCACGAAGCCATTCTTCAATTTTCTCACAACTATGAGCGTTGTGTGAATTACTTTTGCAGAATGTGCACAATGAATTATGTGGTAGGGCCTTTTCAATGAGTGCCCTTTCCGGTAAATTCATCTCTACACTAACCAACATTCTTTCAAGATTATCTAGTGACTTGTGCTTGCAAGTCATAAGAAAATTCATGGCGAAATACGCAGAGTGTCGATCGAGTGAGTTAAGTACCAAGAAGATCTGTTCATCATGAGTAAGTGGTTGCCTAAGGGCTGCCAACTTATCGATGTATCCTCTCATAATTTTCACGTGATCCGATACCGATTTTCCCCTGTTCTTAAGGTACTCTCTTGCTTCTTTAAGAGTTCCACTCGCAATGACATTCACAGCATGTTGATTCTCTCTAACAATCATTCCAAATAAACGATAAACATTGCCACAACGTATGTCATGAGCATAGCTATCATCAATGGAATTAATGACTACACCCAATGTATCATTATGAGTAAGGTAACTCGCGTAAGCCTTATCAGAAAGCCCACCAAGCTCATCAATATCTTCAACAACCACGGAACGATCCTCAGTGAGTTGGTTGAAAAGTCCCTTGTACATAAGGTAGTTTTTCAACGCTTCATACCAAGTTGCAAAGCATCCCGGTATTAGCTTCTTTTGCATCAAGGTGTTCTTATACCATGTAGCAATATCAGGCTCAATAATATCATTTATAAAAACAAAATACAAAATAACGAAAACACAATTAATATCATCGACATTTATCCATAATCATTAACTACCCACGTTTCAATCATAAAATCAAAACATATTAATGAATTAAGGCTAAGACTCATCTAGACCCAACGACATATATATCCGGTGCGGGGCTCGCGGCTACAAGGAATTAGTATAGTCAATAAATGAGTAAGAACGATTCTCTACCAATTAAGGCTCTTAGATCTTTATGAGATTCATAGGAGATGGGGAGTTCTCCATTTACAGGTATATTTAATCTCATCTTTGCCAGCTAGTATCCGGCAACTTATCTGGATGACCTAGCTTAGTCGTCCTACAAGGACGCATGTGGCTGTCCATATGTAACATCACGAACTTTTAATTAACGGTTGACTTGTGTCGTTAAGTCAACACCTTGTGTCCGTTAAGTCTCTAGGAGATTTAATGTTTATGTGTGATTAATGTGCTTCTAATTACTAAAATTATCCTTTTCTCCTTGAACCCTAACCGTCCCCCTCCTCTCCATACGATTCCTTTGCAAAATCCTTCAAAACGTGTGATTTCGGGTGTGTTTGAGCAAGCCTTTTGCATCCTTTTTGTAATCTCCAGGTAATAGAGGTATAATAACATTGATTTTATGTTTCTTCAATCATATGATTCGTTTGATTACTGATCTAGGTCTTTAGAGGGTTGATTGGAGTCATAAACGTGTGTTTTAATCGATTCGGTAACCTAAAACGTTTGTTATTGTGATGCAAATCAAGTAGGGATTAATCAATGATTTCATTGCATCATTATGGTCTTAAAATGATGAATTTTGAGGTACGAAAGTCGTTCATAAGGTTTGGGATCGTTTGGGGTGTGTTTGGTTATGTTTTGGAGTTTAAACAATGAGGTTTGTGCAGATTCAGGGTCAGTTGCGGCGCAATACCTAGGTTGCGACGCAACTAGAATACAGTGACTTAAGTTGCGACGCAATTTGCCCACTGCGACGCAATAGCGACATAATTTTTAAATGGCCATAACTTTTGAACCGTAACTCCGTTTTTGACAAATAAGCTATCCACGGAATCGTGAGAGAGTCTACTTTCTAATGGTAATGATTTTAAAGGATTGTTCTTATGTCAAAGTACCTGAAAGGTTGATTTAGTGAGTGAAAGTCGAGTTCGTCGAGTTCTGTGAGCTCCAAAGTATTAATCGAATCTTCAATGCATAAAGCATTGTAATGGGACATGCTTATAGATGTTTAGGTCTGAGTTATGACCATAATTGAGTGGGTATTGTTTAGCTCGTCTAATGGTCGCTTAATGATTATAGGTAGTCGGGAATACTTGCTTTGTACGGTAGCTTAGTTACCATTTGTTGTGCGCATCTTCGAGGTAAGATACACTACTTTGGCACGCTGAGGGTTCAATAAAAACATGGTTTTCATATAATAACTTCCCAAATGTTATCTTGTTTTCTTATGGGTATTCGGGGTTACACGGGAGGTGATATGGGCTATGTAAATGACTATTGAGGCATGAAATGCTATGTAATGATATGAGATGTAATGATATGCTATGAAATGCTATGTAATGTCTTGAGATGTATTGAAATGTGATTATATGTTGATGATATATGAAATGTGCATGATTGTATGGGTGTTCATCTAGTTCACTAGACTTATTAAGTTGCCATGACATGTGCACGTTGAAGGGCCCAAACGTTAAGGTGAATATGTGATAAATGTTTAGGTAATGTGGACACCTAAACTATATGCGATGTAAATCGACCTCATAATTATGTGATGTGATATGTGAGAAATGCTCGAGCTATTGATGTTAGAAGTGTTAAGCTTAACCCGTACTTGCCCTTGCCCGGCGGGTGCGTATATGTGGTTGCTCGGGTGGCTCCTTGCAACATAATTAAGTGGATGAGTATCTCCGGGTGGCCTGATTACCCACCAATGTCTTTGAACATACGGACTACTCTGGGATTGGTTTGCCATTCCTTAACGACATTGATGTACTGCCGTAAGGTTTGTCCATCTAGTCGGGTGTGACTTATGTCACACTTACAAATATGTATATGTTATATGATGTGTGTGACTTATGTCACAAATCGCAAGATGTTATATGATATGCGTGACTTATGTCACATTTGCAAAGATGATATGTGAAAAAGATATGAAAGATGACTAGGCACATTTAGGGTGGTTCATCCTAATATGAAGATGTTGATGTTATGATATGTATGTGAGATGATATGATTGACGTGCTAGGTGCCTTAACGAATTCAAACAACTTTTCTATAATGATTTGAATGGACAAATGCTTTATGAATTATGTGTTATCTTACTTAGCTAATTCGTTAGCTAACACTTGTTTCTTGAAATATGTTGCTCCCTCAAGTTAAGCAAGTTGAGCTAGTGAAAGACTTAGCATGGTGAGGCGGGTAGTTGCTATGAAGAAGACATTTAGTTTTCCCGCTTAGTCATTTATGTTAGCCTTAATGATGATTGGCTACTTTCAATATGACTTATGTATTGCTTATGATGGCATTTATTGTTGGTGCCAAATCTGGATTATCTTATACCATTTTACTGATATGAATGTTGTAACACCACTTTTATAAATGAACTATCTGTTAAGGGTTAGTTATGTTTTAAAGACTCTGTTTTCCGCATTTCTAAACGCCGTTAGGCAAAAGCTTTTGAAAATCCTGGTTTTTAAATGACGGGTGTTACATGGTGGTATCAGAGAAATGGTTTAAGTGAACCAATGACTATAGGTATGCCATAGGAATTAGACTTAAACCGATAGAGGACAAGTTAGGCTTAAGTAGGTATGCTTAGCCTTTGAGATGAAATGCCTTAGGACGGGTTTGGGATGAGTGAGAGTGTAGGATTAAGGCTATGTGATGATTGTTTATTGATATGTGAATGTGTCTTTTAGCCTTTATTCTTCCGTTTCTCGCTTCTCCGTCGCTAATTATTCTATTGCTACGATAGACGGGCCTCGAGATGATCTTCTATTCCTCTAATTGAATTTGATAAGCTTGTGCTTTATATTACGTGGGAAATGGTTGAGATGGACAAAAGTTGGAGGATTAGGTGAAATGGTATTCTATCAATGTCGAACCCACGAGGTTAGTGACAAGGACCACAATGGAAAATATATATGTTGTATGCGTGATAAAGGTCGCGTGAATGGATTTGGTGAAGAAAAGACGATACACAAATGTGGTAACGAACATGCAAGTGAAAGGATACAATTACAATTATGGTCCAGAACATAATTGCAAGCGTATCACGACGCGAGCGTGTTTGTAGGCCATGCTTGTGTTGACCGGAGTAGAAAGTAACGAAGTTGGTAAGATTTCTATGAAGTGTTGTGTTATGTTGTTGAGCCCACGGGCTTAAAGGACATGGACTTAAAGTTTGACGAGTAGAGTTGCTGCCGGATACTTGAAGGGTTATAAGTAGGTGATGCATTGAAGGGTTACCGGGCACACGTATGAAAGGAGACAATTACAATTCCGGTCACGAACGTAATTGTAAATGTATCACGACATGTATGTGTTTGTGAGACTGTGTCTGTGTTGATCCAAATGAAGTGAAGATGGGGATGATGGAATCACTGGATGGTAGCATATTTAACCACGTGAAGAGTAGATATGTATATATGGATTAAAGAAAACGAAGCTGAAACAAGTAAAGAAGTTAACACTAAAGTCGATTGAACCCTTAGCCATGAAACTCTTCCATGCTATGAACACTATGTTATGATGTGAGGCTACATTCGAGCTGCGAAATGTTAAAGTTATGCTTGGGATTAAGATCTGAGGGTTTGAGTTCGTATGGAATTCGATTAAAGGATGGAAAGTTGGGGTTCTTGGTCGAACTGGACGATATGCGGTGCATGAACCTTTTATGCGGCGCATATCTGCCCAGTTTTGAAATTGGGTCTTCTAAAGGGAGCCCGATATGCGGTGCATGGACCCTCCATGCGGCGCATATTTTGGTCTGTTATGGATTTACGACTCATTTAATCTTGATTTCGCTACGGGACGATATATGACGATTGAGACGAGTATCTACAGGTGGAGATTCTTCCTTATATTGCATGAATGTAAAGGTAATGTTGAGATTTTATATTTGTACAAAATCTTATGTATGACTGCTTCTCGAGATAAGAGTTTTCCTTAAGAAAAGTTAAAAAAGTATAATGATGGAGATATTTGTAGTTTCTTAAAGTATATGAAGTAAAAGTATTCAAGAGCATTTGGTTCCGAATTGATCATGTTTCTCGCCTGTGTGATTACCCATGTAAGGCAAAGATTATATTTCTAAAGTCGAGGTCACCCGTAGTTTTGAGACGCTCTAATAATGTTCCCGGCTTCGTTGCGATCGTGAGGTCGAGCCTTCAAGTGATGTGTGTCTAGTGCTACTTTCATGCAAACGCATCTTCCGTTTTGTTCTCCATTATAGGAAGAAGTTAATGTTTTCGATTGTGGGATGTATTTCTTTCTATAAGATAGATTTACGGTCTTGCAACTTTATGTTGAAGTTGATGATGAAAGTCCTGATAAAGTTATTCTTACACTCATTATGACCCTATTGAGTTTCTCGAAATACCTTCATGATAACGAAAGTCCTTGTTGTGTATGAATTTAAGGAATCAAGTCTAAAGTTTTCTCTAGATCGTTTAGTCATTACGTTTAACAATGAAAATCTTGCCTATTCTAAGTATGACGAAGAACATCATATTTGCGTAAAGAGCGTTATTACGATTTTCAACTCGAAGAGGCTTAGTTTTAAATTCGTCAAAAGTGAGTAAAAGATAAGGGAGCAGCCGACGCTTAATGTTGAAGGGAACAAAGTTTTATTTATTAGCTAAGTCCGTGGTTGCGAGGCTATAGTGAGTGCTTGACTATGGCAAATTAGCTCAAGGTAATGTCCATTGAGACAAAGAATGTAGTAAAACGGGAGCATAGTCAGAAGAGTCGAGATAAACCATCATGAAGCAATAGGTTTAAAAGTAAGATTTCGGTATCCGAGAACAAAATGACCCAAAAGTTGTACTTGAGGAGGCTTATGAACCGTGGTGACATGCTTTATTGGATGCCGCCTGAAATGTGATATGACCTATTATGATACGAGGTGTAGTAAATTTTATATGTTGACGTGTGATGGGGTTAAAAGCCAAGACTAGACACCGAAAGTTTTGTTACAAAATAATTTTTAACGATCCTTTAACGGAAGTAAAGAGTCACGTTATCATGGACTAAGAGACAAGGTTGCGTGGGAAGCTAAAGGTAATGATATGATATGAGCCATTAGTAAACTGGTTGTCCAAGAATGTTTATTTCCTGGTAACTATTGCACCGCTTCATGGGACATAAAAAAAAAGATGTATGTTAAGGAAGTTCTCTTAAAGCGTGAAAGCTAATTGTTGAATGCTTCAAATCAAGACGGCCGTTATGTAAATAATTTTCAAATATGTTTTGGCAATGTATGAAGGGAATGGTGAACTCTAATGGTGCCTATCAATCCTAGATTGATGGGAAAGAAGAAGAACGGTTTAGAAATTCAGGATAATCATATAATTGTGCGATGGTGCATCGAGATTTATTTGTGTTCATATGCAACCATGGTTATGCCATAGGCGTTGGATGTCACTTCATGATACGACATGTTATTGAAAGGAAAGTTGTGGAGCCAAAGATCATGAAGATAATAGTTCATGATGTTGGAATCGTTAAAGAAGTGTTATAATTAGCTCAAAATTGACTGAAGGTTTTGTGGTGAGCCAAGAAAGCTTATTATGAACAAAGTGGGTATTATGGTCTAACCATAAGACTCGATGGGGGGATATGTTATGCATCAAAAGTTATGGCGAGTCGACCCATTGTTCAATGAGTCATGTTAGTCTTAGTAGCAAGTTAATAAGGATATGTGTCGGAAGGTATTATCCGCCAAATGAATAGTCTTCGCTGACTGTAATGTGTGTACTACTTATGAAGGTTGAAGAAATGAGGTGATTACTTGTTTTGATTTAAAGATTGAACCAAAGAAATGACGAAACGGTTGAAATGTAATGTGATAGTATGTGTGTAAAAAATGTGCGACTTGTGCTCAAGTCAAACCTGGGCGCCAAACGATATATGGAAAGGTGCGACAATCGGTTATTCCGAAGCAGAAATGTATTTATATGACTATGGATTATGTGACGAAGTTGATTATACTCCCTAAGGTAAATGATGTGATATGAGTCGTTGTAGACTATTTGACAAAAATGCTCCTTCTTCTCATTACTCATGAGTATGTGTGCGTGGTGAAGCTTGCCACTTGTATATAGGTGAAGTAAGCATGGAGTTCCATTAAATATTGTGTTTGATCTTCATCAAAAGGGTAAACTCTAGAAGATATATGGTAGGTGCTTGTGTATTGCTTTTAGATGACATCAATGGTACATTCGTGAGTGTTATTGAACGTATGCCTTGATAATGAAACCAATGTGACTCCATTGGAATATGGGAGCATTGGTGCTAAGAAAGTGATTGTAGATGAGCCGTTTAAGATTCTTGGCCGAAGTAAATAAGCTTCGTATGAAGCAAATTGACCTTGTGTTTGTGAAATGGAGGCATACTCGTGGAGAGGGCTTAACTTGGGAAACCGAGTCCATGATGCGGGAGAACTATCCTCACCTACTTGATGCTGAAGTGATTCCGAGGACGGAATCCTCTTAAGGGGAGGTAATTGTAACATCCCGAACTTTTAATTAACGGTTGACTTGTGTCGTTAAGTCAACACCTTGTGTCCGTTAAGTCTCTAGGAGATTTAATGTTTATGTGTGATTAATGTGCTTTATGTGTAAGGTTTTAAAGCCTTAATGATTGATGTAATAATGTGTTTAAGGTATATTGATATGCCTTTAGAGGTGCTTGAAGTGTTTAATGTGTTATAAGTATTCCCTATAGGTGTTTTGAGCTAAATATGAGACGTTTGGAAGCTTAGGGACTAGTTTTGACATAGGTGGAAACTCAAAAACGGGATTAGGGTCTAGGAGCAGTCATTAGCTTCTAATTACTCAAATTATCCTTTTCTCCTTGAACCCTAACCGTCCCCCTCCTCTCCATACGATTCCTTTGCAAAATCCTTCAAAACGTGTGATTTCGGGTGTGTTTGAGCAAGCGTTTTGCATCCTTTTTGTAATCTCCAGGTAATAGAGGTATAATAACATTGATTTTATGTTTTTTCAATCATATGATTCGCTTGATTACTGATCTAGGTCTTTAGAGGGTTGATTGGAGTCATAATCGTGTGTTTTAATCGATTCGGTAACCTAAAACGTTTGTTATTGTGATGCAAATCAAGTAGGGATTAATCAAAGATTTCATTGTATCATTATGGTCTTAAAATGATGAATTTTGAGGTACAAAAGTCGTTCATAAGGTTTGGGATCGTTTGGGGTGTGTTTGGTTAAGTTTTGGAGGTTAAACAATGAGGTTTGTGCAGATTCGGGGTCAGTTGCGGCGCAATACCTAGGTTGCGACGCGACTAGAATACAGTGACTTAAGTTGCGACGCAATTTGCCCACTGTGACGCAATAGCGACATAGTTTTTAAATGGCCATAACTTTTGAACCGTAACTCCGTTTTTGACAAATAAGCTATCCACAGAATCGTGAGAGAGTCTACTTTCTAATGGTAATGCTTTTAAAGGATTGTTCTTATGTCAAAGTACCTGAAAGGTTGATTTAGTGAGTGAAAGTCGAGTTCGTCGAGTTCTGTGAGCTTTAAAGTATTAATCGAATCTTCAATGCATCAAGCATTGTAATGGGACATGCTTATAGATGTTTAGGTCTGAGTTATGACCATAATTGAGTGGGTATTGTTTAGCTCGTCTAATGGTCGCTTAATGATTATAGGTAGTCGGGAATACTTGCTTTGCACGGTAGCTTAGTTACCATTTGTTGTGCGCATCTTCGAGGTAAGATACACTACTTTGACACGCTGAGGGTTCAACAAAAACATGGTTTGTTTTGGGGGGTTTGTTTTTTTTAAGATACACGCTGAGGGTTCAACAAAAACATGGTTTTCATATAATAACTTCTCAAATGTTATCTTGTTTGCTTATGGGTATTCGGGGTTACACGGGAGGTGATATGGGCTATGTAAATGACTATTGAGGCATGAAATGCTATGTCATTGATATGAGATGTAATGATATGCTATGAAATGCTATGTAATGTCTTGAGATGTATTGAAATGTGATTATATGTTGATGATATATGAAATGTGCATGATTTTATGGCTTGTTCATCTAGTTCACTAGACTTATTAAGTTGCCATGACACGTGCACGTTTAAAGACCCAAACGTTAAGGTGAATATGTGATAAATGTTTAGGTAATGTGGACACCTAAACTATATGCGATGTAAATCGAGCTCGTAATGATGTGATGTGATATATGAGAAATGCTCGAGCTATTGATGTAAGAAGTGTTAAGCTTAACCCGTACTTACCCTTGCCCGGCGGGTGCGTATATATGGTTGCTCGGGTGGCTCCTTGCAACATAATTAAGTGGATGAGTATCTCCGGGTGACCTGATTACCCACCAATGTCTTTGAACATACGGACTACTCCGGGATTGGCTTGCCATTCCTTAACGACATTGATGTACTGCCGTAAGGTTTGTCCATCTAGTCGGGTGTGATTTATGTCACATTTACAAAGATGTATATGTTATATGATGTGTGTGACTTATGTCACAATTGCAAGATGTTATATGATATGTGTAACACCCCAACCACGGCGGAATGATGAGATGTACAGAAAGTCGAGTATTCAAACAAAGGATAATAGATAGCATTCACCATAGCTTTAGTTGATGAAAATAATTTTACAATGCACAAGCATGTGAACCAATTCCCAAGTACAATACGTCTACTATACTTGGATATTGAGTCCACGAAACAAATAACAAATACATGAGATGATATACTACAATGATCAGGGCGGATTCCATTGCCCGTCACAAGGTTTGATCTTTGACTCCAATGTGCAATGCAAACAATCATGATGCATATAATTCCTCAAAGCTTACGCTAATTCCTGAAAAGCATGAAGAAAAAGTGTCAACTACGAAAACGTAGTTGGTGAGTGCATAGGTTTGCAAGTAAACCTCGTTACATATCCATTTCAAAATAGTTGAGAAATCCATGGTAAATTATAAAGTTTCCATTTGTCACATTTATCGTGAGAGAAAAATATATCAATCGATTGATCATTCATCATACCAAAACCATTCGGTCATCAATGTTTCAATATCGCCAATTTCAACAACTTTCAAGATTCCATATAAGGTCCAATACCCAAACCGTATGTTCAATCCATAATATCCAACCATAAATAATATCAATACCACTTGGTCAATGGTAAGACTACCATGACGTAATTCGATGAGATTGTTCTTGAGCCACTACTAAGACCTGTTATGTCCCAATAATCAGATATATTGTCCCAAATGATAAGATAATGATAAGCACATGCTGTCAATCACGTGCATAATGATAACCAAGGGTCGTGCCATGGAGACGCCCATAAATATATAGTAGTTAGAGCACCGCGAGGCCAGACTGGCGATGAAGGTGGCCACCAAGCAGACCAAACATCCCACCGTTACCTATAATAGTGGATGAGGGGACAAGTCCTAGTTGCGCAACCCTCTAACTACAGGCCTCAAATGAGTTAATAGTAATGTACAGGGGACCACCGTTTGACAGTACTCAAGCTCATCATATAACATATAACACGTTGAACATACAATATAATTCCCATATAATTATCATTATTTCAAAGAATCATTTCATAAGAGAAAGTCATTTTAATTAATCATGCTTTTCACCCCGTAAGTAAAACATATAAAAGAGTTTGAAAGGGGCTATGACTCACCTTGATATGCCGCATATTATATTCACTCATCCAAAATGGGTACTTCCCATCTATTGCTTCCTTGACCATATATCCGTCATATTCCTCAATCACACTTCAAGCCAAGACTATCCCTACGATAGGACTAATATACGTAAGTTCCTATCTAAAGCCATCACTAAGAAATGCCACTTTCGTTATGTTGTCATAAATTTTGGGATCCAAGTATATTGTTAATATTTGCATCTTTTTGGTTGTAGAGAGTGTTGGTGTAAAAGGGTCACTTTCATTATACGTGTAGTTATAAGTTGTTAGAATTGCGGTAGCTTGCCTTTGATTATCATGGTTCCCATTGTGAGCTTTGCTTGATTATAATATTTGACATTTGTAACTTCATAATAGTAATATTTATGAATACTTCCTGATTTATGACTATGTATTTAATTTAATATTATTTAATTAATTATTTATTCATTTTCTTGATTTATTAACCAAATAATTCTTTAAAAATACTTTTAAGTACCTCACTTGCCTTTATAATTTGTGGTTAATTATATTTGAGTTATATTCTGATTATTATGCTTTTTAACTTAGAATATTGTGATATATATATTTATTTATGTAAATTTTTTATTAATTTAAAAATAGTTATTAATTAGTGATTTTCACTTACTTAATTATTTCTAAATTATATGACATTTGTTCTTTAACTTAAAATGATTTTACTCCAGTAGGTTTTAGTCACTTTCATCATTGGTTGTGATTATTTAACCAATTTCATGATTTATATAATTTATTTATTTATTTATTTACCTTTTTAATTATCATTTAAATTTAATAATTAATATAAATTCTTAGAAATCACCACACAACTTTTTGGCTAAAAATCCCAGGCCTTTTAGGCAACTTTTACCATGGTAAAAATCATATCAATTCAACCTCTCTTGTGTCTCGCTCATTTTGAGGATTCTAAGCTTATAAATCGTTTACCGAAATAGTGATTTTTGCCTCATTTTCCAAGCAATTCAAATGCGTCAAAATGGATTTTCATCCTTATTTCATTATTTACAGAATGTTCATTATATTTTGGTGCCTTAAGTCGTGATAGTGGTGGTGGTGTGATGTGTGCAAATTAAAGCTTTCGGTTAGTGCTATGAATATATTGACTTCGTTTGTGACTAATCACTTGTTAAGGGATTACCCCCTTAACAAGAGTGATACTAACCCAATATGTCAAGTTGCACTAAAATTGCGATGGTACATCTTCGTAGTACCTCACTTTAGGGTTTTCTAGTGTTGTCTTTGTTATTTTATGGCGTGAAAGGAAGTCATGAATTGGTTGATGCTAGTTCCATCTTACTCCTCATACTCACCTTTGTCTTTCAACTTCGTCCTTAATTTTCCCAAAGTCGCCTTTGTCATTATTCGCTAAGTCATATCGTTACCAATTTCTCTTAGCTAATTCGTTAGCTGACACTTGTTTCTTGAAATATGTTGCTCCCTCAGGTTAAGCAAGTTGAGCTAGTGAAAGACTTAGCTTGGTGAGGCGGGTAGTTGCTATGAAGAAGACATTTAGTTTCCCCGCTTAGTCATTTATGTTAGCCTTAATGATGATTGGCTACTTTCAATATGACTTATGTATTGCTTATGATGGCACTTATTGTTGGTGCCAAATCTGGATTATCTTATACCATTTTACTGATATGAATGTTGTAACACCACTTTTATAAATGAACTATCTGTTAAGGATTAGTTATGTTTAAAAGTCTCTGTTTTCCGCATTTCTAAACGCCGTTAGGCAAAAGCTTTTGAAAATCCAGGTTTTTATATGACGGGTGTTACATGGTGGTATCAGAGAAATGGTTTTTAAATGACGGGTGTTACACCATATCCGGTAACTGGGATGGGCAGATACGAAGGACCACCCTACGGCTAAACACTATGGCTTAGGCAACTTTTCCAGAGTGACAGGGAGTGTAGCATGTAGGTGCTCAACTTACATGATGACACGACTACTTAAGTGGGTATATTTAATTATTTGCTCTAATCAAATAATGCGCTAATAACTCTATCAACATCAATAAATGAATGGATTGAAATTACTAGCATTCCTATTCGTGTTTTAAACTATTTAAAAGACAGTTTATTTTCAACTTAGAAATGTTAATAAGCTAACATCTCGTTAAACCACTTTTAACATAGTCAAAAAATAGTGTCCATCTAGATAATTAGGGCATATCATTTAATATCGTAATTCTAATCTAACTTTAGAAACCCTAATATTAAAATCATCCCATAACCGAGTTATTCAATTATCTAGATTTCCACTAATAAGTCTCTATCTTCCTATTTTACGTAAAGGCACATGCAATTAATGTTCTAATTCGTTAAACGACTAAGCCATCTAACAAGGCAAGACTAAAGTCCTAATTAAAACTTAATGCATGTCCTTAATTAATTAAAAGCACCTTTAAATTTTCGCAAAATATAATCCTTTTGAGTTCTTCTGAAAATCTAATTTCAAAAACTCAATGAGTTTTATTTAAAATAAAACTCTTTCCTTTCTCGTATTTTAATTTTCAAATATATATTTTAGAGACACGCATTAAATCCTAATGCAAATATATATACAATAAAATACATGCAATAAATAGTTCACGTAATCTAACAATTAAATCCGCATGCAATATATAAACAAATATATAATTCTACTTATCGCATACAAGGAAACAAATTAATCTTTAAACAAATACAAAAATATTTATATGGATATATAATTTTCAAAATTCCTTTTATATATAAAATTATATATATCCACATCTCATATATTTGTATTTATTTTAAGATTCAATTATTTCAACTAAATAATTAACGGCTAGTTCTATTTAAAATATATAAATGGACCCATCACATTATTCATATCATATGGATATCATTTTATAAAACCTTTTATTAGATTAGAAATATATCCATATTAAGAACTATGTGGACTTTTCATTTATAAAAACCTTCTTGATTTCTCTTATTAATAAAATCGCTTAAATGTATATAAACCTTATATACTTTCCTTATTCATAAATTTCATATATATATATATATACATATATATACATATACACGACATATATATATATATATATATATATATTATATATATAAAATTAATATACTACAATATAACAATAATATATATATATATAATATATATATATATATATATAATATATATATATATAATATATATATATATATATAATATATATATATAATATATATATATATAATATATATATATAATATATATATATAATATATATATATAATATATATATATAATATATATATATAATATATATATATAATATATATATATATATATATATAATATATATATATATAATATATATATATATATATAATATATATATATATTATATATTAAAATTAAATAAATTTATTAAATTATTTTATTTATTATAAATTATTTTATTATATATTAATTAATTAATAATATATATATTAATTAATTAATTAATTAATTAATATGGACCATTAACTAATTAATTGTCAACCGTTAACTCATTTAGTCAATAAACATTGCATAATGTAACACCCCAACCACGGCGGAATGATGAGATGTACAGAAAGTCGAGTATTCAAATCAAAGGATAATAGATAACATTCACCATAGCTTTAGTTGACAAGAATAATTTTACAATGCACAAGCATGTGAACCAATTCCCAAGTACAATACGTCTACTATACTTGGATATTGAGTCCACGAAACAAATAACAAACACATGAGATGGTATACTACAATGTTCAGGGCGGATTCCATTGCCCGTCACAAGGTTTGATCTTTGACTCCAAAGTGCAAATGCAAACAATCATGATGCATATAATTCCTCAAAGCTTATGCTAATTCCTGAAAAGCATGAAGAAAAAGTGTCAACTACGAAAACGTAGCTGGTGAGTGCATAGGTTTGCAAGTAGATCTTATTACATAACCATTTCAAAATAGTTGAGAAATCCATGGTAAAGTATAAAGTTTTCATTTGTCTCATTTATCGTGAGAGAAAAAAAATATATCAATCGATTAATCATTCATCATACCAAAACCACTTGGTCAATCAATACTTTAATATTTCCAATTTCAACAGCCTTCAACATTCCATATAAGGTCCAATACCCAAACCGTATGTTCAATCCACCAATCCAACCATCAATAATATCAATACCTCTTGGTCAATGGTAAGACTACCATGACATACTTTGATGAGATTGTTCTTGAGCCACTACTAAGACCGGTTATGTCCCAATAATCAGATATATTGTCCCAAATGATAAGATAATGATAAGCACATGCTGTCAATCACGTGCATAAAGATAACCAAGGGTCGTGCCATGGAGACGCCCATAAATATATAGTAGTTAGAGCACCGCGAGGCCAGACTGGCGATGAAGGTGGCCACCAAGGCAGACCAAACATCCCACCGTTACCTATAATAGTGGATGAGGGGACAAGTCCTAGTTGCGCAACCCTCTAACTACAGGCCTCAAATGAGTTAATAGTAGTGTACAGGGGACCACCGTTTGACAGTACTCAAGCTCATCATATAACATATAACACGTTGAACATACAATATAATTCCCATATCATTATCATTATTTCAAAGAATCATTTCATAAGAGAAAGTCATTTTAATTAATCATGCTTTTCACCCCGTAAGTAAACATATAAAAGAGTTTGAAAGGGGGCTATGACTCACCTTGATATGCCGCATATTATATTCACTTATCCAAAATGGGTACTTCCCATCTATAGCTCCCTTGATCAAATATTCCATCGTGGTCCTCAACCATACTCAAAGCCCAGACTATCCCTACGATAGGACTAATATACGTAAGTTCCTATCTTAAGCCATCACTAAGAAATGCCACTTTTATTATGTTGTTATCAATTATGGGATCCAAGTGTATTGCTAGTATTCACATCTTTTTGGTTGTAAAGATTTGTGGTGTAAAAGGTTACTTTCATTATACACGTAGTTATGAGTTGTTAGAATTTCGGTAACTTGCCTTCATTTGTGGTTTCGTTTGGCATCTTAGGTTATCATATGGGAATGCCATATTAAGTTATATTATCCTTATTAATTATTTGATGTGTAACCGATTTTAGCACGAATTAGCATTTGTGATATCAATTTATAGTTTGGTTGACGTAATTACTTATGTCCATTCCACTTAGTTATCTTTTGTGTTACTTTGATTTCGCTTATCTTTCAAACTCACATACTTCTCGATATATCTTATGATTATCCGGGTTTATGAAATTTGTTTAAGTGTTATGGACCATTACCAAATTGGGCCTAAGTGTTATGGGCTTTTAGATGCTTTGGGCTTAAATTAGTTATTGGGCTTAACCTTATTTGGGTTATGTGCTTGGTGGGTTTTATTGGTTATTGGGCTATATGGTTTATTGGGCCAAGTGGGCCTACTGATTTATGGTCCTTTTGGGTTCACTAATTGGGCCGGTTTAGCCCATTAATTCCTTAGTTCATTACATAGCCCATTATACAATTTATAAGATTTACTTACAATTTTCTGTTTTATACAACAGATTTATGAAATGTTGACCACTAATTCGGGGTTAAATCTAATTATTTGGACCTTGGTGATTTTTCTGAAACAACCTATATGTGTCTCTGATTTTTGTAAATTTTTGGTTAATTTTTAAGTAACGTTTACTACCTCTAAAAATTACTCAAACATAAACTGTTCCGAATGGGAACCGTTTGCGACATAAAAAGTTTTATAAATGTTCTCGATGTTTTGATTGCTAGAAAAATACCATGATTTTATTTTAAGCTTAGAACACATCAAAGTTGACTCCCACCAAGTATAAGCTTCTGTAACCTCTTAATTTTAAAGATAAAAATTCTCAAAGTTGATGTAGATATTACACAAAAATGCGGTTTTGACCAGTTTTAGTAGAAAAATCATATCTTTTGTTTGGTTTATTATTTTTGAGTAATTCCAGTTGGAGGTTAACTTTAACCCATATATCTACAAATTTTATGTTGCACACTTTTCATGAAATGGTCCTCACATGCCTGTTTTACCCGTCACAAGACAGAATACTGATTCTGTCAGATTCCTTTTGGGTTCAAAAGCTCCACCAATGACTTTGTTTGCTTATTTTATACTCCAAATTATAACTCACAAGATTAACACTTATTTTGTATCACTTTAACATCAATATTTTCTGGTTTCAAACATATTCAAGATCATTCATCATCATTTTAAAACTGATCTTAAACAAAACTTAATTAACAACCTAATTCTTGCAACATTCATCCAAAAAGTGAAATGCATGTAATCATCTAACCATTTTATGTTCAAATCTCTTATTGAATCTTTCATGGAACATCAAAGTAAGTTTATTTAGGAAAAATAACAGGAAATATGCTTCATTTTAATCATCAAAAACCGATTTTGAGAACCCATTTGATTGTTTTTAAGCTAGAATGATAACTACACTTTCCGGGTCGCATTTTCGGTTGAATCCTTGAATCATTCCACCATATTTTT
This sequence comes from Erigeron breviscapus, assembly GCA_034093135.1. Lineage (NCBI taxonomy): Eukaryota > Viridiplantae > Streptophyta > Magnoliopsida > Asterales > Asteraceae > Erigeron > Erigeron breviscapus. Next base: position 125,139,374 of record CM067171.1, on the reverse strand, counting down.
GACATGCAATGCATGCTATGGAAGATTCTATCAACATGCAACCCATCCTCAAGGTCATTCAAAAAGAACTAAGAAGAAAGACATAGTTTTTGTAAAGATCTTTTAGTATATACAAAGACATGATAGATTAAACAAAGAGTTGATGTTTTATACCCTTGATGACTCGAAATGGGATATATATATATATATATATATATATATATATATATATATATATATATATATATATATATATATATATATATATATATATATATATATATATATATATATATATATATATATATATATATATATATATATATATATATATATATATATATATATATATATATATATATATATATATATATATATATATATATATATATATATATATATATATATATATATATATATATATATATATATATATATATATATATATATATATATATATATATATATATATATATATATATATATATATATATATATATATATATATATATATATATATATATATATATATATATATATATATATATATATATATATATATATATATATATATATATATATATATATATATATATATATATATATATATATATATATATATATATATATATATATATATATATATATATATATATATATATATATATATATATATATATATATATATATATATATATATATATATATATATATATATATATATATATATATATATATATATATATATATATATATATATATATATATATATATATATATATATATATATATATATATATATATATATATATATATATATATATATATATATATATATATATATATATATATATATATATATATATATATATATATATATATATATATATATATATATATATATATATATATATATATATATATATATATATATATATATATATATATATATATATATATATATATATATATATATATATATATATATATATATATATATATATATATATATATATATATATATATATATATATATATATATATATATATATATATATATATATATATATATATATATATATATATATATATATATATATATATATATATATATATATATATATATATATATATATATATATATATATATATATATATATATATATATATATATATATATATATATATATATATATATATATATATATATATATATATATATATATATATATATATATATATATATATATATATATATATATATATATATATATATATATATATATATATATATATATATATATATATATATATATATATATATATATATATATATATATATATATATATATATATATATATATATATATATATATATATATATATATATATATATATATATATATATATATATATATATATATATATATATATATATATATATATATATATATATATATATATATATATATATATATATATATATATATATATATATATATATATATATATATATATATATATATATATATATATATATATATATATATATATATATATATATATATATATATATATATATATATATATATATATATATATATATATATATATATATATATATATATATATATATATATATATATATATATATATATATATATATATATATATATATATATATATATATATATATATATATATATATATATATATATATATATATATATATATATATATATATATATATATATATATATATATATATATATATATATATATATATATATATATATATATATATATATATATATATATATATATATATATATATATATATATATATATATATATATATATATATATATATATATATATATATATATATATATATATATATATATATATATATATATATTTTCTAAAATTATTAAGATAAATAATAATATAATAATATATATGTATATATAATTTTTGTATTTTTAATTTTTACTATAGCTATTGTATAAATTTGTATTTATATCTCAGACATATATATATACTTATTATTATTTAAACTCACTTTTATATATAATATAGCTTGTAATTATACTTTTGAGATGTTCATCATATTTTATGCTCAAATGCACTTTGATTGGATTGGTGTTTGAATTGTAATTATAAGGATTCTTGGTTGCCAACACAACTTTTAAGTCATGCTTAGCTATGACTTAATTTCTTGAGTTAAAGTTCTGTTCTATATTGTTATTATTTGAGTTCTTGACTTGTTTGGTTTCTGAAATGCTTGATGGTTTAAATCACATTCTTAGAAAATTGTCATTATGTGTTCACTTGGAGATTGTCTTGGATAATTATAGTTATTATTTATGGCATTTCTAAGATAGCTAGTCATTTACGGTATTTCATTGAACTAGAGGGCAATTATCGCTATGCCTTAAATGTCCACAAGGTCAATTCTCTTAATAAACCTCTAGGGATAGATATCTAGATAAATATAAGTAAGTTGTCCTAGTCGGAAATTGAGGGTTGTTACATCATTACCCCCTTAACTGAAACTTCGTCCTCGAAGTTCGATCATTCATACAGTCGTAAAAATGGATAGACCAACAGTAGGAGTGTCTACACGGAGTCATATAATGTGGGAAAGTCAAACAAGATTTTATCACGATTCTTGGTTTCTTGCGAGCTTTTAACTCTAGGGTTGGGGGCATCCATTCCTCGGTTCCCTAAAATTCCTCTTGATTAGAAACTTCGAAAAAGAGAAAGGTTACGAATGTCGCTCACTTCTTGAGACGACTAGAGATTAATCGTATGTAATCGTTGTGGGTTGTCAATCTTTCCTAGATCAATACTAAATAATGGGATGATGTTAAGAATGTCAATATGGAGGTGTAAAATGAGCAAACGGTTCGTAACGTGAGTTACAATAAAATTTGTAAGAGACGTTGGAATATTGTTCGTTGGTGGCTACTCATTTCCATTGTCACTTTGTATACTTTCCTTATTGTTTTCTACCCCACTTAAGAATATTTTCAATAGCTTTTCGCCTACTTTCATCCTTCTTTGGTTTGACGTTTGGCACACTTGCCTCTACTTGAAAATATTGACCTCGTTTGTGACCAAACACTTGTTAAGGGATTACCCCCTTAACAAAGGGTGATGCTAATCATGGATGTCGAGTTGTATTAGAATCGCGAAGGCACATCTTCGTAGTACCTGAATTTTGGGGTTTCAGATGTCGTCTTCGATGTTCTAAGGTGTACAAGGAAATTATGAATTAGCTTTTGATAGTTCCGTCTAAATTTTCATGCTCGCCCTTACTTTCAACCTTTTCCTTATCTTCCAAAGTCACCTTTTTTGTTATTCGTTAAGTCGCGTCGCTACCCATTTTTCTCTTGACCTTGCCGATATTGGCTTCTAAATGATTTTAAGGTACCTTTAATTTCTTCCTTTTAACGTAAATGTACTACCCTCTATGACTTGTTGCTGACTAAACCCCTTTTTAACATTGCACATATGATTTCTTTCATTTCTCTTCTATCTCCATGCATTCCTCGCAGTAGGGTTTACACAATCCTTATGCTCGCAAAATTTTTATCACTGCCATCTTGACAACACAAACACTTCAATTCCATGTAGGTATGAACCCTTCCTTAGAAACAATCCTTCTTAGGTCCTCATGACCTCTACAAAACTTCCAATTACTTTGCTCTCAAAAGCCTCGTGTCCATTTTCAGCTTTCTAAGCTACGCTTCTTTTTCAACACTAACATAATGTTCTTAGGAATTGCGATATAAGATAGTTTAGGTGAAACAACGGTTACTTCATTTTTTTTTTTCTCAACCATTTGGTTCTCTCCATTTTCCATTCGCTTTCTTATGGGTCACCATATTCCTTACCGTTTCGTCATTCTAATCCATCTCCAACTAGAGTAATCGTCGTCTTGAACAGCACACAAGCAGTCGCTAGTCCTTGCAGTTATCTCAAAGGTACTTATCAGATCATGGTGATACGGATCCTTTGATCCTAACTCTTCACAGATGCGAATTATCCTTATCACCCTTCCGTTCAAACATTCCATAACTAGCTCTTCACGGAGTTTGTTAGTTGTCTGGAACTTAGTTCAGCGCCCAACTTCCTTAATCGTTGTCGTAGCATGTGCCTTGACTTCTAGCGTCGTATTTCTTATTTGTTTTCACTACTAGCTTTAGCAATTCCATATTGTTTTCTCCTTCACCCTGCTTGGGCGCACTACTCCATGGGTCCATGGTCCTTGACGATTAACCATGTGTTGCAAATTGTTTTTCACTCAGATTCATCTTGTTTTAGCTTACCTTCCTACGACCGTTGACCTTGAGGGGATACTTTTCACGACTCCCCGTGCTTCTAAACCCGGGTGTTGAGCGTATATCGCTTTCTCTTGGCTCAGTTGATATGTTCTACTACTAGCTTGTCTTTCGATAGAGGCTTTCCAATTGATATTCGGAGGATAACGTGTGGAGTGCCGTAAGGGTGAACGCTACCGGAACTACATCTGGTAAATGGCGTCAATGCCTTCACTTCATTTGTTTGAGTCAAATGACATTTATTCTCTTCATATTCTACTCCAAATCATCTTCAATGATGCTAGTGAATAACTCTTCTTGAAAGATAAAGTAAGATCTTGCGCTTCATACTCCTTGTTCGAGTATCTACTTTTGCTGTGATTACCCCCTTAACATTTTTCCTCTAGAAAAATGTAAGGGATTTTCCTACTTTTCACTTTATCTCACTATCCTTGACGATCTTCAATTCGCCAAATTCCTGATTCCTTCATGTAGCAAATATCCGTTTGCTTTGGTGTTTTGAAAAAGAAAAGGATAGCTCAGAATCCTTTTTTTTTTGTTACTCTTCCATCTTTAGGGTTACTCGACACATCCTAGTTATCTTATTGTCCTTGGTTTTCTTCTTCTAATTACTTTCGTCTTCCAACATTGCTAGTGATCTCCCCCAAGTTCTAGGGAAGTCTTATATTTATCCAAAGGTGACCTTCATGTCACACGACCTTTCTTTCGTCGGCTGCTCAATTTTTCCTTCGGTCGATCAACATAGATAGGGAAGACCATCAAATCTCTCTCCAAGTTAAAACTTAGTATACTCTTCGCTTGTGCTTCCATGTACTTGACTGACTCACAACATACCTCCCACGTTCTACGTTATGTATGTGATCCAATAGCATCTTCTATGCTATATAGTTATGCCAAGTATTTCACTTATGGATAACTAATGTCTCAACGTCCTTCGTATCCCTTGATGTCGCAGTAAGAGCAGGGTACTAGTTATTCGATTCGCCATTGCGGAAAGTTACGTAAGCGAGTTGTATGTTGTTAGGGTACTACCCTTTGAAGAGAAACGGTGATGATCATTACTTTGAATAATCAAGAATATAAAGGATATAGAATTTGGTTTTGAATGAATGGAATAGGAAATAGGAAAACAAAAGATTCATTAAGGCTCGGATTACTCCTTGCGCGAGTTAAAGGAATCACTTCTTTGTCCTTCGTTGCCCAATGGACTCCAACTTTCAATGACGTCAATATATGCCGCACCGACTTAGATAATATGGATAACCGTTCATGTACGCGTGTTATTATAGAGATATCGCACCAAATTTCAGAGCTACAATCCCCATAATGTGTCGTCTAGAATGTATATCGAAATGGGTTCTATCGGCGTCGTCAAATCGTAATTTGGCTTTAATACCACTCGTCTTTCATAAGTCTCCAACTTCATTCGACGTTTACATATGTTTCGCACCATTTCAGATCGAATACCAAGGTTATGCGTAGTTTCTAAGAGGATAGAGTCGCGTCATATCTTGGGTCTACAATTCTCAGAGTATATCGTCCAACGTTCGTGGAAAGATGCTCCACCGATGATATCGCCGTTGTCATATGTCCATAATGAATAGTGGTGTCGTAAGAAATAGGATGTGGGATAATTTCAAAAGAGCACGAGTGAACGAATATTGGATTGGAGGGGTACTTAATGACAACTTTCACACTTGACATTGCAAATTTCACATTGCACATTCAAATTTCACATTGCACATTCCAAACTTTCACATTGCACATTCCAAACTTTCACATTGCACATTACAACTTTCACATTGCACATTACAACTTTCACATTGCACATTACAACTTTCACATTGCACATTACAACTTTCACATTGCACATTACAACTTTCACATTGCACATCACAACTTTCACATTGCACATTAAACTTTCACATTGCACATTCCAAACTTTCACATTGCACATTAAACTTTCACATTGCACATTAAACTTTCACATTGCACATTCCAAACTTTCACATTGCACATTCCAAACTTTCACATTGCACATTCCAAACTTTCACATTGCACATTACAACTTTCACATTGCACATTACAACTTTCACATTGCACATTCCAAACTTTCACATTGCACATTACAACTTTCACATTGCACATTACAACTTTCACATTGCACATTCCAAACTTTCACATTGCACATTACAACTTTCACATTGCACATTCAAACTTTCACATTGCACATTACAACTTTCACATTGCACATTACAACTTTCACATTGCACATTACAACTTTCACATTGCACATTACAACTTTCACATTGCACATCACAACTTTCACATTGCACATTCAAACTTTCACATTGCACATTCCAAACTTTCACATTGCACATTCCAAACTTTCACATTGCACATTACAACTTTCACATTGCACATTCATAACTTTCACATTGCACATTCAAACTTTCACATTGCACATTAAACTTTCACATTGCACATTCAAACTTTCACATTGCACATTCAAACTTTCACATTGCACATTCCAAACTTTCACATTGCACATTCCAAACTTTCACATTGCACATTCCAAACTTTCACATTGCACATTACAACTTTCACATTGCACATTAAACTTTCACATTGACATTACAACTTTCACATTGCACATTACAACTTTCACATTGCATATTACAAACTTTCACATTCCACATTACAACTTTCACATTGCACATTCAAATTTCACATTGCACATTCCAAACTTTCACATTGCACATTCCAAACTTTCACATTGCACATTCCAAACTTTCACATTGCACATTACAACTTTCACATTGCACATTCAAACTTTCACATTGCACATTACAACTTTCACATTGCACATTACAACTTTCACATTGCACATTACAAGCTTTCACATTGCACATTAAACTTTCACATTGCACATTACAACTTTCACATTGCACATTACAACTTTCACATTGCACATTCAAACTTTCACATTGCACATTCAAACTTTCACATTGCACATTAAACTTTCACATTGCACATTCAAACTTTCACATTGCACATTAAACTTTCACATTGCACATTCAAACTTTCACATTGCACATTCAAACTTTCACATTGCACATTCAAACTTTCACATTGCACATTCCAAACTTTCACATTGCACATTCCAAACTTTCACATTGCACATTACAACTTTCACATTGCACATTCAAACTTTCACATTGCACATTACAACTTTCACATTGCACATTACAACTTTCACATTGCACATTCATAACTTTCACATTGCACATTCCAAACTTTCACATTGCACATTACAACTTTCACATTGCACATTACAACTTTCACATTGCACACTATAGGCTTTCACATTGCAATCAAATTTCACATTGCACATTCCAAACTTTCACATTGCACATTCCAAACTTTCACATTGCACATTACAACTTTCACATTGCACATTAAACTTTCACATTGCACATTACAACTTTCACATTGCACATTACAACTTTCACATTGCAATCAAATCATGCCCAAATTCACATGTTATAGCATAGAGTAGCATGTGTCAACGAATACCTTCCAATCTTAGATTCATTTCAATTCTAGTGTGCATAAGCGGAATCCTACTAGACTAGCATAATCCTTAGATAAGGCAAGTCTCGAATCATTATACATGCTTAGGTGAATGTCTAAATGCAACAAGTATGCTCATAAAAACGAGTTTATTAAAGATCTTCTTCTCTTTTTTTTTTTTTGAAAAGGAATCCTTTTTGAACATAAGTCCAAGTGGCCGTTTGAGTTTTACATGGTCCTCTCATAATTAAACGTAGATTCATGACTTTACGTTTAATTATGGTCCTACCATGTAAAGCTCAAACTAAACCGCTTAACCTTATGCTCGACTCGACTATAAAATTCGTTTTGAAAATAGGCTATAGTCTTGGAATTCCCGGAGGAACCCCAATGTTCTCTATAACCTTAGGCTCTGATACCATTTTCTGTAACACCCCAACCACGGCGGAATGATGAGATGTACAGAAAGTCGAGTATTCAAATCAAAGGATAATAGATAACATTCACCATAGCTTTAGTTGACAAGAATAATTTTACAATGCACAAGCATGTGAACCAATTTCCGAGTACAATACGTCTACCATACTTGGATATTGAGTCCACAAAACAAATAACAATTACATGAGATGATATACTACAATGATCAAGGCGGATTCCATTGCCCGTCACAAGGTTTGATCTTTGACTCCAAAGTGAAATGCAAACAATCATGATGCATATAATTCCTCAAGACAAAGGCTAATTCCTGAAAAGCATGAAGAAAAAGTGTCAACTACGAAAACGTAGTTGGTGAGTGCATAGGTTGCAAGTAAACCTCGTTACATATCCATTTCAAAATAGTTGAGAAATCCAAGGTAAATTATAAAGTTCTCATTTGTCACATTTATCGTGGCAGAAAAATATATCGATCGATTAATCATTCATTATACCAAAATCATTTGGTCATCAATACTTCAATATTGCCAATTTCAACAACTTTCAAGATTCCATATAGGGTCCAATACCCAAACCGTATGTTCAATCCATAATATCCAACCATAAATAATATCAATGCCACTTGGTCAATGGTAAGACTACCATGACGTAATTCGATGAGATTGTTCTTGAGCCACTACTAAGACCGGTTATGTCCCAATAATCAATATAATTCCCATATCATTATCATTGTTTCAAAGAATCATTTCATAAGATAAAGCCATTTTAATTAATCATGCTTTTCACCCCGTAAGTAAAACATATAAAAGAGTTTGAAAAGGGGCTATGACTCACCTTGATATGCCGAGCAATATATATATACTTATCCAAAATGGGTACTTCCCATCTATAGCTTCCTTGATCATATATTCCTTACGCTCCTCATTCGCATTTCAAAGCCAAGACTATCCCTACGAGAGGACTAATATACGTAAGTCCCTATCTTAAGCCATTATTTAGAAATGCCACTTTCATTAGGTTGTAATCAATTATGGGATCCAAGTGTATTGCTAATATTCGTATCTTTTTGGTTGTAGATATTGATGGTGTAAAAGTCATGTTCGTTATACATGTAGTTATAAGTTGCTAGAATTTCAGTAACTTGCCTTCATTTGTGATTTCGTTTGGCATCTTAGGTTATCATATGGGAATGCCATATTAAGTTATATTATCGTTATTCATCGTTTGATGTGTAACCGATTTAGCACGAATTAGCATTTGTGATATCAATTTATAGTTTGGTTGACGTAATTACTTATGTCCATTCCGCTTAGTTATCTTTTGTGTTACTTTGATTACATTTATCTTTTACTCGCATATTCCTCAATGTTCGATGATTATTCGGGTTCATGAAATTTGTTTAAGTATTATGGGCCATTACCAATTGGGCCTAAGTGTAATGTGCTTTTAAGTGACTTGAGCTTAATTTAGTTATTGGGCTTAATTTAGTTATTGGCTTAATTTAGTTATTGGGCTTAACTTAGTTGTTGGCTTAATTTAGTTATTGGTTATTTAGTTATTGGCTTAATTTAGTTATTGGCTTAATTTAGTTATTGGTTAATTTAGTTATTGGTTAATTTAGTTATTGGTTAATTTAGTTATTGGCTTAATTTAGTTATTGGCTTAATTTAGTTATTGGCTTAATTTAGTTATTGGCTTAATTTAGTTATTGGTTAATTTAGTTATTGGTTAATTTAGTTATTGGCTTAATTTAGTTATTGGCTTAATTTAGTTATTGGCTTAATTTAGTTATTGGCTTAATTTAGTTATTGGCTTAATTTAGTTATTGGTTAATTTAGTTATTGGTTAATTTAGTTATTGGTTAATTTAGTTATTGGCTTAATTTAGTTATTGGCTTAATTTAGTTATTGGCTTAATTTAGTTATTGGTTAATTTAGTTATTGGTTAATTTAGTTATTGGTTAATTTAGTTATTGGCTTAATTTAGTTATTGGCTTAATTTAGTTATTGGCTTAATTTAGTTATTGGCTTAATTTAGTTATTGGTTAATTTAGTTATTGGTTAATTTAGTTATTGGCTTAATTTAGTTATTGGCTTAATTTAGTTATTGGCTTAATTTAGTTATTGGCTTAATTTAGTTATTGGCTTAATTTAGTTATTGGTTAATTTAGTTATTGGTTAATTTAGTTATTGGTTAATTTAGTTATTGGTTAATTTAGTTATTGGCTTAATTTAGTTATTGGCTTAATTTAGTTATTGGCTTAATTTAGTTATTGGTTAATTTAGTTATTGGTTAATTTAGTTATTGGTTAATTTAGTTATTGGCTTAATTTAGTTATTGGCTTAATTTAGTTATTGGCTTATTTAGTTATTGGTTAATTTAGTTATTGGTTAATTTAGTTATTGGTTATTTAGTTATTGGGCTTAACCTTATTGGGTTATGTGCTTGGTGGGTTTTATTGGTTATTGGGCTATATGGTTTATTGGGCCAAGTGGGCCTACTGATTTATGGTCCTTTTGGGTTCACTAATTGGGCCGGTTTAGCCCATTAATTCCTTAGTTCATTACATAGCCCATTATACAATTTATAAGATTTACTTACAATTTTCTGTTTTATACAACAGATTTATGAAATGTTGACCACTAATTCGGGGTTAAATCTAATTATTTGGACCTTGGTGATTTTTCTGAAACAACCTATATGTGTCTCTGATTTTTGTAAATTTTTGGTTAATTTTTAAGTAACGTTTACTACCTCTAAAAATTACTCAAACATAAACTGTTCCGAATGGGAACCGTTTGCGACATAAAAAGTTTTATAAATGTTCTCGATGTTTTGATTGCTAGAAAAATACCATGATTTTATTTTAAGCTTAGAACACATCAAAGTTGACTCCCACCAAGTATAAGCTTCTGTAACCTCTTAATTTTAAAGATAAAAATTCTCAAAGTTGATGTAGATATTACACAAAAATGCGGTTTTGACCAGTTTTAGTAGAAAAATCATATCTTTTGTTTGGTTTATTATTTTTGAGTAATTCCAGTTGGAGGTTAACTTTAACCCATATATCTACAAATTTTATGTTGCACACTTTTCATGAAATGGTCCTCACATGCCTGTTTTACCCGTCACAAGACAGAATACTGATTCTGTCAGATTCCTTTTGGGTTCAAAAGCTCCACCAATGACTTTGTTTGCTTATTTTATACTCCAAATTATAACTCACAAGATTAACACTTATTTTGTATCACTTTAACATCAATATTTTCTGGTTTCAAACATATTCAAGATCATTCATCATCATTTTAAAACTGATCTTAAACAAAACTTAATTAACAAACCTAATTCTTGCAACATTCATCCAAAAAGTGAAATGCATGTAATCATCTAACCATTTTATGTTCAAATCTCTTATTGAATCTTTCATGGAACATCAAAGTAAGTTTATTTAGGAAAAATAACAGGAAATATGCTTCATTTTAATCATCAAAAACCGATTTTGAGAACCCATTTGATTGTTTTTAAGCTAGAATGATAACTACACTTTCCGGGTCACATTTTCGGTTGAATCCTTGAATCATTCCACCATATTTTTGACATGCAATGCATGCTATGGAAGATTCTATCAACATGCAACCCATCCTCAAGGTCATTCAAAAAGAACTAAGAAGAAAGACATAGTTTTTGTAAAGATCTTTTAGTATATACAAAGACATGATAGATTAAACAAAGAGTTGATGTTTTATACCCTTGATGACTCGAAATGGGGGCTGTTTTGGCAGCCAAACCCACGACCATATGACATAAAAATGAGCTCCCTAACTTGCTTTGACACACCCTTGAATGACCTAGCTTGAACCCTTATTATTATAGTTGATTTAGTTAAGATTTAATACCCATTTTGGGTGATGTATGAACCGAAAATGATGAAGAGAGGGAGAAGAGAATGTGCAGATTTTTCGTGCCATGTAGCTCCAAGAAACCCAAATTTGATCTTCCTTTAGTTGCCTATACTTAGATCATTATTATTACTAGTTGTTTAGGTGATGTATCTAAATTTATGGGAGTTTTTCTCCTCCTTTTTGTGGCTGCCGAAATGGAAGAGAGAAGGAGGAGTTGAGAGGGTTTGGTGAGGAATATTTTGGAGTATATGTGAAAAATGAGAGTGCATGTGGGGAGATTGAGTGTTGTAGGATCCTAAAGCTTCTCATGGAAGGCCTCAATAACACACATGCTAGTTATCATTTGATTGGCTATGAGAATTTGGTCCAAGAGTGTGTGTGTGGCCGTGGATTCCAAAGAAGAAAAGGAAAGAGTAGCTCAATTTTTTTTTTGACAATTGTTCATAATGTTTTCTATTTTCTTGTACATATTTAGTCTAGGTTTATTTTATCTAAGTGTAAGTTAATTAGTAAGTGTTTCTACACCATTTTTTTTTTTTTTGTGTTTTAATTTGCTACTTAGCTCATTGTATATAAATTTGTATTTATATTAGACATATATATATACTTATTATTATTTAAACTCACTTTTATATATAATATAGCTTGTAATTATACTTTTGAGATGTTCATCATATTTTATGCTCAAATGCACTTTGATTGGATTGGTGTTTGAATTGTAATTATAAGGATTCTTGGTTGCCAACACAACTTTTAAGTCATGCTTAGCTATGACTTAATTTCTTGAGTTAAAGTTCTGTTCTATATTGTTATTATTTGAGTTCTTGACTTGTTTGGTTTCTGAAATGCTTGATGGTTTAAATCACATTCTTAGAAAATTGTCATTATGTGTTCACTTGGAGATTGTCTTGGATAATTATAGTTATTATTTATGGCATTTCTAAGATAGCTAGTCATTTACGGTATTTCATTGAACTAGAGGGCAATTATCGCTATGCCTTAAATGTCCACAAGGTCAATTCTCTTAATAAACCTCTAGGGATAGATATCTAGATAAATATAAGTAAGTTGTCCTAGTCGGAAATTGAGGGTTGTTACAATGAATCCTTGATCCATACAGTCCATAGCCCGGGTTCCCAGCAAGTAAAACCTCTAAACTCCACGCCCTGGGAGAACCTGGTTACCTGAAAAGTGTACTAAGCATAGTCAACACAAGGTTGGTGAGTTCGTAGTAATGGTTCGTAAAGAACCAACATCAATAATCGACATATAAGAATAGAGGCTAGACATGACTTACAGTGAGCCTCCACATAACACAACATCGCCCAACAACAAGATTACACAAGACAAGAAAATGTGTAATGAGAATGCACAAATGATATGCGTATCAATGCAAGTGCCAAATGTATGAATAAGCAACCATGCCTATCCTAAGCGTGACCTTCAATCACGTATGCAACGATACCCTTCTGCCATCGCAATGGACAAGGCTGTACCTCAAAATCATCGAGATATATATGTCTATATACTCGGAGTCAGGTCTACATCCAAAATGGGTGCATACATCTATGCACCAGGATGCCGGCAATCCCCTGCCGAGGGTCCAACAATAATGTATGCAATGCTTACAACCAAATGTAAATGCATAATTCGTAAACCAACAATCGATAGACGGTGAATATGAATCAATAATCAATATTCTCCAAACCTGAGTCATCAATCAATAATCGTCAATCATAAACCGATAATCACCACTCATCGACATCAGCCATTAATACTTCGCCAAAACATAATCCAAGTCAATCAACATATGATGAACCATAAACTAACAATCGATAATCGTCAATCTTAACCCAATAATCAACATTCGACAACCATAAGCCATTAACCACAATTCAACCCAACTATACGTACATATACTTCAGAGGATTCTGCTTCCTTCGAGTCCTAGATGCTTATATATAGGGTCACCCGCAGCCTTCCCACCGCATCTAAAACCCAATGAAGGCATAACCGACTTTCATGTATGTGCGTCTATCCTATTATTACTAGATACTTAACAAACATAAACTAAGTCATTCAAACATGAAAACCGTCTCAACAATCCAATACTTGAACCAATTTAACCCAATCAAACGAAAGGAACTAACACATAAGTCTAACAACTAAGACCATCAATCAATGAATCAATAATTGCAAGTAAACAAGCAGGGTTTACACTTTTCAGCCCGAATCTCAAGCGAGTAGGGAGATACGAAACTCACCTTGATCGGCAAAGAAGTTAGTAAAAGATTACAAACGAGTAATAGGGTCCACACCTCCACAACCTATAATTATATAACATAATACTGAAATGTCAATTACACAACCTCATCAATTTGAAAATCGACACACATATAATCACAGTGACCATCCACTGCGCCGCAGTGGGAAAGAACCATGCCCACTGCGCCGCAGTGGCTAAACTGGACCAGGACCACTGCGCCGCAGTGGGAAAGAACCATGCCCACTGCGCCGCAGTGGCTAAACAGGAACAATGCACTGCGCCGCAGTGGGAAAGAACCATGCCCACTGCGCCGCAGTGGCTAAACTGGACCAGGACCAGAAACAATGCACTGCGCCGCAGTGGGAAAGAACCATGCCCACTGCGCCGCAGTGGCTAAACTGGCCCACTGCGCCGCAGTGGGAAAGAACCATGCCCACTGCGCCGCAGTGGGAAAGAACCATGCCCACTGCGCCGCAGTGGAAAGAACCATGCACTGCGCCGCAGTGGAAAGAACCAGCACTGCGCCGCAGTGAGCAAAGGTGAAGCTCACTGCGCCGCAGTGACCACCACCTGCAGCCAGCACCAGCAGTTTCATCAAGAAACACGAACCCAAAAACCCCCAAATCGACCCAAACCAACCCAAATCGATTTGTAAAGACTTTTAACCCGATTTGAAGCATAACTTAGCATTATTGAACATAAATACACATAACCCAACCCACAAGTTCGACCAAAACATCAAAATCACTCACAAATCATTCAAACCCTAACCCTAACCCTAAATTCCATTTTACCATTTTAAAGACTCGAAATCACCTCAAATCAACTAGAAACATATGAACAAGCATAAATGGAAATAAATGGGATGATTTTGACTTACACAAACACCTCCTTGAGCTTAAACCCGAAATTAGGTCAAAATGGCTAAGAATGGAAGATTTCCACCTTTGATTCTTCGATAGGAAGCAAACGAGATGAAGATGGCTATGATTCTTGTATTATGGTAGTTTCAACACAAAGTTAAGGCAAGATTTGATGAAGAACCAAAAGAGGGTTCTTTTACTTGAGAGAGGATAGGAGAGATAGAGAGAAAAGAGAGAAATGAGAAAAGGATAAGGGGAAATGGGTCTTGGGGGGGGGGGCTGGTGGGTCATGGACTACCCACGGGCCGACCCGTTTCCCTTCTCAACCACATTACCATTAGTTGCACAATTAAATACCGACTACACATACGACGACCCGACTAGCATACCACATAGCCATATAATCACAAATGGGCCCAATTATTTCATTCAACAAGTTTGTTAGCCAATTTACACAAAAGTCAACGGGTCAAAATTCAAGGGTGTTACATTATCCCCCCGTTAAAAGAATTTCGTCCCGAAATTCAACAAAACCCTAATTATTAAACAATTGCGGATACTTAGACTTCATGTGATCCTCTCGCTCCCAAGTGAACTCGGCTCCACGTCTAGCGTTCCATCTTACCTTCACAATGGTGTAGCGCTTCTTCTTGAGTCTCTTTTCTTGACGGTCCAAAATCTCTACCGGTTCTTCAACAAGTTTGTTAGCCAATTTACACAAAAGTCAACGGGTCAAAATTCAAGGGTGTTACATTATCCCCCCGTTAAAAGAATTTCGTCCCGAAATTCAACAAAACCCTAATTATTAAACAATTGCGGATACTTAGACTTCATGTGATCCTCTCGCTCCCAAGTGAACTCGGCTCCACGTCTAGCGTTCCATCTTACCTTCACAATGGTGTAGCGCTTCTTCTTGAGTCTCTTTTCTTGACGGTCCAAAATCTCTACCGGTTCTTCAACAAAGTTTAGGCTCGAATCAACCCTAATTTCGTCCATAGGCACATGATGTGTAGGATCCGCCAAACACTTGCGCAAATTACAAATATGAAACACATCATGCACCCCACTAAGCTCTTGAGGCAATTCTAGCCGATAAGCAACTTTCCCAACCCGTTCAAGAATCTTGAAAGGACCAATAAACCTTGGTGCAAGTTTTCCCCGCTTCACAAAACGTACGACTCCCTTCCAAGGCGACACTTTCAAAAGTACAAAATCACCAACTTCAAACTCTAGCGGTCTCCGCCTCACATCGGCATACTTCTTCTGACGTTCACGGGCCAATTGCAACTTCTCCTTAATTTGAGATATTACCTTAGTCGTTTCAATCACAATTTCTGGCCCGATGAGTTGACTCTCTCCAATTTCTGCCCAAGCTAGAGGGGAACGACATACTCTACCGTACAATGCTTTAAAGGGTGCCATTTGAATGGTAGCATGATAGCTATTGTTGTATGAAAACTCAACTAACGGCAATTGGTCTTCCCAGCTTCCACCAAAATCAATTGCACATGCCCTCAACATGTCTTCAAGTGTTTGAATGGTTCTCTCGGTTTGTCCATCCGTTTGAGGGTGAAACGCCGTGCTCATGTCAAGTCGAGTACCCATGGCTTTTTGAAATGCTTCCCAAAATTTTGATTTAAAACGGGCATCTCTATCCGAAATGATAGAAATCGGCACTCCATGCTTAGATATTACCTCCTTGATATATAATCGAACCAAAGTGTCAAATTTATCGGTTTCACGAATGGCTAAAAAGTGAGCCGATTTCGTTAACCGATCTACTATCACCCAAATCGTGTCTCGGCCGCTTCTCGTCTTCGGTAGTTTAGTGATGAAGTCCATTGAGATATGTTCCCACTTCCATTCGGGCATCACCGGTTGTACCAACAATCCGGGTGGCTTCTTGTGATCGGCTTTGACTTGTAAGCAAGTAAGGCACTCACTCACATACCTTGCCACATCACGCTTCATGCCCGGCCACCAATACAATTCCTTCAAGTCAAAGTACATCTTATCCGACCCGGGATGGACCGAATAAGGCGATAGGTGAGCTTCATTCATAATAAGCATTCTTAAGTCGCCGAAAATAGGAACCCAAAGTCTTTCAACCATGTATAGCCCATTATCATTCTTTCGGTCAAATAGTTGTTCCATGCCATCTAGGTTTTCGTTTCCAAAGTTTTCCGGTAGGGTGGCTTGAATTTGGGCTTCAATGATCTGATCACGAATGTTTGGCCCTACCGTGAGGCTCATAGCTCTAGCCCGTCTTGGTTTCACTCTCTCCTTTCGGCTCAAGGCATCGGCTACTACATTTGCCTTGCCCGGGTGATAACGGATGTCACAATCATAATCACTAAATAGCTCTAACCAACGCCTTTGCCTCATGTTCAATTCACTTTGGTTGAAGATGTGTTGGAGACTTTTGTGATCGGTATAAATCACACATTTGGTGCCATAGAGGTAATGCCTCCAACACTTCAAAGCAAACACAACCGCCCCCAATTCCAAATCATGTGTCGGGTAGTTCTTCTCATGCACCTTCAATTGCCGAGAGGCATAAGCGATGACTTTACCCCTTTGCATAAGGACACAACCCAATCCTTGCCCCGAAGCATCACAATAAACCACAAAATCTTCGATCCCATCCGGAAGTGTCAAAATAGGAGCATCACATAGCATATCCTTAAGTGTTTGGAAGGCGTTCTCTTGTCTTTCGCCCCATTCAAAATTTCTCTCCTTTTGAGTCAAGAGGGTGAGTGGTTGTGCAATACGGGAGAAATTTTCAATAAATCTTCTATAGTAACCCGCCAATCCAAGGAATTGACGGATCTCGGATGGCGTTTCGGGTCTTCTCCAGTTCTTGACCGCTTCAATCTTGTTTGGGTCCACATGAATACCATCCTTGCTCACTACGTGACCAAGGAAGTGGACCTCTTCCAACCAAAACTCACACTTGGAAAATTTCGCATACAACTTCTCCTTCCTTAGTAATTCAAGCACTTCACGCAAGTGCTTAACATGCTCCTCCTTTGTCTTCGAGTATACAAGTATGTCATCAATGAACACAATAACGGACTTGTCTAAATATGGTTGACACACCCGGTTCATCAAGTCCATGAACACCGCCGGTGCATTAGTCAACCCAAATGGCATCACGGTGAATTCAAAATGGCCATACCTTGTGCGAAAAGCCGTTTTGGGGATGTCATCTTCATGTACCCGGAGTTGATGATAACCCGAGCGAAGATCGATTTTTGAGAAGTGCTTAGCTCCTTGAAGTTGATCAAACAAGTCATCAATTCTAGGGAGAGGATATCGGTTCTTCACGGTGAGCTTGTTCAATTCCCGATAATCAATACACATTCTGAAGGATCCGTCTTTCTTTTTGACGAAGAGAACAGGAGCACCCCAAGGAGATTGACTAGGGCGAATGAAACCCTTCTCTTGGAGTTCCTTGAGTTGAGTTTGTAGCTCCTGCATTTCAGTTAAGGCTAGTCTATATGGAGCTTTTGCTATGGGCGCGGCTTCGGGAATAAGATTGATACGAAAATCAAGTTCACGGGGCGGAGGTAACCCCGGTAAGTCGTCCGGAAAAACATCGGGAAAATCACAAACGATAGGGACGGTCTTCAATTCTACCTTTGAGATGGTAGCACTAAAGACTTTAGAAGTTGAAGAATCGGAGGTTTCACCTTGAACCCTAAGAATTTTACCGTTAGCCAAAGGTATTTTAACAACTCTCTCGCCACAAACAATGGTTGCATTTACCGCCGTCAACCAATCCATACCCACTATAATATCAAAACTACCAATGTCAAGGGGCATAAGGTCAATGAAGAAGTCGACATCTTCCAAAGTCAAGACACATTCTCGAAGTATTTGACTAATTCTAGTTAGTGACCCGTTTACCATTTCAATGTCAAGCACATAGTTTAGAGCACACGGATGCACATCAATCAAAGGAACAAAGTTAGAAGACACGAGGCTAAAATCGGCCCCGGAATCAAATAGAACGGTGGCATAGAGACCATTAAGGAGAAAAGTACCTGCTACAACGTTGGGATCATTGCGGGCTTCATTTACATTGGCCGCAAAGGCTCGGCCGCGTGGTTGCACTTGGTGGCCTTGTTGTCCCCGGTTTTGATTAGGCCCGACCATTTGTAGTTGGTTGGGGTGGACGGCTACTTGCACTTGTTGCCCCACCCATCGAGGGCAATTATTACGGTAGTGGTCACGGCTACCACATTCAAAGCATTCGCCTCTTCTTTGATTACCTTGAGGAGGAACGGCTCGAATAGGAGCCGCATTCATTGGGCCGGCTCTTGGAGCTCTACAATTCTTGGATGCATGCCCAACTTGGTTGCAATTATAGCATGCCCCACATGGAGTAGTGGCGGGATGGTGCCTGTTGCACCTCCCACAGAAAGGATGAGGCCCGGTATAAGGCCTCCTAGCCGGTTCTACCGCCGCCATCACCCTACCCCTATAAGCATTCTTGGGATCAAACCTTCCCGCTTTCTTTACCCCACTTGACTCACCCACTTCTTTCCTCTTGTTTGATGAGGATTTGCTCAAAACACCACTCCTCAATAAATCCTCAGTCACACTCCCGGCTTGGTTGACCGCATTAGCCAAAGAAGTAGGCATGTTGGAGTTTACATAAGATCGGACTTGAGGATTCAAGCCCAATACAAACTTCTGGATGGCCTGTGACTCGGTACCCACCAAGTGAGGAATGAGGGTGGACAACTCTTGAAATCGTCTCACATAGCCCTTGTAGTCGGCTCCCTCCATGTTTAGATTTGCGAATTCAATGGTTAGATTTTGTAGTTCATATGGAGGACAAAACTTTGCTTTTACTTTGTCTTTGAAGTCAATCCATTCCAAATTTTGAGTCCGCCCCAAAGTTATTTCCTGGTTCCACCAACTCAAGGCGTCATGCCTAAACATGCCGGATGCATAGGAAATCCGGTCATCATAGGTGCAATGACTCCTTTCTATCACCGCCTCTATCGCCTCAAACCACCTTATACATTCCGTGGGACCACCCTTCCCATCAAACTCCGGTGCCCCACAACTTTTAAAATCCTTAAATATACACCCTTGGCGGTATCCGCCATACTGATTATTCATGGGCATACCGATACCAACTCCCACCGGTCCCTCTTCTTCATCCTCTACGGCATGAGGTTGAGCATTTTCATTATTTTCGTTTTCTGGAGCTTCGTTGTCTTGAGCCACATTATTTTGCCCAAGACTTGCGGTGACTTGAGCAATGATGGTTGGCATGATGCCGGCGACTGTTTGAGCAATTACCTCAGCCAAGTTTGGCTCAGGAGCTCTACCACGACCCCTACCACGGCCCCTACCACGACCTCTACCACGACCCCTACCTCCTTGTATTTCCGGTTGAGCTTCCGGTTGAGGTTCTTCCTCTTCAGCCCTATAGTTCGTTCGGACTCTCCTTGGTCTCTCCATTTCTATAAAACAAGTGACACGTTGACCCAAGAGTTAGTCTCAAATGCTCACATGTTAGCCACACAAGTAGTCAATGCTCTCACACCGATACTACATACTCATTTCATATCGTTAAGTTAAAGCAAGAGTGTTAGCATCATAAGGGATTTTTACATATCATAACATCAAGTAATCATGCTCATTACGTCATGCAATCAACAACTAACACGAATGATTCAAAGTATAATCCGAATTCGATATGCTCTCTAGTTATTGACCGGGTATGTATACAAGGTGTACCAACGGCTAACCTTCCACCTAATCAACTTCCATTAAGCATATCGGTTCCTTATTATACTTTAAGCCACACGTGCGCAATCCACGATGTCATGAACTTGCTATAATATCGGGTAACCATAAAAGAGTTGATCGGGTTCTTTTAGGGTTGCCACAATATTATACTAAGTTAATGGCATCCTTTCATTTTGCCCTAAATCATCAAATTAGTCCTGACAATTACCAACAGCAAATCATGGTAACCACATTCATCACATTGAATTCAAGCTTTCATACAATAGGTCTTAACTACGAACTCACACGGGGATTCACATAATTCACATTGCACACGAATTTCCTAACCATGCATGCTATATGAAGAGTTTTAACTTAGGCCGTAGTCTAGGTCAAACCGCCTAATTCTCTACGACCACGCATGGGCCACCATTCTGTAACACCCCAAGCCGAGGCTCAGAATATCACGGAAATCATATAGCGCAAGGTGGAATTACCATAGAACAAACTAAATGCAATTAAGGATTCGGTGAATCCAATACAATGCAAAAATAGGTAACATAATACAACAGGAGCAAATAGTCATCAAAGTTAACAAAACCACATCCAAAGATGGCAAACGATCCTAAGTAATGCAAACAGAAGGCCAATGAATCCTTGATCCATACAGTCCATAGCCCGGGTTCCCAGCAAGTAAAACCTCTAAACTCCACGCCCTGGGAGAACCTGGTTACCTGAAAAGTGTACTAAGCATAGTCAACACAAGGTTGGTGAGTTCGTAGTAATGGTTCGTAAAGAACCAACATCAATAATCGACATATAAGAATAGAGGCTAGACATGACTTACAGTGAGCCTCCACATAACACAACATCGCCCAACAACAAGATTACACAAGACAAGAAAATGTGTAATGAGAATGCACAAATGATATGCGTATCAATGCAAGTGCCAAATGTATGAATAAGCAACCATGCCTATCCTAAGCGTGACCTTCAATCACGTATGCAACGATACCCTTCTGCCATCGCAATGGACAAGGCTGTACCTCAAAATCATCGAGATATATATGTCTATATACTCGGAGTCAGGTCTACATCCAAAATGGGTGCATACATCTATGCACCAGGATGCCGGCAATCCCCTGCCGAGGGTCCAACAATAATGTATGCAATGCTTACAACCAAATGTAAATGCATAATTCGTAAACCAACAATCGATAATCGTCAATCATAAACCGATAATCACCACTCATCGACATCAGCCATTAATACTTCGCCAAAACATAATCCAAGTCAATCAACATATGATGAACCATAAAACTAACACGAATGATTCAAAGTATAATCCGAATTCGATATGCTCTCTAGTTATTGACCGGTATGTATACAAGGTGTACCAACGGCTAACCTTCCACCTAATCAACTTCCATTAAGCATATCGGTTCCTTATTATACTTTAAGCCACACGTGCGCAATCCACGATGTCATGAACTTGCTATAATATCGGGTAACCATAAAAGAGTTGATCGGGTTCTTTTAGGGTTGCCACAATATTATACTAAGTTAATGGCATCCTTTCATTTTGCCCTAAATCATCAAATTAGTCCTGACAATTACCAACAGCAAATCATGGTAACCACATTCATCACATTGAATTCAAGCTTTCATACAATAGGTCTTAACTACGAACTCACACGGGGATTCACATAATTCACATTGCACACGAATTTCCTAACCATGCATGCTATATGAAGAGTTTTAACTTAGGCCGTAGTCTAGGTCAAACCGCCTAATTCTCTACGACCACGCATGGGCCACCATTCTGTAACACCCCAAGCCGAGGCTCAGAATATCACGGAAATCATATAGCGCAAGGTGGAATTACCATAGAACAAACTAAATGCAATTAAGGATTCGGTGAATCCAATACAATGCAAAAATAGGTAACATAATACAACAGGAGCAAATAGCCATCAAAGTTAACAAAACCACATCCAAAGATGGCAAACGATCCTAAGTAATGCAAACAGAAGGCCAATGAATCCTTGATCCATACAGTCCATAGCCCGGGTTCCCAGCAAGTAAAACCTCTAAACTCCACGCCCTGGGAGAACCTGGTTACCTGAAAAGTGTACTAAGCATAGTCAACACAAGGTTGGTGAGTTCGTAGTAATGGTTCGTAAAGAACCAACATCAATAATCGACATATAAGAATAGAGGCTAGACATGACTTACAGTGAGCCTCCACATAACACAACATCGCCCAACAACAAGATTACACAAGACAAGAAAATGTGTAATGAGAATGCACAAATGATATGCGTATCAATGCAAGTGCCAAATGTATGAATAAGCAACCATGCCTATCCTAAGCGTGACCTTCAATCACGTATGCAACGATACCCTTCTGCCATCGCAATGGACAAGGCTGTACCTCAAAATCATCGAGATATATATGTCTATATACTCGGAGTCAGGTCTACATCCAAAATGGGTGCATACATCTATGCACCAGGATGCCGGCAATCCCCTGCCGAGGGTCCAACAATAATGTATGCAATGCTTACAACCAAATGTAAATGCATAATTCGTAAACCAACAATCGATAGACGGTGAATATGAATCAATAATTGCAAGTAAACAAGCAGGGTTTACACTTTTCAGCCCGAATCTCAAGCGAGTAGGGAGATACGAAACTCACCTTGATCGGCAAAGAAGTTAGTAAAAGATTACAAACGAGTAATAGGGTCCACACCTCCACAACCTATAATTATATAACATAATACTGAAATGTCAATTACACAACCTCATCAATTTGAAAATCGACACACATATAATCACAGTGACCATCCACTGCGCCGCAGTGGGCCAGAACTATGCCCACTGCGCCGCAGTGGCTAAACTGAACCAGGACCAGAAACAATGCACTGCGCCGCAGTGGGAAAGAACCATGCCCACTGCGCCGCAGTGGCTATCCACTGCGCCGCAGTGGGCCAGAACTATGCCCACTGCGCCGCAGTGGCTAAACTGAACCAGGACCAGAAACAATGCACTGCGCCGCAGTGGGAAAGAACCATGCCCACTGCGCCGCAGTGGCTAAACTGGCCCAGAACCAGTACAAAGGCACTGCGCCGCAGTGGCTAAACTGGCCCAGAACCAGTACAAAGGCACTGCGCCGCAGTGACCACCACCTGCAGCCAGCACCAGCAGTTTCATCAAGAAACACGAACCCAAAAACCCCCAAATCGACCCAAACCAACCCAAATCGATTTGTAAAGACTTTTAACCCGATTTGAAGCATAACTTAGCATTATTGAACATAAATACACATAACCCAACCCACAAGTTCGACCAAAACATCAAAATCACTCACAAATCATTCAAACCCTAACCCTAACCCTAAATTCCATTTTACCATTTTAAAGACTCGAAATCACCTCAAACCAACTAGAAACATATGAACAAGCATAAATGGAAATAAATGGGATGATTTTGACTTACACAAACACCTCCTTGAGCTTAAACCCGAAATTAGGTCAAAATGGCTAAGAATGGAAGATTTCCACCTTTGATTCTTCGATAGGAAGCAAACGAGATGAAGATGGCTATGATTCTTGTATTATGGTAGTTTCAACACAAAGTTAAGGCAAGATTTGATGAAGAACCAAAAGAGGGTTCTTTTACTTGAGAGAGGATAGGAGAGATAGAGAGAAAAGAGAGAAATGAGAAAAGGATAAGGGGAAATGGGTCTTGGGGGGGGGCTGGTGGGTCATGGACTACCCACGGGCCGACCCGTTTCCCTTCTCAACCACATTACCATTAGTTGCACAATTAAATACCGACTACACATACGACGACCCGACTAGCATACCACATAGCCATATAATCACAAATGGGCCCAATTATTTCATTCAACAAGTTTGTTAGCCAATTTACACAAAAGTCAACGGGTCAAAATTTAAGGGTGTTACATTTTCCCTCAGTTTGTGCCATTAAGCACTGATCCTTTTCCTTTTCCATGGACAGGAGGGCAATCTGGGCCTTAAGCTTCTTGTATTTAACTTTGTAGCTATCATCAGGCCGATTGAAATTAGGGACAGGGGGGGCCAGTTTGGTTGTTCATCTGACTAGATCTGCATTCCTTCATAAAATGACCTTTCTTACCTCATTTATAGCAGGTAAGATTGGTTTTATCCAGAGAGCTGGAGCTGGAAGCATTGTTTGGGCCATTAAATCTTTTAGATTTATGCTTAAACCTGTTAAAGGTTTTAGCAATCATGGCTACCAGATCATCATCGTCAGTTTCCTCACAACCATCACTGATTTCAGTGGTCAGACCAGAGTTCAAGAAACTGTTTAACATCTCCTTCATTGAGTGTACCTGGACACTCTCTGCAGATATTAAAGCAGCACAAGGTCGCTCAGTTACACTAGCAACCTTGGGACTCTGGGCATGGTTCATGGCATCCTGCTCAGCCACCAGTCTTGCAGCATTATTATCTTTAGTGAATCTGAAGGCTCCATAGAGCGATGCAAGAGTATGGCTGTGTAAGGTTTTACCTTGTCTCAAGACAAGAACCATGTTTTCCCATTTGGAAGGAAGAATATCACAAAACTTCTCAAGAATAATATCCTTATCCTTCTCTACACCCAAGCCTCTCAGCTGATTAATGAGGCTAGAAAATCTGGTGTATGTACCAGTTAGACTTTCATTGGGTAGAGCAAAGAAGGATTCATACTTTTTGTTCAAGGCAACTTTTCTGGTGACAATAGTGTCATCACCTCCTTCAAACTGAATAACTAATTCATCCCACATTGACTTGGCACTGGGGAACAACACAAGTGTTGGAATTAGATCTTCAGGGACAGCTCCAAGGATCATGTTCTTGAGTCTGGTATCCAGATCAACAAGTCTACGATCCTCATCAGACCAGTGGTCTTCGAGCTTTTCTCTAGAACCTCTTCTTCCAGTTGGATCTAGAAGAGGACTTACCCCAAGAGACATGGGTATATATGGTCCATCTTTAAGGATTTTCAACATATACCTCTCTATCCCACCAAAATGCAAAAGCATTCTAGCCTTCCATGTACCAAAAGTCTCACTGTTTCCATCAAATTTTGGAACAGGAGTGTTAGAATAATGTACATGGACATGATTTGGGGCAGTAGGAGGAGGAGGGTTTGTATTAACATTTTGAAAAGGTTGTGCATTAGTATTTAAAGGGTTTTCACCTTGACCAGAACCATCTCCACCTTCAGTAGTGTTCATCTTAGCAGATCTAGGCAAGTTTATTAGCCTTCTGCTCTGATACCACTTGTAAGTCCCAACTCAATAGATGGCACTACCTGAAGATACCTCTATATCGATGGTGGAGTTACTTTGCAATATAAGCACACACTGAACTGGAGACGACCAGTTACAGGAGTATATACCAAGTTCTAGATAGATTACTTATTTAAGTGACAATAAGTAAAGAACAATGCAATAATACAAATAACTTGTAAAGTAAATTGGTGAGACAATATGTAATTTTCAAGTGTAATTTATTTATTAACTTTAAATAAATTACAAGGTTGTTGCGGAACCAAGATAATACAAGTATGTAAATATCCTAACAACCTATGAACTACAATTGATCTACACTTGGAATTTCTCTAAACAATCGAAACACTTAAAGTTGTGAAATGTTCCTTTTAGCGATTGAGAGAATATTGCACAAGTTCACCAAGAATATTGCAGGTATGCAAAGTGTGAATTCTCTCGAAGTGTGTTCGAAGAAGTTGTTCGAAAGAAGTTAATATTCTTGTTGTGCAATGACTTGTATTTATAGGCAAAGTTAACATTGGGATGTTAACTTTAGCCGTACAAATATGGTTGAGAGCATTTAAGGAATAGCATTTAATTCCTTAAAATACTGTGTAAAGTTGCAGAATAAAGCAACTTTATTCAACCAGCTTTATGTACCTTTTATTACTTAAATAATAAGACAAATCTTATTATCCGGGTAAAAGCACATAAAGCACAAAAGTCAATTCCTCGTAATCAGTGTAAAGCTTTGTAAGAGCTTTCCACTGATGGTCTCCAGTTTGTAACTGACTAGAATGTCAACTGGGCTTCGCTGCCATTGTCATTCTCTATCTTCCACTTGTTGTCTTCGACTTCAACTGAAATGATTCTTCAACTGGTCAGTTCTCAACTGGAGGAAGTCTTCAATTGCGTTGACTGTACGATGCAACTGGACTTCAATATATTTCTGGACAAATCTTCTGGGTCTCCAGTTTCACTGGGTCTCCAGGTGCAACTGGAGACTGGCCAGTTTACCAGTAAACTGGTCCTAACACATACTGCTCACTATACACTTGTATTCACATACAAAGCTCTCGCTATTTTCATTTACTTTACACTTAGATACATCGATCAACCGAATTCCATCATTTGTAAACATTTAACAATCATTAATAAGAGAACAAAGGCAGGGACGATTGCTTCCTCCCGGGGTTTTTATGCCGACAATCCTTAAAGGATTAAGGGCTTTTCCTCGATAACAAATCTCGGTGTTCTTGCTCTTTACTCTTTACTTTTAACGCATTATTTACTTTGATTAGCATTATTTATCGTAATTTCATTTATTTCGATACTTATTATTCTGATTATCATTGCTTTACACCTTTATTTCTTGTTTAGTCGACATAATCGTTCTTTAAATCCTTTTACTAAACGCATCTTTGAATCTCAAACATAATTTACAAGCCCTTAACCTCACGAACGAAAGTTTGGTTACATTATTGATCTAAGTCTTCAACGTAGATTATCTTAGGTAATTTTTGACCAAAACAAACACCGTGATTTTTTGACGAGGAAAAGCCCTTAATCCTTCTGGATTGCCGGCATAAAACCCCGGGAGGAAGCAATCGTCCCTCCGTGCTACTTTTATTATTATAAATCGAAGTTAATTACAATTCGAGAGCCCAAGTGATTGATCTAAGTGTTACAATGATGAAAAGTGTTTAGTGTAATGTGTTTACAGAAGAAAATAGAGAGAAAGAAGTGTTTTAGCCTAGCAATCACTTGCCCCTTTTATAGAGAAAATATCTAACTAACTATCCTAAAAATCTGGGATCTTGAGTTGGCAATCAGGGATCTTGAGCAGATTTTTCTCTTTGACTTGATTACTTGGTAAATGGACGTTATGGAGCCATTTTCACACGTTTTCAACCATAAATTCTGACTTTGGGGGCAAGTCTTCCGTTTTACCTGTTCCTGTACTACTAAGTCAAAGTAATAACGGTCAGATATCTTAGAGCCCCAAGATCTTGGACCACGAAGATCTTGGACCACTAAGATCTTGGACCACGAAGATCTTGGACCACAAGATCTTGGACCACGAAGATCTTGGACCACTAAGATCTTGGACCACTAAGATCTTGGACCACGAAGATCTTGGAAGATTGTTTTCCAATTTGTTATTGGTGTCCCCTGTTTGTCTTGACGATCGCTTAGGAGGTCATTATTGCTTTATAGCTATCAATATTCATAAGTTCGTTGAGAGTATCTGCAAACCCTGCATTAAAGTAATATATATGTATATATAGAGATAAATCCTGCGTCCAGGATTACAACGAGTAAGCCAAAATTAAGAGGGGAGACCCTTAATTTCAACGGATCATTGCATTTGGGATATTGGTATCCAAGATCTGGAGGGTGTCCCAGTCCTTGAATATTAATGGGTGGCGGTTAGCCAATTCGTGTGAATGAGTATTGGGTGGCGTGGTTAGCCAATTCGGGAGATCGATGGTAACATCGAGAATCGGTAGAATTAATTTCGCGACCTTGGAATTTAACCCTTCAGCCATGAAATTAACAACGTGCGACTAGGGGCAAATTGAAATCGATGGTCACATCGACAACCAACAGATTAATTTCTAATACCTTGGAATTTAACCCTTCAGCCAAAAACTAATATCGTGCGACCAGGGCGATAAGGTGAAAACCTTAGACAAAAGTTGGCGTGAAAGCCAAAAGGTGAAGACCTTGTTCCACATTGCTATAATCTCTTTGTTGGTAGTGATCACTCTTCAAGCTTAACCTGCAAAACTGGACTTCGATAAAGAGAAACTGACGTTAGCCTATTGGCTAACGCCACTCCGACGCTCAAGTCAGTATTGTGATAGAAACAAATGAAATTCTATAAAATTGAAATAGATTAAATTGATAGGCATACTATCCTTAATTGAATATAAAGTTCCGACATATATACGATTGCATGAATATTAGATCCAAGATCCTAAGGGTCCTGGATTGTCCCCAGTATCTTGAAGTTCAGTATCATGAAATAAAAGATTGAAAATTTTCACAAGTTTTTTTTTATTTTTTTTTTTTAAACACAATGATAATCTGATAAAAATTAATCATGCAGTCATCAAAGATTTTTGAAATTCATATTCCAAGTTAATATAATCGTATTATCAACTCCTCATATTAAGTTTCGCTTAATAACATCTAATAAATCAAGGTATTATGTCCCCTGTGAAAATTTTAGTATGACATCTAATCTTGTTCTTTATATGTCTACTTCTACTTGTAGAATTTCTAAATTTATTTTATGTCGGAGATTACTACTAAAATTAGTCACAAGTTTACTAATATATGGGATATCATTACCGTTCTATGATCATATTCTAAATCACAAGCAAATCATACATCCTATTGGTGATTTCTAGTTGCTATGTAATCTATAAGATATTATATATATATAATATTGCCACCGGTGAGTGTTATTTTAATTAATCTGGATATATATTATATATATAAATATTGCCACCGGTGAGTGTTATTTTAATTGAATCTGGATCATTCGATTCCTATTTAAACGTAGCCGCGTAAATTCTCCAATTAAAACGGGGTGGTTGTTACATGAATTATCTAAACGTGGTTAATATGTATACCGGCCAGTACCATTAAAGTAAATAAGTAAATAACTAAACCCCCTACTTTTCGGCGATATATTTTATTTTAAAATTGATTAATAATGAACAAAAGTGACTTAAGTGTTTGTGCTCGTGACCAAGTCTTCTGCTTATAATATTATAATATTTGGTTTCCATTAAAATAACAATTAACAAGTAAATAGAATCTTTGTTTGTTGAGTTTTTTACGTTCATTCTGCCCTATATAAAGGTTTTACTGTATTTAAATGAATACCTATTAGCCTTTATATATGTAGCATGCATTTCAAATATTGCCTATGTTTTATAGAAGATATAAGTAATGATAAAGTAATAAATTTAAGAAGAGAATACCTCGTTTCCGCATATGATAAATTCTTACTTGGAATTTGATGTTATTCACGTAGAGGTCATGTCTCATTTTTACTCAGGATCTCACTGAGGTATCCTTTGCTCACGAGAATGCTTACTTCTTTTCCTCAAAGCAAGACAATCTTTAGTCATGTGGCTGAAATCCTTGTGAAAAGCGCACCAATAGAGTTTTCCGTTCCGTTTAGGATTTTTATTTTTCGCCTTTGGCCATCTCTCTTTGTTCCCAAGTTCATACATTGCAAAAACTAGACCTGAAATGTCAACAAAAAAATGATAGTCAATTATCCTAGGATATTCCTCATTATCCTTATCTTTATCCACGTCATCGACTCTGTGATTGTCAGATCTTGAATTGGGTTTAGCCCTAAAAGATTTGGAAGATGAGGTTTTCAATTTTTGATTGGGATGATCATATGCAGATTGCGACTTTATCCTCATCCTATCCTCCTCATCTGCATATCTTGAACCTCGGATCCTTGCCTCCAACAAGCTCCTACATGGATTTTCTGAAAGATCATCATAGAGTGGAGAATCACTACGCAAACCCATATGGAAAGCGTGTACCGCCGAAGTGATCTCAAGATCTAGGATAGGAAAAGACTTTTGGAGAAACCTGTTAAGATAACTTCCAAGAGATTCATTAGAACCCTGGGTAATCTTATAAAGGTTTTACTGTATTTAAATGAATACCTATTAGCCTTTATATATGTAGCATGCATTTCAAATATTGCCTATGTTTTATAGAAGATATAAGTAATGATAAAGTAATAAATTTAAGAAGAGAATACCTCGTTTCCGCATATGATAAATTCTTACTTGGAATTTGATGTTATTCACGTAGAGGTCATGTCTCATTTTTACTCAGGATCTCACTGAGGTATCCTTTGCTCACGAGAATGCTTACTTCTTTCCTCAAAGCAAGACAATCTTTAGTCATGTGGCTGAAATCCTTGTGAAAAGCGCACCAATAGAGTTTTCCGTTCCGTTTAGGATTTTTATTTTTCGCCTTTGGCCATCTCTCTTTGTTCCCAAGTTCATACATTGCAAAAATTAGACCTGAAATGTCAACAAAAAAATGATAGTCAATTATCCTAGGATATTCCTCATTATCCTTATCTTTATCCACGTCATCGACTCTGTGATTGTCAGATCTTGAATTGGGTTTAGCCCTAAAAGATTTGGAAGATGAGGTTTTCAATTTTTGATTGGGATGATCATATGCAGATTGCGACTTTATCCTCATCCTATCCTCCTCATCTGCATATCTTGAACCTCGGATCCTTGCCTCCAACAAGCTCCTACATGGATTTTCTGAAAGATCATCATAGAGTGGAGAATCACTACGCAAACCCATATGGAAAGCGTGTACCGCCGAAGTGATCTCAAGATCTAGGATAGGAAAAGACTTTTGGAGAAACCTGTTAAGATAACTTCCAAGAGATTCATTAGAACCCTGGGTAATCTTATAAAGGTTTTACTGTATTTAAATGAATACCTATTAGCCTTTATATATGTAGCATGCATTTCAAATATTGCCTATGTTTTATAGAAGATATAAGTAATGATAAAGTAATAAATTTAAGAAGAGAATACCTCGTTTCCGCATATGATAAATTCTTACTTGGAATTTGATGTTATTCACGTAGAGGTCACGTCTCATTTTTACTCAGGATCTCACTGAGGTATCCTTTGCTCACGAGAATGCTTACTTCTTTTCCTCAAAGCAAGACAATCTTTAGTCATGTGGCTGAAATCCTTGTGAAAAGCGCACCAATAGAGTTTTCCGTTCCGTTTAGGATTTTTATTTTTCGCCTTTGGCCATCTCTCTTTGTTCCCAAGTTCATACATTGCAAAAACTAGACCTGAAATGTCAACAAAAAAATGATAGTCAATTATCCTAGGATATTCCTCATTATCCTTATCTTTATCCACGTCATCGACTCTGTGATTGTCAGATCTTGAATTGGGTTTAGCCCTAAAAGATTTGGAAGATGAGGTTTTCAATTTTTGATTGGGATGATCATAAGCAGATTGCGACTTTATCCTCATCCTATCCTCCTCATCTGCATATCTTGAACCTCGGATCCTTGCCTCCAACAAGCTCCTACATGGATTTTCTGAAAGATCATCATAGAGTGGAGAATCACTACGCAAACCCATATGGAAAGCGTGTACCGCCGAAGTGATCTCAAGATCTAGGATAGGAAAAGACTTTTGGAGAAACCTGTTAAGATAACTTCCAAGAGATTCATTAGAACCCTGGGTAATCTTATAAAGGTTTTTAATTAAATTTCTATAAAAATGATTGTAAAACAAGTTAATCATATGAGAGAATGAAGTAATTGAGTAGGGAGGAAAACTTAGCAGCCATTCCAACGCGGGACCCGTAAGAGTAGATTCGAAACCTTTGCACAAGTATCCTTCCTTCAAATGCGTAGAAATAGGAAAATTTTCCATCT
Organism: Erigeron breviscapus; assembly: GCA_034093135.1. NCBI lineage: Eukaryota > Viridiplantae > Streptophyta > Magnoliopsida > Asterales > Asteraceae > Erigeron > Erigeron breviscapus. Next base: position 125,106,485 of record CM067171.1, on the reverse strand, counting down.
TTTCTCTAAATCGGGCTACATGCTCTTTAGGACCTTTAGTACCACCGTATAGCTTCAATTTGAGAAGCTGGATACATTTGGGGATCTCCATATCACATATCAGAGGAGCAAATCTGGAGATATAGCTTCTTGGTGGAACTTCTTCAGAACTGATTCCATGATCCTGCAGATTGTTAGCGTGCAGAAAGTAATAAGGGTTAAAAATATTATGACCTGGGTTCTGGTATGAAGATTCCAGAGTTACATCAAAATCCTTAGCGTCAACATCATGAGCTTTAAGATCCTGAGCTTTAAGATCCGGAGCTTTAAGATCCTGAGCTTCAAGATCCTGAGTGACGTCCAGTTCCCGATTTGGTAAGATCTTGACAACCTCAGTCGGATGATGCATCAAAAATGGCGGCTGCCTGGTTAGAATGTCTCCTTGATATTTGCTTGAAGATTCCATGACATCAGAGTCCAAGATCTCGGGATGCAAAGATGTAGTTGTTGCTCCTAATGGCTTTCTGGTCCTTGATCTTTGCATTTCTATCATCATTTGTACATGTTCGTTTAATTGAAGCATCATAGAAACAAGATCTTGGTTAGAATAAACAATGGGATCCAACGTAGTTATCCCGGATGTCAATATCTTGGCCGAATTAGCATCTTCCTTCTGAGATGATTGGATATGAAGAGGAGAGCCATCTATCCCTAAAATTGAAGATGATAAAGAAGAAGAAGAAGATCTGGATTGAAATGACATTTTCGCAATAAGTTTGTAAGATAATGTAATCGCGAATTTAAAGAAAATTTTTGAGAAAAGCACCACTTGCCCCACGGTGGGCGCCAAATTGTTTTGGTTAAAAATTACCTAAGATAATCACCTTTGAAGACCTAGATGAATTATGTAACCAAACTTTCGTTCGTGAGGTTGTGTGCTTAAAGATCTTGAAAGGTCAGTATACTGAGATGTTGAAATAATTGCAAAAATGTAACTTATTTGCTAAATATTGAATAATCACGTAAAATAATGCTAAAATGATTGTTTTTATCAAGATAGGACTGTAAAAATAAAGATCTACTTATAAAATTTAACAAATGAACAAATAGAGTGCCAAGATCTTGAATAAATAACGTTAAAACGTGATAATACTTAAGAATTCGTTGAGAAACAGTATAAAAGCATGAAATATGACTAATTAAAGTACTTGAACGTAAATAAAAAGATTACTTTGTAAAAGTTGATCTAAAGTAAGCAAAATGTAAAGATATAAGCGATAATCGTAAGAAAAACGTTATATAAAATATAATAAAGTAAAATGCATAAAGGAATAAGAACACCGTAATTTGTTGACGAGGAAAAGCCCTTAATCCTTCTGGATTGCCGGCATAAAAACCCCGGGAGGAAGCAATCGTCCCTCCGTGCTACTTTTATTATTATAAATCGAAGTTAATTACAATTCGAGAGCCCAAGTGATTGATCTAAGTGTTACAATGATGAAAAGTGTTTAGTGTAATGTGTTTAAAGAAGAAAATAGAGAGAAAGAAGTGTTTTAGCCTAGCAATCACTTGCCCCTTTTATAGAGAAACTATCTAACTAACTATCCTAAAAATCTGGGATCTTGAGCTGGCAATCAGGGATCTTGAGCAGATTTTTCTCTTTGACTTGATTACTTGGTAAATGGACGTTATGGAGCCATTTTCACACGTTTTCAACCATAAATTCTGACTTTGGGGGCAAGTCTTCCGTTTTACCTGTTCCTGTACTACTAAGTCAAAGTAATAACGGTCAGATATCTTAGAGCCCCAAGATCTTGGACCACGAAGATCTTGGACCACTAAGATCTTGGACCACGAAGATCTTGGACCACAAGATCTTGGACCACAAAGATCTTGGAGGTGAAAATCTCAGGCATAACAGTATGGCCATACATTTCACTACTATATCAAGCTGTCATAGGCCGAGTTTACTATCAAACCATAATTGGGAGCGAATTCCTATTACTAAATGCATACGCCCTTTCCATGTCTCACACTTACCCAAAGTAGCCCTACTGCGGTCGGTTAAGTGTCCCGGTTCGGAACTAAATCAAAGCAAATGATCAACATGGTCTAGGCCTACGCCTATGCATTTCCATTATTTATGATTTCATCCTACCAAATACCTAACTAATGTATGATTAAATCAGCTTGATTCAGTTAACTTATTTTGTGCATAAAGTTAGATAGACTAGAGTTCATGATGAAACTAATTGTTGGAGTCAAGCTGCTCATACAAAAGATGATTTGAAGATGACAAACAAATTCAGAAATACTTAATTCTTTGGTTCTGGAGCTGGGTCAGCTTGGACTGATCCAAGCTGAGTAAGCCTGAACATCTTCAGTGTATTTATAAGAAGATGGTATCATTCAAGCTGCATTAAATAGAAGATAAGCATTTGGTCTGAAGTCGAAGATGAAGATCAAGGATAGAAGGCCAAGCTGATGGTGGAAGTCAGCTTGGAAGGTACGGATACAACTTAGAGTATTGCAAGTGCTCTAATGCTGTTATACAACTTTGTATAAGCATCACCCATCTGGATAAGCATCAGAAAGAACATTCTAGAGTGTCAGTTGGTGATTGTAAACATTCTATGAGGTGTCCATTATCATGTGACTGCACGATCATGCTTGGAAAGCATATGGGGAACAAAAAGGACGATGTCACTGTCACCTGGTACTGATCATGTAGAAGCCATTGGATCAAGACGCGTGTAAAACAATGGACGGTATCTAAGGCATGGTTGATGCCTATATAAACCAGCCTTAGAGACTCAAGAATGTGTGCATCCATAATATTAACTCTCACAACGATTAGAGCTATCAGCTTGGATCCGTGTTGTACTCAGCTTAGGCTAGTAGAGTTAATATACAGAGTTGTAACTTGCTATTCAACCAAGTAGTTAGATTTGTAGGGTAATCTGTTCCACAACTACTTGTAATTCTTTTTATTCATAAATAAAAGAATGAGTTGAAATGCTTTGATATAAGAAACTGTTTGATCACTCTGCTGTTTTAGATAGTTCTCTTTCTTCCTGGTCATATCATTATTTGATGCTAATGTTAAACTTATTAGTCTCGCATTTGTTGACGCGGATACTTCCAAATTTTGGTTATTATTTTTAAGAAGAACCAAGTTATAAAAAAATGTAAAATTAGTTTTTCGTTCATCAGCATATAATCGTTAAGACAGTAGAAGTGTAGAACCAACTCGCATGTGGTTGTGTATTTAAGTTGGTCAAAAGCAAAAAGGCAATTAACATGGTTACCAAACAAATAAGGATATTGTTGTTAAGAAAGATATGTAGTTGCTCTTCTGTTCAAACCCATCTGTCACTCTTTCTAAAATTCAATTTTTGATTATCAAATTTAAATAGAATTTCGCTGAGTTGGGCATAGGGGTGGGAATCGAGTCGAGCTGTTCACGAACAACTCGAGCTCGTTTAAACCGAGTTCGAGTTTAACATTTTCGAGTTCGAGTCGAACTCGAACAAGAAAACGAGCTCGATTAGTTAGACGAGCCGAGCTAAAAATTTTATTTTTGGATCGGCTCGTTCGAAAGATCGTTTAACTTGTTTCGATCTAACGAGGAGTAGCGAGCTTCACGTGTTGGAATATAACATGATTCAATTCGTAATAAACACGTACCGGGGAATCCAGATCGTCCTGTGGAACCTGTAACAGCATAAAGCATGATTGCTATTGATTTCGGGTTCCCATAACAAGATGATTGATTTAGGATGGATTGATGAATTCATGATTAAGGAATTCATCAGAGGATGATGGACGAATTTTAAGTTTAGGGAGGCTGTGAATTTTGTGTGTCATTTCCCACTTTAATTAGGGTTAATTACTCTCTATATATATAAGGAGAGTATTTTCACATTTAGTCCCTCTGGTGTTTAATTCGTGCCTCATTAGTCCTCTTAGTTCCAATCACCTAATGGGAAACCCTATAATACGTCTTTAAGAGTAAATACGTCCATCGAATATTTACTAGACATAGGGATTTCAGTTATCGTCAATTATCATATCAGGAAGGATAGATGATCAGTGACGGTCACACTAACGTGGTTCCAACATTCTCCCACTTGACCGAGCGATCATTTATCTATGAGTATTTAATAAGTCCGGCCGGGATAATACTCATTTTTGTTTTAAACCGAAATCATAGCCAATAAGTACAGTCGTAGAGAAGAACATCAACTCAGGACCCCCACTAGTCAAACTATGACTCAAATTTAAAACTAATAAGCAATGATCAATTGACTAAGACAAATTTTGTTATATAACGTCTTTACACTATTATGAGCTCAAAGTGTAACTAATAGACAAACAAAATCTGAATAAGGAGGGAAAATTTTCATTAACATAATAATAATAATGACCAACAAGTACAACATGCTATCATAATAGGTCCTTTAGTAAGCCTCATCTTCGATACGTATCCTACGAAGATTTTTAGGAGGAAGACCTTCGGTCATTGGATCCAGTAGCATCTTATGTGTACTTATGTACTCAATACAAAGAACATTTTCCTCAATCTGTTTACATACAAACAGAAACTTTGTATCAAGATACATCTCAGCGCCAGTTGAACTGTTACTGTTCAAGCAAGTTACGGTAGCTGAGTTATCACAGTAAAGCTTCAATGGTCTATAAATAAAGTTGACGATTTTCGAGTCCACTGACTAAGTTCTTTAACAACATCCCATGACATGAAATTATAAACGTTCAGACATCATGGTAGACGTTGCAGTCAGTTTCTACTTATGACTCCGTCAAAAGATAGGTTTGCCAACTAACCATAAATATATACATTCAGAAGTAGATTTCTTATTGGAATTAAAACATCCTACTACTTCTAAGTTGTCACCTCTTCTATAAGTTAATGTGTAGTCTTGGTCCTTAGCAGATATCGTAAAACCTTTTAGCCGCTTTCCAGTGTGCTAATTCGGGATTAGATAAGTAACTCCCAAGCATACCGGCGATATAAGCGATATCTTGATGAGTACAGACCTGAGCGTACATAATGCTCCCAACTACTTATAAGTAAGGTATCATCCTCATTTGCTCCTATTTTATCTCAATGATTGGACTTTGGAAACAATCACATACGTCTCCTTTTACTACTAGAGTTATAGTGGGTGTGTAGTGCTGCATGTTATGGCGTTCTAAGATGTGTTCAATATAAGTCTTTTGAGAAAGAACCAGAACATCATTACGCCTATCTCGATGTATTTCGATACCTATAACATAAGAGGCATCACGGAGATCTTTTATGTCAAAATTCTGCGAAAACATTCGCTTCGACTCATGCAGCATATCCAAGTTGTTACTTGCAAGCAGAATGTCATCCACATACAAAACAAGGATTATAAAGTTACTCCCACTGATCTTGAGATAGGTGCATTGATCCACTTGATTCTTTAAGAAGTCTTGTTCTTTCATGACTTCATCAAACTTAAGGTACCATTGCCGTGAGGCTTGCTTCAACCCATATATGGACTTCTTCAACTTGCAGACCATGTGCCATTTACCTTCTGGAATTATAGGTTCACATGTATACGTCTTATTGCAAGTTTCCATTCAGGAAAGTGGTTTTGACATCCATCTGATGTAACTCTAAATCATAATGAGCTACTAATGTCATGACAATCCTTAAGGAATCTTTATGAGACATGAGATAAGGTCTCTTGATAATCGATTCCTTCCTTTTGAGTAAAAACCCTTT